>JAWNNI010000169.1:0-313814 GCA_035043065.1 Hirtodrosophila confusa
ACACGTCAAGCCGCTCGCCGCCGCCGCCGCGCCGCCGCCGCAGCCGCTCGCCGCCGCCGCCGCCGCCGCCGCCGCCGCCGCCGCCGCCGCCGCCCGCCGCCGCGCCGCCGCCGCCGCCGCCGCCGCCGCCGCCGCCGCCGCCGCCGCCGCCCCGCCGCCGCCGCCGCCGCCGCCGCCGCCGCCGCCGCCGCCGCCGCCGCCGCCGCCGCCGCCGCCGCCCGCCGCCGCCGCCCGCCGCCGCCGCCGCCGCCGCCGCCGCCGCCGCCGCCGCCGCCGCCGCCGCCGCCGCCGCCGCCGCCGCCGCCGGCCGCCGCCGCCGCCCGCCGCCGCCGCCGCCGCCGCCGCCGCCGCCGCCGCCGCCGCCGCCGCCGCCGCCGCCGCCGCCGCCCGCCGCCGCCGCCGCCGCCGCCGCCGCCGCCGCCGCCGCCGCCGCCGCCGGCCGCCGCCGCCGCCGCCGCCGCCGCCGCCGCCGCCGCCGCCGCCGCCGCGGCCGCCGCCGCCGCCGCCGCCGCCCGCCGCCGCCGCCGCCGCCGCCGCCGCCGCCGCCGCCGCCGCCGCCGCCGCCGCTCGCCGCCGCCGCCGCCGCCGCCGCCGCCGCCGCCGCCGCCGTCGTCAAGTCAAGTCAAGTCAAGTCCAAGTCAAGTCAAGTCAAGTCAAGTCAAGTCAAGTCAAGTCAAGTCAAGTCCAAGTCAAGTCAAGTCAAGTCAAGTCAAGTCAAGTCAAGTCAAGTCAAGTCAAGTCAAGTCAAGTCAAGTCAAGTCAAGTCAAGTCAAGTCAAGTCAAGTCAAGTCAAGTCAAGTCAAGTCAAGTCAAGTCAAGTCAAGTCAAGTCAAGTCAAGTCAAGTCAAGTCAAGTCAAGTCAAGTCAAGTCAAGTCAAGTCAAGTCAAGTCAAGTCAAGTCAAGTCAAGTCAAGTCAAGTCAAGTCAAGTCAAGTCAAGTCCAAGTCAAGTCAAGTCAAGTCAAGTCAAGTCAAGTCAAGTCAAGTCAAGTCAAGTCAAGTCAAGTCAAGTCAAGTCAAGTCAAGTCAAGTCAAGTCAAGTCAAGTCAAGTCAAGTCAAGTCAAGTCAAGTCAAGTCAAGTCAAGTCAAGTCAAGTCAAGTCAAGTCAAGTCAAGTCAAGTCAAGTCAAGTCAAGTCAAGTCAAGTCAAGTCAAGTCAAGTCAAGTCAAGTCAAGTCAAGTCAAGTCAAGTCAAGTCAAGTCAAGTCAAGTCAAGTCAAGTCAAGTCAAGTCAAGTCAAGTCAAGTCAAGTCAAGTCAAGTCAAGTCAAGTCAAGTCAAGTCAAGTCAAGTCAAGTCAAGTCAAGTCAAGTCAAGTCAAGTCAAGTCAAGTCAAGTCAGTCAAGTCAAGTCAAGTCAAGTCAAGTCAAGTCAAGTCAAGTCAAGTCAAGTCAAGTCAAGTCAAGTCAAGTCAAGTCAAGTCAAGTCAAGTCAAGTCAAGTCAAGTCAAGTCAAGTCAAGTCAAGTCAAGTCAAGTCAAGTCAAGTCAAGTCAAGTCAAGTCAAGTCAAGTCAAGTCAAGTCAAGTCAAGTCAAGTCAAGTCAAGTCAAGTCAAGTCAAGTCCAAGTCAAGTCAAGTCAAGTCAAGTCAAGTCAAGTCAAGTCAAGTCAAGTCAAGTCAAGTCAAGTCAAGTCAAGTCAAGTCAAGTCAAGTCAAGTCAAGTCAAGTCAAGTCAAGTCAAGTCAAGTCAAGTCAAGTCAAGTCAAGTCAAGTCAAGTCAAGTCAAGTCAAGTCAAGTCAAGTCAAGTCAAGTCAAGTCAAGTCAAGTCAAGTCAAGTCAAGTCAAGTCAAGTCAAGTCAAGTCAAGTCAAGTCAAGTCAAGTCAAGTCAAGTCAAGTCAAGTCAAGTCAAGTCAAGTCAAGTCAAGTCAAGTCAAGTCAAGTCAAGTCAAGTCAAGTCAAGTCAAGTCAAGTCAAGTCAAGTCAAGTCAAGTCAAGTCAAGTCAAGTCAAGTCAAGTCAAGTCAAGTCAAGTCAAGTCCAAGTCAAGTCAAGTCAAGTCAAGTCAAGTCAAGTCAAGTCAAGTCAAGTCAAGTCAAGTCAAGTCAAGTCAAGTCAAGTCAAGTCAAGTCAAGTCAAGTCAAGTCAAGTCAAGTCAAGTCAAGTCAAGTCAAGTCAAGTCAAGTCAAGTCAAGTCAAGTCAAGTCAAGTCAAGTCAAGTCAAGTCAAGTCAAGTCAAGTCAAGTCAAGTCAAGTCAAGTCAAGTCAAGTCAAGTCAAGTCAAGTCAAGTCAAGTCAAGTCAAGTCAAGTCAAGTCAAGTCAAGTCAAGTCAAGTCAAGTCAAGTCAAGTCAAGTCAAGTCAAGTCAAGTCAAGTCAAGTCAAGTCAAGTCAAGTCAAGTCAAGTCAAGTCAAGTCAAGTCAAGTCAAGTCAAGTCAAGTCAAGTCAAGTCAAGTCAAGTCAAGTCAAGTCAAGTCAAGTCAAAAATTTCCAAAATTTCGCATCTTCGTACACATACACACACATACTTATCACAAACACACACAAATACACAAATTCGCACACACACGAGCGACTGCTCAGCGAGGCATTTTAAGTTGTGCCGGTGCTTCTTCTTCCCCTCGCGCTAAAGCACTTCTTTCGTTTATAAGAGTTACCAAATTAAATCAAATTACCATACATGTCAAATCTACAATCTATATCTTGAAAATAAATACTGTAAAACGGTTTTTATCGAATTGCCTGGGAACGGGGGGAGATATCTCAAATCTAAAATAAACTTGACCTGCTCCCGCTATACACGAACCTACATTCCAAATTTGGTGTCTCTAGCTCTTATAGTTGCTAAGATCCTTGCGTTCATACATACGGACGGACAGACGGACGGACATGGCCAAATCGAAATCTCTTTTGATACTGATCAAGAGTATATATACTTTATATGGTCGGAGATATCTCCTTCTGCCTGTTACTTACATTCGCACAGATTTAGTACCCCCTTTTTACCCATCTTATGGGTTCAGGGAGTAAATATTAGAAAATCAAAGAAAATAAAAAATTAATATTGTTTCCCATTAGCTAAATAATGGATCAACTGGGGATCGAACCTGCAAAAAGCCGCTTTTCAAACAAGCACTCTATCACGGCCACCGCATCATGAGATGCTACCACCGGCAAAATCAAGCTATCTGTATATAACAGGGGCATGTGTTGTGCGCTTGCCGATTCCATTCCCATATCCATTTCTGAATTCTTATTTCATATTGCTATGCGCTGTTGCATTTTTTCATTGCTTAAGCATACTTAGAAGCAAGCGAAACGAAATGAGAGCACAAGCGACATAAACCGTGCTCATCGTTCTGGTGTCGATCCAAGACTAATTGTTTGTTCAAAGCCCGGTCGTTAGTAGCTCGCAGTAGTTCGGCTTTTTAGCCGAAGTCGCTCTGGGGCGCTACGGTCAGCAAAGCATCTGGCCTCAGAAAATTGCTTGTTTGACGTATATACGTATCCAGTAATTAAACGCTATATTGCGGGGGTGAAAAAGATCTACACAAAAATTCATTTGACACATATTTCACTGATTTTGGTAAATCAACCCCCATCGGAGGAAAATGGGGGTCTCAAGGTTGTATTGGCGAAGGCTAATTTAAATCCGATCACCTTCAAATTCATTTTCAAAGTTCTTCACGTAAAATAATTCGACATGTGTATCAGCGATTTTGGGAAATTCAGCCATATGGTCGGAAAATTGGTGGAAAACTCTGGCATTCGAAATATTTAATTTTCATGCGATTGGCTTCGAACTTATTTTCAAGGTTTTACATTAAGACATAATAGTCACGGTGACCAATGATTTTGGAAAATCTACCCCAAGTTCGGAAAATTCGCGGAAAAATGTTGTATGCAACTTTTTTGAAACCACGGTCGGAAAATGGTGAAGTCTGGAAGTCAGCATTTTCGATTTTCATGCGAATCGCTTCATACTAATTTCTATATATAAATGCAAAAACATCGTTACTTTGCGGGCAATACAACGGGCGGCAAATAGTTGGAAGGCTTTAGTCTTCATTTTAAGTATTATTCTTGGATGTGGATTCAAATGCCAAATGAGTTTGGAAAATATTCTCCGCGTCGCCACGGGCGGGAAATGGAAGTCAAGGTCAAATGAGTGGGATTAATTGTTTAGTTGGATCAGCTTCAAAGACATTTTCATAGCCCTATACAAAAAACATTAATCAGGTGGCTCATCTATTTAGTTTCCTACCCCCACGGGAGGAAAAATTGTGATACGCCGTTTTTGTGTATTTCTTACGGTTGACGAAAGTAGTAATTCAACATAATGCAAAGTGCATCTAAATATTTCGCCGGGCAAGATCGGGGTATTACCAGCTAGTAACAATATAAAAGAGTTTATCCTGATTGGTGACTGATTGGTATTCATCGCACAGCCTAAACCGTAAGAGCTAGGATGCTGAAATTTTCACAGTAGGTTCCATCGATGACGAAAGTGCACACTAAGACGTGATTTTGGAAAATTCCACCCACAAGCGTGGAAAGTCGCGGAAAACTGTTGTATGAAACGTTTTTGTTACCATCCAATCGGCTTCTAACTCATTTTCAAAGATCTACACAAATATTAATTTGACACATATTTCACCCATTTTGGAAAATCCAACCCCATGGGGGGAAAATGGGTGACTCAAGGTAGTATGGGCGAAAGTCTAATTTTAGTCCGATCACCCTCAAATTCATTTTCAAAGCTCTTTACCTGAAATAATTCGACATGTGTGCCAGCGATTCTAGAAATTTAGCCCTATGTTCGGAAAATTGGTGGAAAACTCTGGTATTCGAAATTTTTAATTTTCATGCAATTGGCTTCAAGCTCATTTTCAAGGTTCCACACAAACATAATAGTGACGGTGGCCAAAGATTTTGAGAAGCCTACTCCCAAGTTCGGAAAATTCGCGTAAAATTTTTGTATGAAACTATTTGATTATCGTCCAATTGGCTTCAAACTCATTTTCAAGGTGCTTGACAAAGACATCATAAGCGCGGTGCGCAAAGATTTTGGAAAATCTACCCCCAAGGTCGGGAAATTCGTGGAAAACTGCTAAATGCAACTTTTTTGATTATAGTCCGATTGGCTTCACACTCATTTTCAAAGCTCTACACATTAAATAATTTGACACATGTGGCACCGATCTTGGAAAAAGCACGTTCACTGTCGGAAAGTAATGTAAAACTCTGGAATTCAGTATTTTAGTTTCTCATGCGAATGACTTCATACTAATTGACAAAGCTAAACACAAAAGTTAGGTTCTTTTGGTGTCAAGACAACGGGGAAAATAGGTCGAAAATTTTCGTGTGGTAGTATAATTCTTGCAATAGGCTTCAAGCTCACTTTCAAAACTATACTAAAATTAATTTAAGAGTGTGCTAACCGATGATAGAATGATGTAACCCCAGCCCATCGCCACGGGAGGGAAATGGGAGTTAATGTCAAATGAGTGAGATTATTTGTTTACTTAGATTGGCTTGAAGACATTTTTATAGCCCTACACAAAAAATCATTAGGCTCAACTTTTTAGGAGAGTCTAATCTCACGGGCGGGAAAATTGAGGTACGATATTGTGTGTATTTCTTACGATTGACGAAAGTAGTAAAGGGCATCTAAATATTTCGCCGGGCAAGACCGGGGTATTAGCTAGTACATACGTATGTAGTTACTGAGATCGACGCATCCATGCATAAGGGCCGACAAGCACACACAGACGGACAGACAGACGGATATGGTCAAATCAACTCAACTATTGATACTAATTAAGAATACACATATACTTTATAGGGTGTCCTTTTGCCTGGTACTATATGTACACATACTATATGAACACAGATCTAATAAGAAGAAGCGCAGACATAAAATACCTCGCTTTCGTTGTCGCTTGTGCGCATGCGTATTTGTGTACGTGTGTGTACGAATATATACTAGGAAGTTGTAGACCTGGGTACAGGGAGTTTCGTATTCGGGTATACTGGACTACTTACTTGTTTTCTTTGCGGTCTGTGCACTAACATAACCGAAAAACAAGTAAGAACGTTGCAGTCGGACGCACCCGACTGCAGAATACTATATTCCCAGTCCTATATAATTTGGTTATTTGTGTGTTCAGAAAGAGACGCGAAAAAAACTGCACAGGTGTGAGAGATATAGATTTTGCTCCTTTGTTGGGGAGGGGGTGGGGGGTCCAAAAATTTTTGATGCAGATTTGTCAAGGGGTCAACATTAGTATGTATGCCAAATTTGGTGACTTTACCTGTACAGGTGTGAGAGATATAAATTTTTCTCCTTTGCGGGGAAGGGGATGGGGGGTCCAAAAATTTTTGATGCAGATTTATCCAGGTGGTCAACAGTAGTCTGTATGCCAAATAAGGTAACTCTATCTTTGAAACTGTAGGAGATATACCCCTTGAAAAACGTGATCTTGACACTTCATAAATTGAGGGTATGTACCAACATGTGTACCAAGTTTGGTTGCTCTAGCTTCAAGGGTGTGGAAAAAAATTGCGTTCATACGGACAGACGGACATTGCGCAAGCCCAATATACTCTTTTTACCTTCGGGAACAGAGTATTACAAGTAAGAATGCTATACCCAACTACAAAACTCCCTGTACCCAGGTCAAAAACTTCCGACCGCATCTTCGTTAACTTACACAAACACAACGACGCACACATATAAGCGGCAGCACAAGCGACAGCGCAAGCGAGGCATTTTAAGTGGTGGCTGTGCTGCTTCTTCCCCCCGCGCCGCAGCACTGTATCTTTTTTTGTGAATAACTTGCGTGCTTATTATCCGATCGACTTGAAATTTCACAGTAGATTAAGAGTGACATGCCAAATCGCAAAGTTGTAGCTTTAAAACTGTTGACTTAAAACGCTTTTATCGAATTGCGGGGAACGGGGAGAGATATCTGAAATTGGAAACAAACTTGATCTTCGTAAGGTATACAGAAACCTACATTCCAAATTTAGTGTCTCCAGCTCCTATAGTTGCTGGGATCGACGCATTCATACAGACGGGCTGACAGACGGACATGGCCAAATCGAAATCTCTTTTGATACTGATCAAGAATATATATACTTTATAGGGTCGGAGATGTCTCCTTCTGCCTGTAACATACATTTGCACAGATTTAGAGCCCATTTCTTTCCCATTTTATGGGTACAGGGAGTACAAATTAAGAAATCCAAATAATTTTCTTTCATTCGCTTTAGAATCGCCATATCTTCCAATTAAAATAAAGACAATAAAAATTAAGTTAACCGTTTACATACAGTTCCATCGCAAAGGTGAACAGTTTTTCCCAAAAATCCATATTGACATTAAAATATAAATATTTTTTAACTTTCATGACCTCTACCGCCCAAACGAATTAACCAAATATAAACAAATTTGCAGTTTCCTCCCTGTAAGCAATTTTCTATCAAACTGCATTACTCGTTTTACCCATTCCCACCATGGCCATTTTGATTTTTGCCACGTGTCTCGGCCAAGCGAGCCAGAGTTGGTTGATTGGAAGAGATGTTATATCGAAATAAACATTGAAAATACTTCTGTGCCAGTACTTGTTTTACTCACTGTATTTTTGTAGATATGTCGGGCTTCTATTGATTAGGTTCGTTTGTATTGATAGATTCTTAAGTTTATACTACATGCATGTGTATATACATACATACTTATGCATGCATACATATATAGTTAGAGAGATACATACATATGTACACTCATACGTGCGTATGTAATACAAGCTTTTTGTTTACTTTCCCGTCCA
The DNA here is from genome assembly GCA_035043065.1 of Hirtodrosophila confusa. Lineage (NCBI taxonomy): Eukaryota > Metazoa > Arthropoda > Insecta > Diptera > Drosophilidae > Hirtodrosophila > Hirtodrosophila confusa. The sequence continues at coordinate 7,769 of JAWNNI010000169.1, forward strand.
TCTTTTTCGGTCGTAAGAAAAATATACATATGTATGTATGCATGCAAGTACGTGTTACGTATGTAGTATGTGTGAATACATGCCATCAGTTAGACCCAAGAACGCCATACACTAAAACGTATTTTCGTGTTGTACATTGCTAATCGGAACAATACATTTACACTCGGACGTATGCACATGCATGTGCTTATATACCTAAATATACAAATGTACATAAGTTTGTGAAAATAAAGTATCAATATTGTGATTATATCAGATGACTGCCACGTTGTCTTTTTTGTACATAATTTTGCTCAGTTATGTTACTGCAAATATCGGTCCGGTTAAGATATGTTGTAGTCCAGGTTCAATATTGATACATGAACCGACAAAATCAAATTTTTTTGAATGTATTTCTGCTAAGAATGATATAAATGCTATAGAAAAGAATGTACTAGGTAAAACCGAATGCCCATTTGGATATCGCTTGGATAGACATAAGGAATTAAACTTCCATATGGAGTTACCCCAATGTGCGCGAACTACGTTCTTAAATATTTCCCTTTTTACCGAAACTTTAGTTGAAATAACACCAAAATCGTGCCTTCTTATACTAAACAGTCGACTTATAATTGTGACATGTGAAATCAGCAATGATGACATCTTGCAAAGCATTGGTTTTATTAATAAGTGCTGTCCCCATGGTTATACATATATCTCGGAGTTTAACAAGTGCATTATAAATGAAAATGACTTTAATTTGTACTCCTTCATATTTGACAAGCCAATGATATTTGTTGATAATTCATTCGAATGTCCAAATAACAAAGTACTAGTTGAATATGTGGTACCGGCGAAAACTATAAGCTTACAAAACAACCAGCTTATTTGGAAAGATAAAAGCAGATCTTTTAAGAGAAGTGAATTTTGCATTGAAGCAATCGACAAAATAAATAAAAACATCACAGTAGGGAAAAGTCAGAAATTTCTAATCCGTACTTGTCAACAATTTCAAATTTGCGATTCGCTACCATGTGTACGTAGGTGTTGTGCTGCTGGTGAAATTTATTATAAACAAAATAAAACAGCTTTTTGTAAAAGAGATGAAAACAGCTTACAATTACAGAGTGTCACAAGCTTGGTTATAAGCGGAAATTTTACGAAACCCTCAGGTATGTTGAATTGTATGTAAACTAATCCTGCGTTGGCATCGTTCCGTTTGAACGCATAAATATAAGACGCTTGGCGTTCAAAATAGTTAAATACAGTACACAGACTGCCCATTACGTAGACTTCATGCATAGGCGGACTTTTACCTGTATCTATATATGAGCCGATCAGTACCGTATGAAATAAACAAAAATTACGTATCACAGTTTTCCCTCCCGTGGGGGTAGGACTCTATATAGTTGAGCCACATGACTAATGTTTCTTGTGTGGTGCTATGAAAATGTCTTTGAAGCCGATCTAACTAAACAAATAATACCACTCATTTGTCCTTGACTTCCATTTCCCGTGGCGACGCACAGTGGCGCCTTTTGTCATTTTACTTTGCAAAAATCATATTTTCTGAACGAAACAAGATATTTTCAAAATGTTAAGAACGTTTAACAGGGAATTCCCGTAGCTTTGAAATAAGTGTAAGATCTTTAAGATATCTTGTTTGGTTCAAAAGATATGATGTTATCAAAGTGAATAGTCAAATTTGGCAAGCATGCTGCTTGCCGCCCTCGACCATGCAGCGCACTAAGCAGTGCAACGGTACAGTTTTGCGTATTTTTGATGTGAGGTGCGATCATTGTTTCATTGATAAAAACCAAGAGGGCAATTGGGGCAGACTTTTTTTTTTGACTAGCTTCAGGAATGTTCACAGAAACTTCCTTCTATTCCCACCTACTGAAACTCGCTGATTCTATGTTAAAAGTTTATATGAAGTTGGAAAACTATGGTGAAAATAGTAGTCCAGTAAAACCACAATGTTCCAAAATTTCAATATTAATATACTATCATTTAAAAAAAAGACATTAAGATTCGAGTGAGCCGTTTGGTTATAATACCTTCGCAAAGGTGAAAAATGTTTCCCAAAAAACCATATTGACAAAAAAGTGGAAATATTTTTCCACTTTGGAGACCTCTACCGCCCAAACAGATAAAGCAAATCCAAAAACATTTCACATCCAAAAACTATGGCCAACTCACTATAAAACTGCACTGGCCGTTTTACATTTGCTCACCATGACCTTTTTGATTTTTGACACGTGCCTCGGCCAAAGGCGCCACTGTGCGACGTGGAGTAGATTTTCCAAAATCATTTGGCATTTGGAAACCAATTCTACCAATAATACTAAGAATCCAGACTAAAGCTTTCCAACTATTTTCCGCCCGTTGTATTGCCCTCAAAGTACCGAGGTTTTAGTATTTATATTTGGAAATTAGTATGAATTTGAATTCCAAACTTCACCCCTTTCCGATCATGGGCGTGCCTTCTTCAAAACCGGTAGCACATGTGTCGAACTATTTAATGTGAGGTGCTTTGAAAATTAGTCTTCAAATAATTGATGATAAGCAGAAAAGTTTGAAAATGAGTTTGAAGTCAATCGGATGATAATCAACAACGTTTCATACAACAGTTTTTCGCGAATTTTCCGTCCTTGGGGGTAGATTGTCCAAAATAGTTTGAAGCCAATCGCATGAAAATTAAAAATGTCGAATGGCAGAGTTCTCCACCAATTTTCCGACCATGGGGCTGAATTTCCCAAAATCTATGATACACGTGTCAAATGATTTGACGTGAAGAGCTTTGAAAATGGATTTGAAGGTGATCGGATATAAATTAGACTATCGCCCATACAACCTTGAAACCCCCATTTTCCACCCATTGGGGTGGATTTTCCAAAATCGGTGAAATATGTGTCAAATTAATTAGTGTGTAGATCTTTGAAAATGAGTTTGGAGCCGATTGGATGGTAAAGAAAAAGTTTTATACAACAGTTTTCCGCGATATTTCACGCTTGTGGGTGGAATTTTCCAAAATCACGTCTAAGTATACACTTACATCATAAATGGAACCTACTGTGCGATGATTGCCAATCAGTCGTCAGTCAGCATGAACTCTGTTATATATATAGAATAGCTGGCAATACCCCGGTCTTGCCCGGCGAAATATTTAGATGCACTTTGTATTATGTTGAATTTGACTACTTTCGTCAACCGTAAGAAATACACAAAAATAGCGTACCACAATTTTCCTTCCCGTAGGGGTATTAAACAATAGTTGAGTCACATGACTAATGCTTCTTGTGTAGGGCTATAAAAATGTCTATGAAGCCGATCTAACTTAGCAAATAATCCCACTCATTTGTCCTCGACGTCCACTTCCCGCCGGTGGCCACGCGGAGTAGATTTTCCAAAATCATTTGTAATTATTAAATGTGAGGTGCTTTGAAAATTAGTGTCAAAATAATTGGATAAACAGAAAAGTTTGAAAATGAGTTTGAAAATGAGTTTAAAGTCAATCGGATGAAAATCAAAAAAGTTTCATACAACAGTTTTCCGCGATTTTCCCGACTTTGGAGGTAGATTTTCCAATGTCTTTGGCCACCGCGCCTATTAGTTTTCCCCATAGAACCTTAAAAAAGAGATTGAAGCCAATCGCATTCAAATTAAAAATGTCGAACTCCAGAAATTTCCACCGGTTTTCCCACCATGGGGCTGAATTTCCCAAAATCGGTGATACACGTGTGTGTGGGGCTTTAAAAATGAATTTAAAGTCAATCGGACGATAATCATACGAATGGTTTTTCAAAATCTTTGGCCACCGTCACTATTATGTTTTTGTGTAGGTCTTTGAAAATGAGTTTGAAGTCGATTGGATGGTAAGCAAAACCGTTTCGTACAACAGTTTTCTGCGATTTTGCGTGCTTGTGGGTGGAATTTTCCAAAATCCCGTCTTAGTGTGCACTTTCATCATAGATGCAACCGACTGTGAAAATGTCAGCATCCTAGCTCTTACGGCTTGGGCTGTGCGATGATTGCCAATCAGTCGTCAGTCAGCATGAACTCTGTTATATATAAAGACTAGCTGGCAATACCCCGGCCTTGCCCGGCGAAATATTTAGATGCACTTTGCATTATTTTGAATTTGATTACTTTCGTTTACCGTAAGAAATACACAAAAATAGCGTATCACAATATTTCCTCCCGTGGGGGTAGGAAACTAAATAGTTGAGCCACGTGACTAATGTTTCTTGTGTAGGGCTATGAAAATGTCTTTGAAGCTGATCTAACTAAACAAATAATTCCACACATTTGTCCTTGACTTCCATTTCCCGCCCGTGGCGACGCGGCGTAGATTTTCCAAACTCACTTGGCATTTGAAGCCAATTCCAAGAATAATACTAAGAACCCAGACTAAAGCTTTTGAACTATTTTCCGCCCGTTGTATTGCTCGCAAAGCACCGAGGTTTTTGTATTTATATTTGGACTTTAGTATGAAGCCATTCGCATGAAAAACGAAAATGCTTCATTCCAGACCTCACCACTTTTCCGACCGTGGGCGTGCATTATTCAAAACCGGTAGCACATGTGTCGAATTATTTAATGTTAGGTGATTCGAAAATGAGTTTCAAAATAACTCTATGATAAACAGAATAGTTTGAAAATGAGTTTGAAGCCAATCGGATGATAATCAACAACGTTTCATACAACAGTTTTCCGCGAATTTTCCGATCTTGTGGGTAGATTTTCCAAAATCTTACGGCACCGCGGCAGATTTGCCAAGGGGGTCAACATTAGTCTGCATGCCAAATTTGGTGACTCTAGCTGTACAGGTGTGGGAGCTATAGATTTTGCTCTTTGTATGTGGTGTGGGGGGGGGGGGGGGGGGGTCAAAACGATCTTGTTTTCATAAATTGAGGGTATGTACCAACATGTGTACCAAGTTTGGTTGCTCTAGCTTCAAGGGTATGGAAAAAAATTGCGTTCATACGGACAGACGGACATTGCGCAAGCCCAATATACTCTTTTTCCCTTCGGGAACAGAGTATTACAAGTAAGAATGCTATACCCAACTACAAAACTCCCTGTACCCAGGTCAAAAACTTCCGACCGCATCTTCGTTAACTTACACAAACACAACGACGCACACATATAAGCGGCAGCACAAGCGACAGCGCAAGCGAGGCATTTTAAGTGGTGGCTGTGCTGCTTCTTCCCCCCGCGCCGCAGCACTGTATCTTTTTTTGTGAATAACTTGCGTGCTTATTATCCGATCGACTTGAAATTTCACAGTAGATTAAGAGTGACATGCCAAATCGCAAAGTTGTAGCTTTAAAACTGTTGACTTAAAACGCTTTTATCGAATTGCGGGGAACGGGGAGAGATATCTGAAATTGGAAACAAACTTGATCTTCGTAAGGTATACAGAAACCTACATTCCAAATTTAGTGTCTCCAGCTCCTATAGTTGCTGGGATCGACGCATTCATACAGACGGGCTGACAGACGGACATGGCCAAATCGAAATCTCTTTTGATACTGATCAAGAATATATATACTTTATAGGGTCGGAGATGTCTCCTTCTGCCTGTAACATACATTTGCACAGATTTAGAGCCCATTTCTTTCCCATTTTATGGGTACAGGGAGTACAAATTAAGAAATCCAAATAATTTTCTTTCATTCGCTTTAGAATCGCCATATCTTCCAATTAAAATAAAGACAATAAAAATTAAGTTAACCGTTTACATACAGTTCCATCGCAAAGGTGAACAGTTTTTCCCAAAAATCCATATTGACATTAAAATATAAATATTTTTTAACTTTCATGACCTCTACCGCCCAAACGAATTAACCAAATATAAACAAATTTGCAGTTTCCTCCCTGTAAGCAATTTTCTATCAAACTGCATTACTCGTTTTACCCATTCCCACCATGGCCATTTTGATTTTTGCCACGTGTCTCGGCCAAGCGAGCCAGAGTTGGTTGATTGGAAGAGATGTTATATCGAAATAAACATTGAAAATACTTCTGTGCCAGTACTTGTTTTACTCACTGTATTTTTGTAGATATGTCGGGCTTCTATTGATTAGGTTCGTTTGTATTGATAGATTCTTAAGTTTATACTACATGCATGTGTATATACATACATACTTATGCATGCATACATATATAGTTAGAGAGATACATACATATGTACACTCATACGTGCGTATGTAATACAAGCTTTTTGTTTACTTTCCCGTCCATCTTTTTCGGTCGTAAGAAAAATATACATATGTATGTATGCATGCAAGTACGTGTTACGTATGTAGTATGTGTGAATACATGCCATCAGTTAGACCCAAGAACGCCATACACTAAAACGTATTTTCGTGTTGTACATTGCTAATCGGAACAATACATTTACACTCGGACGTATGCACATGCATGTGCTTATATACCTAAATATACAAATGTACATAAGTTTGTGAAAATAAAGTATCAATATTGTGATTATATCAGATGACTGCCACGTTGTCTTTTTTGTACATAATTTTGCTCAGTTATGTTACTGCAAATATCGGTCCGGTTAAGATATGTTGTAGTCCAGGTTCAATATTGATACATGAACCGACAAAATCAAATTTTTTTGAATGTATTTCTGCTAAGAATGATATAAATGCTATAGAAAAGAATGTACTAGGTAAAACCGAATGCCCATTTGGATATCGCTTGGATAGACATAAGGAATTAAACTTCCATATGGAGTTACCCCAATGTGCGCGAACTACGTTCTTAAATATTTCCCTTTTTACCGAAACTTTAGTTGAAATAACACCAAAATCGTGCCTTCTTATACTAAACAGTCGACTTATAATTGTGACATGTGAAATCAGCAATGATGACATCTTGCAAAGCATTGGTTTTATTAATAAGTGCTGTCCCCATGGTTATACATATATCTCGGAGTTTAACAAGTGCATTATAAATGAAAATGACTTTAATTTGTACTCCTTCATATTTGACAAGCCAATGATATTTGTTGATAATTCATTCGAATGTCCAAATAACAAAGTACTAGTTGAATATGTGGTACCGGCGAAAACTATAAGCTTACAAAACAACCAGCTTATTTGGAAAGATAAAAGCAGATCTTTTAAGAGAAGTGAATTTTGCATTGAAGCAATCGACAAAATAAATAAAAACATCACAGTAGGGAAAAGTCAGAAATTTCTAATCCGTACTTGTCAACAATTTCAAATTTGCGATTCGCTACCATGTGTACGTAGGTGTTGTGCTGCTGGTGAAATTTATTATAAACAAAATAAAACAGCTTTTTGTAAAAGAGATGAAAACAGCTTACAATTACAGAGTGTCACAAGCTTGGCTATAAGCGGAAATTTTACGAAACCCTCAGGTATGTTGAATTGTATGTAAACTAACCCTGCATTGGTATCGTTCCGTTTGGCGTTCAAAATAGTAAAATACAGTACACAGACTGCCCATTACGGAGACTTCATGCATGCTTTTACCTGTATCTATATATGAGCCGATCAGTGCATACATTAATAAACTCCATCTACCACCAAAATATTTAACTATGCTGACGAATTTTTTTGGTTATTCTATCTTATTAATTTTATGTAGGGTTAGATGGAAACTATCTGTGTTTTTGGCTACTACAATATATATTTAAACTTGTATTATAAACTGAATCTTAAAAATTATGACCTTATTTCATATCTCAACTTTTTGTCAAATGCAGTTAATCAATGTGTGCACTGACCGGCTCATATATGACTAGCTGGTGAAACGCCAGAGTTGCCCGTCAAAATATTTGGATTAGAATGCATTGAATTTGACTACTTTCGCCAATCGTAAGAAATAGACAAAAATAGCGTACCTCGATTTTCCTGACCGCGGGGTTAGACGATCCTAAATGTTGAGTTGAAATACTTTCATTGTTAAAAAAAGCGCAAGCCCACATTTAGGCACAGTCAGCATAAATTCAAAAGTCCAAAATCATCAATAACATACTAGCTGGTAAAAAGCCATCGTTGCCCGGCGAAATATTTAGATAAAAATGCAAGATTAGATTAAAAAATGTTGAATTTGACTTCTTTCGTCAACCGTAAGAAATAAACAAAAATTACGTATCACAGTTTTCCCTCCCGTGGGGGTAGGACTCTATATAGTTGAGCTACATGACTAATGTCTTTTGCGTGGGGCTATGAAAATGTCTTTGAAGCCGATCTAACTAAACAAATAATCCCACTCATTTGTCCTTGACTTCCATTTCCCGTGGCGAGGCACAGTGGCGCCTTTTGTCATTTTACTTTGCAAAAACCATATTTTCTGAACGAAACAAGATATCAAAATGTTAAGAACGTTTAACAGGGAATTCCCGTAGCTTTGAAATGAGTGTAAGATCTTTAAGATATCTTGTTTGGTTCAAAAGATATGATGTTATCCGCCCTCGACCATGCAGCGCACTCAGCACTGCAACGGTACAGTTTTGCGTATTTTTGATGTGAGGTGCGATCATTGTTTCATTGATAAAAACCAAGAGGGTAATTGGGGCAGACTTTTATTTTTGGACTAGCTTCTGGAATGTTCACAGAAACTTCCTTCCACCTACTGGAACTCGCTGGGATTCTATGTTAAAAGATTATATGAAGTTGGAAAACTATTGTGAAAATAGTGGTCCAGTAAAAACACAATAATGTTCCAAAATTTCAATATTAATATACTATCATTTAAAAAAAAGACTTTAAGATTCGAGTGAGCCGTTTGTTTATAATACCTACGCAAAGATGAAAAATGTTTCCCAAAAAACATATTGACAAAAAAGTGGAAATATTTTTCCACTTTGGAGACCTCTACCGCCCAAAAAGATAAAGCAAATCCAAAAAAATTTCACATCCAAAAACTATGGCCAACTCACTATAAAACTGCATTGGCCGTTTTACATTTGCTCACCATGACCTTTTTGATTTTTGACACGTGCCTCGGCCAAAGGCGCCACTGTGCGACGTGGAGTAGATTTTCCAAAATCATTTGGCATTTGGAAACCAATTCTACGAATAATACTAAGAATCCAGACTAAAGCTTTCCAACTATTTTCCGCCCGTTGTATTGCCCTCAAAGTACCGAGGTTTAAGTATTTATATTTGGAAATTAGTATGAATCTGAATTCCAAACTTCACCCCTTTCCGACCATGGGCGTGCCTTTTTCAAAACCGGTAGCACATGTGTCGAACTATTTAATGTAAGGTGCTTTGAAAATTAGTTTCAAAATAATTGGATGATAAACAGAAAAGTTTGAAAATGAGTTTGAAGCCAATCGGATGATAATCAACAACGTTTCATACAACAGTTTTTCGCGAATTTTCCGTCCTTGGGGGTAGATTTTCCAAAATAGTTTGAAGCCAATCGCATGAAAATTAAAAATGTCGAATGGCAGAGTTCTCCACCAATCTTCCGACCATGGGGCTTATTTCCCAAAATCTATGATACACGTGTCAAATGATTTGACGTGAAGAGCTTTGAAAATAAATTTGAAGGTGATCGGATAAAAATTAGACTATCGCCCATACAACCTTGAAACCCCCATTTTCCACCCATTGGGGTGGATTTTCCAAAATCGGTGAAATATGTGTCAAATGAATTTTTGTGTAGATCTTTGAAAATGAGCTTGAAGCGGATTGAATGGTAAACAAAAAAGTTTCATACAACAATTTTCCGCGATATTTCACGCTTGTGGGTGGAATTTTCCAAAATCACGTCTAAGTATACACTTTCATCATAAATGGAACCTACTGTGCGATGATTGCCAATCAGTCATTCAGTCAGCATGAACTCTATTATATATATAGAATAGCTGGCAATACCCCGGCCTTGCCCGGCGAAATATTTAGATGCACTTTGTATTATGTTGAATTTGACTACTTTCGTCAACCGTAAGAAATACACAAAAATAGAGTATCACAAATTTTCTTCCCGTGGAGTAGGAAACTCTATAGATGAGCCACGTGACTAATGTTTCTTGTGTAGGGCTATAAAAATGTCTTTGAAGCTGATCTACCTAAGCAAATAATCCCACTCATTTGTCCTCGACGTCCATTTCCCGCCGGTGGCCACGCGGAGTAGATTTTCCAAAATCATTTGTAATTATTAAATGTGAGGTGCTTTGAAAATTAGTGTCAAAATAATTGGATAAACAGAAAAGTTTGAAAATGAGTTTGAAAATGAGTTTAAAGTCAATCGGATGAAAATCAAAAAAGTTTCATACAACAGTTTTCCGCGATTTTCCCGACTTTGGAGGTAGATTTTCCAATGTCTTTGGCCACCGCGCCTATTATTTTTCCCCATAGAACCTTAAAAAAGAGATTGAAGCCAATCGCATTCAAATTAAAAATGTCGAGCTCCAGAAATTTCCACCGGTTTTCCCACCATGGGGCTGAATTTCCCAAAATCGGTGATACACGTGTGTGTGGGGCTTTAAAAATGAATTTTAAGTCAATCGGACGATAATCATTCGAATGGTTTTTCAAAATCTTTGGCCACCGTCACTATTATGTTTTTGTGTAGATCTTTGAAAATGAGTTTGAAGTCGATTGGATGGTAAAAAAAAACATTTCATACAACAGTTTCTGCGATTTTCCATGCCTGTGGGTGGAATTTTCCAAAATTCCGTCTTAGTATAGACTTTCATCATAAATGGAACCTATTGTGCGATGATTGCCAATCAGTCGTCAGTCAGCATGAACTCTGTTATATATATAGAATAGCTGGCAATACCCCGGCCTTGCCCGCCGAAATATTTAGATGCACTTTGTATTATGTTGAATTTGACTACTTTCGAAATAAGAAATATACAAAAATAGCGTACCACAATTTTTCCTCCCGAGGGTGTAGGAAACTAAATAGTTGAGCCACGTGACTAATGTGTCTTGTGTAGGGCTATGAAAATGTCTTTGAAGCGGATCTAACTAAACAAATAATTCCACTCATTTGTCCTTGACTTCCATTTCCCGCCAGTGGCGACGCGGAGTAGATTTTCCAAACTCATTTGGCATTTGAAGCCAATTCCAAGAATAATACTAAGAACCCAGACTAAAGCTTTCGAACTATTTTCGGCCCGTTGTATTGCCCGCAAAGCACCGAGGTTTTTGTATTTATATTTGGAAATTAGTATGAAGCCATTCGCATGAAAATCGAAAATGCTGAATTCCAGACCTCACCACTTTTCCGACCGTGCCTTTTTCAAAACCGGTGCGAACTATTTAATGTGAGGTGATTCGAAAATGAGTTTCAAAATAACTCTATGATAAACAGAAAAGTTTGAAAATGAGTTTGAAGCCAATCGGATGATAATCAACAACGTTTCATACAACAGTTTTCCGCGAATTTTAAGACCTTGGAAAAGATTTTGGAAAATCTACCCCCAAGGTCGGAAAATTCATGGAAAACTGTTGTATGAAACTTTTTTGATTATCGTCCGATTGGTTTCAGACTCATTTTCGAAGCTCTACACATTAAATAATTTGACACATGTGGCACCGAGCACGTTAACTGTCGGAAAAGTAGTGTAAAACTCTGGAATTCAGTATTTAAGTTTCTCATGCGAATGACTTCATACTAATTGCTAAAGCTAAACATAACAAGTAAGAATGCTATAGTCGAGTATACCCGAACACGAAACTCCCTGTACCCAGGTCTAAAACATTCAATCACATCTACTTCCACTTACACATACACACACACATACACAAAGACGCACGCCCACAGGCGGCAAAAGCGACAGCGCAAGCGAGGCATTTTAATTGGTGGATGTGCTTCTTCTTCCCCCTCTCGCTGCATTACTGAATCTTCTTTTGTGAATAACTTCCGTGTTTATTATCCGATCGACTTGAAGTTTGAACAGTAGATTAAGAGAGACTAAAGTATTGTACATGCCAAATCTTAAAGCTATATCTTGAAAATTTTTACTGTAAAACGGTCTTAATCGATTTGCGGGGGAACGGGGGGAGATATGTAATATATGAAACAAACTTGATCTGCGTATGGTATACAGGAACCTACATTCCAAATTTAGTGTCTCTAGCTCTTGTAGTTGCTGAGATCGACGCGTTCATACGGACAGACGGACATGGCCAAATCGAAATCTCTTTTGATACTGATCAATAATATATAATATATAATAATATAATAATATAATATATATATATAATATATATATGTGTCCAAATATGCAATTTTGTTGTTATTTTCATTTCGATCGTGAATTGTATCCTTTTGTGTTGATTATTTAGCTTGTCCAAAATAATTTGTGCATCCTTTTCTTTAATAATACATAATATGTCGTCCACATATTTTGTTGTATGTTTTATATGTAGATTCTTCTTTGTCAGTTCGTCTGTGGCATTGTCCAGAATTTTGTCCAGTACTATATTCGCTATTGTTGGTGATATTGGGTTGCCCATTGGCATGCCAAATATTTTGTTATATAAGACGTCATTGTATGATAAGTAATTATTGTCAATAAGTATAAAGTCAAGAATTTCCTTAAATTTTGGCTTAGGTATAGTTGTGTATTGCGTTATTTCAGTCCATCGTTCCATTATATTTTGTATAGCTAGATTTATCGGAATATTTGTGAACAATGAGACTACATCAAAAGACACTAGAATCTCATCATCGTCTATTGTGGTGTTTTCTAATTGGCCTTTAAGTTGTATTGCACTGTGGATGTTGTATTATTCCGAAGTAATATTTTTGAGTAGTTCCCCTTTATGTTTTGCCAGTTTGTAGCATGTCACGTTTGTGGAGGCTGCTATCGGTCTAAGTGGGGTGTCATCCTTATGTATCTTTGGTAGTCCGTATATCCTTGGTGCGTGTCATCCTGAGCAGTACAATTTTGATTTAAGTCGCCAGTCAATATGATTCTGTTTAAGAAGGTCCGTAATAATTGTATTGTCCTTTTTTATCAGCTGTTGTGTTGGGTCTTTTCTCATTGTCGATTTCGCTTTGCCAATTTTTCGGTCAATGTCTTGGTCAGTAGTCGCTTTAATTCTTTGGTTTGCTAACTTTTAGTCTAGTTCTAATTCTATAGCATCTTCTTGACTAAGTGTCTGTTTTAGTTTTTCAAAGTTGTTTTCTTGGCATATTTTTATAATGATAATTTGTTTTTGAGTTTCTTTAATTTCTAGCTTCATAATTTTATTGTTTTTGGAAGCAATTTACACCGTAGAAATGCATTGGAAACATTTTATTTATCAAATAGGTTCGCTATAAAACTTGATATATATATATATATATATATATACTGCCTTAACAAATATATACATATATATATATATGTATATATTTGTTAAGGCAGTAAGTTACATTAAGTAAATTAAAATATTTAGAATAATTCAAATAAAAGAAAACTCTTTGTACACTTGCTGACATATGAGGAGATGCCACTTGAAAGGGTCACTCTGCGTTGGTCTGTAGCCAACTCACTGCAAGGGATTATGACATTTTCTTGGAATTATACCGGCCGACAGGTAGGGGAAATACCAGGCACACAAGCAAAGATGCACATGGTATGTACCAAAACCATGTGCGTAAAATACAAGCAGCTGCCTACCTATCTCCTTTACTCAAGGAGGCAATATGTAATTCCTTAGTACATAAGTGAACTAAGCAAATTTAAAAATTTACCTATTCTAAGCTACTGAAAAATATATAGACTAGGGTATATAAACCCTAGCTTGTTCGAATAAAAAGCAGTCTCAAACAGAACACCAGTGGTACTTCTTTTTTGACTCTAGGTAATTTTACTTCACTGTCTAACTAGTTCATCTGCTAGTTACGGCGATCAGACCGAGTTCAATGTTTGTGCTGAAATTCAAATAACAATATCTTTAGATAAACATTTTTGATCTTTGGATAAACATTTTGGTGACCCCGACTCTGAAATATTTGAAGTTGTCAACAAGGCGACGAACGATTCCTCATCGTGTCCAGATCCGATGCTGAACCAAGGTGTCAACTAGGCGACACCTTAGCATCGGAAAGACACAGAGTCCGCTGACATAATATAGTTGGTATTGTATCCAGTTCTGAAGTCGTCAACCAGGTGACACCTCCGGATAACAACAACGGCATTCACCACAGTTGGTGCCGTTTTGCATTCAAAACTCAAATCAAGCCAATACACAACAATAGATTTGTTATTGCGCTCACTCTGAAGTTGTCAACACATTTCAGCATTCTCCGATCGACCGTCGTGGGATTAATCTCCAACTTTCCATTTTCTGACTACCCTAACCTGGCTTCATTCGATAATCTATAATCAACTACGAAGTGTGCTGTCGTCACCTAGACGTTCAATCAATTCAAATTCTCGACGTCCACCACGCGACACTGTTGAGACTCAAAATAAAAAATGTCATCAGGAAATGCAAACATGGAGGAGCTGTTAGATGCACATGAAGAAATCAGCCAAGAGACTTCAAGGCTCATGTCCAACTACAACAAGTAAGAATGCTATAGTCGAGTATACCCGACTACAAAACTGCCTGTGCCCAGGTCGAAAAATTCCTTTCGCATCTTCGTACACTTACACATACACACACATACACAATAATCAGCAGCAGCTGAACGAGAGTTAATAGCTTTCGCTACGGCTCCAAGATTGATCCGTTCACCTCCAGCCCAAACGCCATCTTTGGATCCTCCGAATTTACAAACAAAAACGAGGGCAAAAAACGCAAATCGAACTTCTGATACATCGAAGAGATTGGTTCGATTCTGGATGAGTTCGTCTACCAGGTTAATGAGAAGGAACCTGTTCAGAGGACCGTAAATGCGAGCTACAAAAAGATGCTGGCAAGGATGCGTGAGCTCCAAGTACTGGTGGCTGCCCAGGTCAAAGCGGCAACAGAGGCGCTCGGGGATAGTCAATGTCCCAAGAGCGAAGGAAGCTCGTTCAGCTCAACAGCCAGAGGCGAAAACGGCACCCAGACTACGCCAGACGCAGAATGAAGGATACGAAAGGCCATCAAGCCCTAAGGTGGAAACGTGTCCAGTGGCAAGCGGCAGGCACGCCCAAATAAAGCTCGTGGTCCGCCTATGGTACAGAGGCAGGCCGAGCCCCATCAGATCAAGGATCAGACTGCCTCCCGGGCCCCTAGGGGCACATGAGGCAAAATTAAGTGGACGGAAGTCAAAGCGAAGCGCGCCAAATTCAAAAAACAATCATTAAGTGCACCAACAGCACACCATATGCCGATGTGCTGAAAATGGTGAATGTGGCGCCTGCCTGACAAGACTTCAAGGGCAATGTTCGGGGCATAAAAAGGACGGCAATTAGTGATCTCCTTCTCAGGATTCAAAAACCGTCTGATCCCGCAACGCAGAAGCTGCATTCCGCGATAAAGGCAGGGAAGGCGGAGGTCAAGGCGATTCCCGAAACGGTGCAGATAGAGGTTCACGATCTGGATGAATTAACCACTGCCGATGAAGTGTTGGAGGCTCTCTTTGCCGAGGTGGACAATGATATCCCCACGGAGGACGTGCCCTTATAGGAAGGCATATGGAGGTATCCAGTTCGCAACCTTAAGACTGGTTCCCAAGCACGCACAGAAATGGCTAAAGGTCGGCAAAGTCCGCATAGGATGGGTTGTTTGCCGCATTCGACTCAGAACCGAGACGACGAGATGTCGGCCACAAATCCAGATCATGCAAAAGCGATCAAGTTGTCTCAAGAAAAACTTGTTTCAAAAATATTTGAAACAAGTTTTTCTTGGGAAACAGGCCACATCATGAAGCACTGCCAGCCGAAATGCCTTCAGTGCACAAGGCGGCCAGTAAACGCCAGTGATTGCGTGCACTCTGTGCTGAGTAGGACCTGCCCCAAGTGCAAGAAGTCTCTCAAAACTCACCAAAATGGTTAGGTTCCTATAATTAAATTTAAGTCATTGTAGAGCGGCACAGAAGCTACTCAACCAAACGGTCCTGGATAAAGGCGTGGACGTAGTTATAATAAGCGAACCGTTCGTGGCCAAGCACGATTGCGTGTGGCACGCAAGTGCTGGTGGTGGTGCAGCCATATGGAGCTGCGGGAATCACCCATCCCCATTAACGCCAATAGGGGATACGCCAGAGCAGATTGCGGCGGAATATTCATATACAGCTGCTACATAGCGCTTAGTATTCCACTAGCAGAATGCGAGAGGATCGTCGATGCCATCGTACAAGACGCACGTGTGCGTTCGCCGGTAGTCATAGCTGGTGACTTCAATGCTTGGGCAACCGAGTGGGGGAGCATTAGGACAAATCGGCGAGGCGAAATTCTGCTTGATGCGTTTGCATCTCTTAATGTGTGCTTTCTAAATGATGGTAACAAAAACACATTTTGCAAGTAAAGAAGAGAATCAATAATCGATTTAACATTTGACAGCCCGGAGCTCGTTCGTATGGCCTCCTCAATGGTATCAACTGACCATCGCGCCGTGATCACTAACGTTGCCATAGCAAGCCATAACTATGTACCGGGTAATAGTCAGTTAAAATACAAAGAATGTGTCAGCCTTGTTGAGTGCGCCATTTACGCCGGACACGGACAGTGATGGCCGCGCAGATGCCATGGCCGAGGCTGTCCAGTTTGCCTGCTACTCGTCAATGGCGACAGTAACTCATGGTCGGCATAGACGCAATGCATTACCATGGTGGAACGAGAAAATCGCAAATGCGCGCAGAGAATGCAAGAAGGCGTATGCAAAGGGCGAGAAGGGGCTCCCCAACTTTCGCTGAGAGACTCGCTATCTATGCTGCCAGCCGAGGCAGGTTTAAAAAGGCAGAATAAGGCCCGCTGTTTCCAGGAGCTCTGTGAGACAGCAGACTCTGAACCATTTGGCGCTGCCTATAAGATCGTAATGGGCAAGCTGTGTCGCCAACCAGTATCCAGCTGCCCCAACTTGCTGCTGAAAATCATTGTCCATTCCCTCTTTCCTTGGCAGGAGCCGATGTCCACCCCAACCACCATGACTCGGCCAATGCCATGGGAATTGCAATTAGCAGATTAGGCCGAAATCTTGGACATTGCGGCGAAAATTAAGCCAAAAAAGCGCCTGCCCCGGATGGCATCCCAAATACAGCAATAAAACAAGTAAGAACGCTGGAGTCGGACGCACCCGACTGCAGAATACTATGGTCGATCTCGACAATTTATAAATTGACGGTATACACCAACAGGTGTACCCAGTTTGGTTGCTCTAGCTTAAAGATAAAGGCAAAAAATTGCGTTAATACGGACAGACGGCCAGACGGACAGACGGACATTTCGCAAACCCAATATACTATTTTCCCTGCGGAAACATAGTATAATTACTCATTCAAGGGCAACCGGTGGACTTTGTCGAACTCTTCAATGCCTGCCCAAAGGAGTCAGCTATTCCGAAGAGATGGAAACTGCAGTGGTAGGTGCTGTTGCCGAAGCCAGGCAAAGATGGCGCGGATCCTTCTGCTGACAGACCCTTGTGCATGCTCGATACAACGGGTAAGATTCTAGAGTGACTTGCTTGCAGCCGCATCGAGAAAGTTCTCAGTGCCCGACAAGGCTTGTCGGAAAACCAATATGGTTTTCGGAAGCAAAGAAGCATAGTTGACACCATAGAAGCGGTCACTAAACTGGCATCCAGATCGATTGATGGAACCAGATGGGCCGGTGGTACCAAACGATACTGTCTAGTGACCACACTGGATGTGAAGGTGCCTGATAGAGCTGGTAGACAGCTATTTTAGCGATCGTACCCGACTCTACGACACGAGCGAAGGAGAGCGACGCCACTCAGTGACGGGAGGAGTACCTCAAGGTTCCGTACTTGGACCCACGCTATGGAACGTAATGTACGACAGAGTATGGCAGTTATCTTTTTCAGAGGGAACGAAGATAGTAGGATTTGCGGATACCATTGCTATCATCTCGGTGGCTAAACACATCGGGCAAGTGACGGCGGTAAGCAGCGCGGCTATCGACATGGTCACTGATTGGCTACGCCTAAACGGCTTATCCGTGACTGTGGTGAAGGCAATGCTACGGGTTGGCTCAACCATAATTGAGTCCAAGCCGAGCATCAAATACATTGGAGTGGTAATTGACCATAGACTCTGCTACAAGCAACACTTGGAGGTAGCATGCGCGAAAGCAGCGCAAACAGGGTCTGCAATCAGCCGGATGATGGCGAACACGCGAGGCCCAAAGTAAAAGAATAGGCGGCTCATTGCTAGGGTGGTTACGTCCACCCTGCTGTATTGCTCAGCAATCTGGGTATCGGCAACTGCAACCCCAACATACACAAGGGGGTGCAAGGCGGTATACCGGAGATGTGCATTACGCCTGGCCAGCTGTTTCCGCACAGTATCAGAGGACGCAGCACTCGTGGTGGCTGGAATGATCCCGTTTGATCTTCTAGCAGCGGAAAGGAGCAGGAGATCAGCGGACGGAGGACAACGGGACGCAACCTTGATGCGGTGGCAGGAAAGGTATGCCCTGGCCAGAAAAGGCAGATGGTGATTAAAATGCCTCGCTTGCGCTGCGCTCGAGCTGTCGCTCGTGTGTGTGCGTCTTTTGTGTATGTGTGTGTGTATGTGTAAGTGTACGTAGATGTGATCGGGAATTTTTGACCTGGGTACAGGGAGTTTTGTAGTCGGGTATACTCGACTAAGGCATTCTTACTTGTTTACAATAGATAATGATTGACCCAATACATGCAAATACATGCATCCAAGGCTATATATTTAAAATTTTCCTTTTGAATCGTTTTGCGGTCGAGCGAGAGGAGATATCTGAAACAAATCTGCGTTTTATATACAGGAACTTACATTCCAAATTTTGTGTCTAGCTAAACAATTTGCTAACATCGACGCGTTCCTAAATATATTTTTTATATATAAAATAGTATATTGGGTTTGCGAAATGTCCGTCTGTCCGTATGAACGCAATTTTTTGCCTTATCTTTGAGCTAGAGCAACCAAACTTGGTACACATATACCATACATATATATATATACACTTCATATATTGACGGTATACACCAACAGATGTACCAAGTTTGGTTGCTCTAGCTTAAAGATAAAGGCAAAAAATTGCGTTCATACGGACAGACGGACAGACGGACATTTCGCAAACCCAATATACTATTTTCCTTCGGGAACATAGTATAACAAGTAAGAATGCTTTAGTCGAGTATACCCGACTACAAATCTCCCTGTACCCAGGTCAAAAATTTCCGATCACATCTACGTACACTTACACATACACACACACATACACAAAAGACGCACTCACACGAACGACAGCTCGAGCTCGAGTGCAAGCGAGGCATTTTAAGTGGTTGCTGTGCTGCTTCTTCCCCCCGCGCTCCAACACTGAATCTTGTTTGTTGAATAACTTCTGTGTTTGTTATCCGATCGACTTGACATTTTGACAGTAGATTAGGAGTGACTAAAGTATTTTACATGCCAAATCTTAAATCTATATCTTGAAAATTGTTACTGTAAAACGGTTTTTATCGAATAGCGGGGAACTGGGGGAGATATCTTAAGTCTAAAATAAACTTGACCTGCTCCCGCTATACACAAACCTAAATTGCAAATTTAGTGTCTCTAGCTTTTATAGTTGCTGAGATCCTTGCGTTCATACATACGGACGGACAGACGGACAGACAGACGGACATTGCCAAATCAAAATCTCTTTTGATACTGATCAAGAATATATATACTTTATAGGGCCGGAGATGTCTCCTTCTGCCTGTTACATACATTTGCACAGATTTAGTACCCCCTTTTTACCCATTTTATGGGTACAGGGAGTAATTATGGCAACACTGCGTTGCCACTGTAGGTCATAAGCTTTTCATAAACAGTCTGTCATTGACTTCTAAACGAAGCAGATCGTTGTCCTTTTATTTATGTATTTATTTATTAATATTGATATAAAAGATTAAACTAACAATAACAGTTTAGTTTAGTGTGTGATTAACAATAGAAGAAAGATTACAATGCGGTGCTTATATATAGGCGTAACTGAGTGATGTATGTGTTAAGTAATATTAATAGTAGTAGAAAGATATATACAAGGTAATACAGTAGTGCTAACTGTCGGTGTCCTTTATTTCGTGTACATTTTCTTTAGTTTACAGCAATTAGACAAAACGGTTTCTTGTTCCCGTCGAAATTTCCGCCAACACTTTCCATTAGAAAAAAGAACGAAGGAAGAGATTTGGAAAGGATATGTAGACTTCATGATGGAATATGAACATTTGGGACACATGAAACAAGTACCTCGCGAGCTCCTTCCATTAAGGAACTACTTCATCCCTCATCATTGTGTGCTAAGAAATGATAGCAGCACCACAAAACTAAGGGTGGACTTTGACGCATCATGCAAGACACCGACGGGAAAATCCCTGAATGACATATTGCAAGTTGAGCTAAGATCACCTTGCCGCACTAAACATCAACAACGGCATTAAAGAATGATTTCTATTTGGACGATTGTCTGAAAAGAGCAGACTCAACTCATAAAGCAGGTTAAATGCTACAGGAGCTAAGCCAAATCATCAGGATTTCCATCAGGATTCAAGCTGCGAAAATGGTGCTCAAATAATAACCAAATCCTAAAGGGAATCCCAAAGAAAGACATTGTCAATGATGTTCATCTGGGTGAAGCACTGAATCAACACAATGTTGAAACTCTTGGGCACAAGGCATTCAAGCATCTCAAATTACCAAACGAATTGTTTGCTCCGAATAAGCCCGAATATTTGATGCATTGGGCTTATTTGCCCCTGTAGTTGTACGGGCAAAGATATTTATGCAACACCTGTGGGAAGAAAAATTCGACTGGAATGACAAGTTGCCAACACATTTGTGCAATGAGTGGAAGGCCTGTGAGAAGATATCCAACAGCTGAACGAAATGCAGATTCCCAGGTACATCTACGATGGAAAAACACCTTCGAGCAACGAAATAAACACATTTGTAGATTCATCTGAAAAGGCTTACGTAGGTGCAGTTTATATACGAGCCACGTACACAAACAAACAAGTATCTGTTCGACTACTTTGCTCAAAGTTGCGAGTTGCACCAACAGCAAAACGCTTAGAACATTGCGCAGCAGTACTCGACGCAGAACTTACTGAACGGGTTCGAAAGGATCTTCGACTGGTTCCCAAAACAGTGAAGGGATGGACAGACTCCACTGTAGTACTGGCATGGATAAATGCCTCAGAATCTACATATCACAACTTTGTGGCCAATCGCATCGCAAAAATTCAAGCCTCATCAACGCCATCTCAATGGAACCACGTCTCATCGACAATTAATGCGACTGATGTACTTTCCAGAGGAACTACTGCAAATAAACTATCCAACGACAGCAAATGGCTTTATGGACCACTATTGCATGGTACACGAGAGAGATGGAACACTTCTTCAACAATCCCGCCCAGTGACAAAACATGTCAGCATTGCAATCGCTCCATCAACACTGGGAAAAGACCTTTATATTGCAAGCATAGCAACTCTTTTCACAAATTGGAACGAATCGTAGCCTACATGTTGCGATTCTGTTGTAAGGAAAGAATAAGTTCAACCACAGCCCTATGTGTGAAAGAATTGGGCGACGCCCGAACAGTAATCTTGAGAATTCGTGGACGATCTTAAAAAATCTTCTTTGTCACAACATGGTTGACAAAAAGAGCTCTATAATTTCATTGGCACCACGACATTCGGAACTGTCCTATGACGCCAAACATCCATACAATGATCCAATTGTTAAAATGTTACTAAGAGAGCTACATAAGGATAACATGCACTGCGGCGCTCAAGCACTAAGAGCCATCGCAAGGCAGCAGTTTTGGATTATGAAAGACAAGATCATGGCCAGGAACATCATACATAGCTGAGTGAAGTGCACCAGAGCCCAACCCAACTTAATGCAGCAAACTCTGGGCAATTTACCACTGGCGTGGACTACTGCGGACTGTTAAAGTATGCAAGTGCGATCGTTTTATCATCTCTAATGTTGTGTTAAGTACCATCTCTAGATTATCTTGTAGATAAAGTAGATCTTTAACAAGTTCAGATCCGAAAAATGTGTGGTGTGACCAAATGCGATGTGCGATGTATATCAAGAACTGTGGAGTATTGTTTTGTGGAAAGCTGAAATTGACAGAGCAGTCAACAAATCAACAAACAGATAATTGGAGCTCAATAGACGAAAAGGCAATAGCCTGCATAATTTTAAACGTGAATGTCTTGTAAGGGAGTTTTCCAGACGGGGTAAAGATCTCAGTCTGTATGGATCCAGCACTTACAAGAAAATTTGTAAGATGTGCCGGGACCGTGGGCGTAGGGAAAGGAAACGTTCTAGGGCAAATGTATGTGTTAATACTACGGCCACGTACACCTCTGCACGAGATAAATGACCAGGAGCCGACCAGGATCCTACCGTTGGTGCGCTACTGGTCAAGTGGTCTAAGACTACTACTCTACAATGCCCGGGATTACTCACACGGGCGGCGGGATACACCTCGCTCTACGTTAGTAATTAGTTTTACAAATGCCGGGACTGTTCACACGGGCGGCGGGATACACCTCGCTCTACGTTAGTATTAGTTTTTACAAATGCTGGGATTGCTCACACGGGTGGCGGGATACACCTCGCTCTATGGTTAGTGTTAGTTATTCGATGTTAAATGTCGAGACATTTATTCGTTAATTCGCATTCGCAAATGGGCTTGTTTTTTCTTGCGCCTCGCAATTAATTATTCTTTCCCCGTTCTTAGCAATTATTAAATTGTGTTCTTCATATTTGTGACTTGTGTTATACATTCGGTTGTGTTAAACACCTGTGTGAACAATAATTATAGTTCTTTGTGCTTTCTTTGTGTGTTTAAAATATTTTGTGCCTAAACACAACAATAAACTGCAGCCTAGCATTCTGTTTGATTTTGCAGTTGCATTGCTGTCTGCATATATTTTGTTTTTGTGCTTACTCACTTCGCTCTCTTTTTATCTCTCTCCCGCGCTTGCATTAGTTGTGTTCTTGGTGTTGGTCCAGGCATTTTCTGTTAGCATTCCGTTTGTGAATTTCGATCGTCGCGCCGGCGCTTTGTATTGTTATTGCGTTTGTAAGTACAAATCAGCGGAAGTTGTTTAACCCTAGGGTGCCATCTGTTCCTTATACAACTTTTTTTTGTTCAGTGCTTTACTTTTTATTTTATTTATCTCTTTTTATATTCTCTTTTCTTAAATTTGAATTCCTTTTTGCAAGTATGTTTGTCTGTTATAATAATAATTGCCAGGTTATAGCAAACTCTAAGATGGGCTTTGTTTGCTGCTGGCTGTGTGATAATGTGTCACACGAAAAATGTGCTGGCCTAAACGGCAGAATTGTGGACCAGATTGAGTCAAAATCTGGCCTCAAGTGGACATGTGTATCCTGTAGGGATGTTGAAAGGGACATCATGGGTTTCATGAGGCAGACTAAAAAAGGCTTTGGTGACATATTCGGGCGGTTTAAAAAACTGTTCGATGGTTTTTCCGACTTGGAGAACTAATTTAAAAGTATGAAACTTTTGAATGAGTCTCCAAAACGGAAGAAGACTAATTTTAGGCTATCTTTTGGCGCCCCACACTTGCTTCCACTACATCCGCAACTAATCAGTTAGAATTTATCAATTTATCGTCCCCCTTTCCTTATAATTCAATAATCAGGAGTGACGAGAATAGCATCGTACCCATGAGTGTTGTTCCTTCTGACCCCGTAGAGCATTCTGATTCGCTGGCTATTAACACTGTTGATCAAGATCAACAGACTAGTGATAATATACCGGTCGAATCAACCGGTCTAGTAACCAATGCTGTGGCTCCAGCGGATGCAACTGCTTTGGTTACTAAGAAGACCCTTATAGGTATTCCACCACGGAAACAAATCTTTGTTTCTAGGCTTGCCCCTGATACTACATCTGATGATGTAAAGGTCTTTATACAGGTCAAATCTAAAGCCCACATTACGGTGGAAAAATTCAAATTCACATATTCTCGGGAAATATCGTCATTTAAAATAAGTGTTCCGGCAGAATATTTCAACAATATTTGTTGCAAAGAATTCTGGCCCGACCAATCAGTTATTAAGGAATATACGGTAAAAAAGAAAAATCGGCCTCCGATTTCACTTCCTACTTCCGGTGGTAGTTCTAATCCACCTATTGTCATCTCTGATAGTTCAAAAAACTAACAACCTCCCTCTCACTTGGCTATCAGAATATAAGAGGTCTTTGTAATCTTAGTAATCTTTATCTAAATAGCCTAACTTTTCCTTTCCATGTCGTTGCCTTTCTGAAACATGGCTAAAGCCCGACATCGTTAATTCTGAAATCTTGTCAAACAAATTCTCCATTTATAGAAAAGATCGCACCCCTCATCGTGGTGGTGGTGTTCTTGTAATAATCGATAAATGTATAGATATTGAATTTGATGCTGTAAAATTGTGTATTGCCAGTATTTGCTTTTATATTACTTGTTCTTATATTCCACCTTATTCTGATATTTCCTTATATTCTTTGCATGCTTCTGCTGTACAATCTGTCTCATCTATGGTTTCTGATTGTGATTTTCTTCTAGTTCTTGGTGACTTAAATATCGCCGGAACTACCTGGATTTCAAGTTCGGACTCTAGCGTGTTGACTCCCACATCTCAGCACGATTTTATTGAAAGTTTATTTGGGATGTCATTGTGTCAAATCAATGATATCCCAAATTCTTCACATAAAATGCTTGATCTTGTTTTTGTCTTGGATTCCTCATTCTATTCTGTCTCCCGTACTGAACCTATATCCACTCCTGAAGATCCTTACCGACTTTGGAGGTGTTGATTGACTTACCAGCCAGGGTGGCATGCCCATGTAGGAAACCTGCTGAGCGAGTTCGTCAATTTCGGAAATCCGATTTTACTAAACTCGCTCAGCTCCTATCCCAGACTGACTGATCCCAGCTGTACATGTGTAGAGACATGGATTGTGTATCAATTATTTTTATTCTACCTTAAATTCATTATTTGATTCCTGTGTCCCGTGTTGTAACCCTCGTAGGTCTAACAAACCTGTGTGGCTTATACGTAATTTAATAAACTTAAAAAATAGAAAATCGAGATTGTACAAAGAGTTCAAGGAATCTGGCTATTCCTCGAACTTCTCTCGCTATTTGATTGCCCGATCTAACTTCTCTGCACTTAATTTACACTATTATAACAACTACCTCAGGAGCTGTAGGTTACAGTTTCAGCGGGATCCTAAAAGGTTTTATAACTTCGTTAATGCGAAGCGTAGGTCATCAACACTTCCGTCAACTGTATTTTTCGAAAAAAAAAGACAGCTGACTCAGATCCGGCTATCGCCGATCTTTTTGCTGAATTTTTTCAAACGACTTATAGTTCACAACCTTATCAATTGGTTTCGCCTTATCCATACCATGTAAATAGCTCCAATTGCTTTTTCGGGCCTTTAATCACTGAAAGTTCGTTTCTAAGCCCGTATTTTCACCGGGACCTGATGGAGTACCAGGCTGCGTGCTCAAGTACTGTGCTGATGGTATTTTTAAGCCATTACTTCTTCTTTTTAAACTGTCCGTGGAGTTGTGCTCTTTCCCCATTATTTGGAAAGAATCATTTATAATTCCACTCCATAAAAAAGGAAACAAATCTAATGTTGAAAACTAAAGAGGTATATCTAAATTGTCTGCTATTCCTAAGATTTTTGATAAATTAATAACTTCTCAACTTCAACATTTATGTTAATCCATAATTTCACTCTGCCAGCACGGGTTCGTGAAATATAGATCTACTACCACTAACCTATTGGAATTCTCTTCTCTTGTCATAAAGGGATTTCAAACCAAAATGCAAACAGATGTTATTTACACTGATTTCAGTAAGGCTTTTGATTCTGTCAATCATTCTCTTTTACTTCACAAACTTCATCTTCTGGGATTTCCAAAAACTAATTCTTTGGATCTCCAATTATTTAACTCTTAGAACCCAAAAGTTTATTTCAAAGGCTTTGTCTCTAAGTCTGTTCAAGTTACTTCCGGAGTACCACAAGGAAGTCATCTTGGCCCCTTATTATTTACTCTTTTCATCAATGACCTTCCTTCTGTTGTAAATCACTCTCGGGTGCTGATGTATGCCGATGATGCTAAACTTTGTCTGTCATCTACTGATTTCGTATCTGGTCAAAGGTTGCAAACTGATCTTGACAGTTTTCAAGCCTGGTGTCGGGTAAATTTATTAAATCTTAGTTGTGGTAAATGTAACGTAATGTCCTTTTATAGGCGAATGGTTTTTTTTAACAGTTATATTCTTAATGGTAAGCCGCTTGTTCGAATTGAGTCGGTTGATGATTTGGGTATCCTTTTAGATTCCAAGCTTAAGTTTGACAAACATCTTTTCTACCGTTAATCGTGCCTTTGGTGTCCTGGGTTTCATTAAGCGTTGGTCGAAAGAATTTAACGATTCCTACATTACTAAAACTCTTTATACTTCTCTTGTTCGACCTATTCTTGAATATGGGTCTTGTATTTGGTGTCCCCAATACAAGGTTCATCAGGATAGAATAGAACCGGTACAAAAACAATTTCTTCTTTTTGCACTCCGGGGTCTTAACTGGAATCCTAATACTCACTTGCCTTCTTATCTTAGTAGACTTTTACTAATAAGTCTTCCGTCTCTTTCTGATCGTAGAACCATACTTGGTGTAATTTTCTTATACAAACTAATTAAAGGAGAAATTGATTCTTCTGAATTAATCAGCCAAATTAGTTTTGCAGTTCCGATTAGAAATTCTGGAAACTTTCTTCCTCTTAGTCTGCAAGCTTGTAATACTAACTATGCTATCCATAACCCTTTTCGTATCATATGTTCTAATTATAACAATCTTTATCATGTAATAAGTAATGCTAGTTCTATTTCCTTACTCAGAACTTTTCTTTTATGTTATCTGTGTAATCTATAGTTTTTTGTCTATCGTTATAATTTATGTAGAAATTTTATTTAGTTTGTTCTTATTTATCTGTTACGCGATCTTGGTTACCGCACGTTATGCGGCGCGCCCCTCGGTCGGTTGGGCGGGGGTGGGTTGCATTTTGCCTGGGTCCGCGCGTTAACAAGCCCGTGCTTGGTGACGTTTGGGATCTGGTGGCAGGATTGCGAACTGCATCACCTGCGCGTGCCAGTCGCGACGGAGGATCGTTGCGTTTAAATTCTAATGCGTTCGTTAACGGCTTAGATTTTATCTTATATTACTGATTGCTTATACCTACAGCGCGCCAGGCGCTGGCGCTCCATGCGCAACGAAACTAGCATTACTTAACTAAATAATATCAAAAGAATATATATAATTAATATTTAAGTCATTAAGTCAATGTATGCACGTATCAAGTGGTCCCATACGAAAAGTGTCGCTCTACAAAAAACTGTTAAATTCAAAGTATTCGGCATGCACTGGCATGGTTCAATATTTGAGCGAGTTCATCGAAATAACTGATAAATTAACCGAAGTGAACATTGAATTAAGTGAAAAATTAAAAGTGATAATACTTTTGTCCAGTTTGAGCGAGGAATTCGAACATTTTGCAGTAGCAATGGAAACAAGAGATTCGTTACAATGCGAGTCACTCAAGGTGAAAGTTTTGGCAGAGGTCGAAAGAATGAAAGAAAAAAGTGATCGTCAAAATGAGAATGAACAGAATAAACAAAGTGCGTTTTATGCTGGATCGAGACGGCCCCAGAATACAGATAAGACGAAAGACAAAAATGAATTCAACGGTAAATGCTTCATTTGCGGAAAGTGCGGGCACAGAGCTGCGCAGTGTAAAGAAAAGAGAAAAGACAAAGTCGGTAAAGAACAAAATGAAGCGAAAGATTATAAAAAGTTTTGTCGTGTTTTGTTGCCGAGAAAAATTAAAATATATTGAAACAAATGTGGTGTTTGGATAGTGGCGCAACTTGCCATATGTGTTGTGAAAATAATTTGTTTGTGTCATTTGAAAAGTGAACGATCAAGTCATGTTAGCTGCAAACAAAACAATTGAATCACCCGGCAAAGACAAAGTGAGAATAATAACAACGGACAGTGAAATTCTTTTGAACGATATTTTTTATGTGCCACTCTTGCACATGAACTTATTTTCGGTGAGCAAAGCAATGCAATACGGACATGCGATTATTTTCAGCAAGAATACCGCGATTGTAAAAATCAGGGATGGAAAATTGGAGATAAAATCACAAATGATGGACATTTTTTTTGTTCAAAGAAAGGCAGTTGTGTGTTAATGACTTGATAGTGAACGAAAGAACACCATTAACGTTGACGCGAATAAAATTTCGATTGATATAAATTGTAATACATGCAAATCAAAGATATGTGTTTTGCCATTTCCTAAAAAGAGCGCGTCAGGTGCAAGTGAACTTTTGGAACTAGCTCACACTGATTTGTGTGGTCCGGTAAATGTGCAATCGGTTGGTGGCGCTAAGTACTTTATAACGTTTATCGCCAAAGCTTATCGGCTGTTCGACAAGGCTCGTCAAATCGTGGAAAGGCGTGACGTAAAATTTTTGAAGGCGAAATGACAGACAAAAGTCTTGATTTAAGAACCAATAGTTATGCTTCTTTTATCAAAGATTTTTTCCCTCCTTCAAAATGTTATGAGAACAGTAAGAGAGAACGAGATCCTGAGCATGCAGCTGCAGAAGAAACTGAGAACAACGAACGAGCAGCTTAAGAGGGAGTGCGTCCAGAAGAAGCAGATTCAGAGGGAGTATGCATAGTAGAAGCAGCTCAAGAAGGAGCGGTGTTTCCAGAGTCGAATGAACAAAATTTTAATCAGCACGATGATAACGACATGTTCGAGAGTTTTGAGGATACAGAAGTTGAGACTTCGTCAAGTAGCTCTGAGGAAGCTGCACAAGATGTCGATACACCCAACACTGCCAAAGAAGCACTATATAGTAAACATGCTTCAAAGTGGCAAGATTCAATGAAGAGAGAATATGAGGCTCTAATCTGTAATCAGACGTGGTCTTTAGAAGATCTTCCATCTAATGTAAAGTCTACAGGGTCCATGAGGGTGATCCGAGTTAAGCGCGATGATCAAGGTAACATTGACAGGTTTAAAAGCAGACTCGTCGCCAAGGGATGTAGTCAAAAATTTGGTGTGGACTACTACGAGACCTTTTCACCCGTTATCCGATATGAGAATATTAGGCTGCTGTTAGCTATAGCGGCAGAGAAGGAGCTGTACCTTGTGTACATGCGTCAACCAGAGGGTTTCGTCAGCAAAATGTATCCGAGCCGAGTGCAAAAGCTTAATAAAGCTATTTAAGGCCTTATACAGTATGGCAGGGCCTGGAATAGCACTTTAGATTATGCTTTAAGGATACTTGGGTTTGAATCTACAAAGGGAGAGCCATGTCTATACAAGAAGATCGCCAAAAATGCATACAACTTGACACCCATATACGTCAACGACTTAATTATAGCATGTTCCAGAAAATGCGACGAGATTAAGAAGAAGTTGAAGGCAAGCTTTGATATTCACGACAATGGGCAGATGCATTATTTCCTAGGTATGGAGAAACAGCGTCATTGCGAGCGAGGTGCTATTTCTGTATGTCAGAAACAGTACATAAAGGTGCTGCTCGAGAAGTATAACAAGAGCGTGTGTAGTTCTGTTTCGACGCCGTTGGGTCCTGGATTTGAGGTTTGCTGCCAGAAAGACGAATGTGACAAGGTAAACGAGACTTGCTACCAATCGCTCATAGGGTCACTTATGTACTTAGCTATTTCACTCCACAAGTAAGCTGGCGCAACGAAATTCTTATCCACATTTGGACCACGAGTCCGGCGTAAAACATGTTCCACGATATATGTCGAAGACGATTAAAGCTGCATGCGTTTGTCGATGCAGACTGTGCAAATGATAATGATAATGAAGAGCCTATCGAAGTAAATGGCGACAACCTGAGCGCACAGCAGATTGCTACAAGTCCCGTTTACCACAAAAGAACCAATCGTATTGACATAAAGTATCATCATATAAAAGAGGTTATTGCTAGAAACGAGATTTGTATTAATTATCTTCCTACACATGATAGTGTTGCTGATAAATTTACAAAAAACTTGAAAAAGAAAAAGCATTACAAATTGGTAAACTTACTTGGATTTGACAGTTAATTAAATTTGTAAAAGCGATCTTACTTGAGAAGAAGTGTTTAAGTATGCAAGTGCGATCGTTTTATCATCTCTAATGTTATTTTAATTTGGACGTTGATGTACTAAACGGGCAGTACATTCAAGTGGCCCAAACGACACCAAGCACGGGCTTGTTAACGCGCGGACCCAGGCAAAATGCAACCCACCTCCCGCCCAACCGACCGAGGGGCGCGCCGCATAACGTGCGATAACGAAGATCGCGGAATAGATGTATAGGTTCAAACTAAATAAAAGCTCTACATAAGTTAAACAATACACAAAAACTAACTATAGATTACGCAGATAACATAAAAGAAAAGTTCTGAGTAAGGAAATAGAGCTAGCATTACATATTACATGATAAAGATTGTTATAATTAGAACATATGATACGAAAAGGGTTATGGATAGCATAGTTAGTATTACAAGCTTGCAGACTAAGAGGAAGAAAGTTTCCAGAATTTCTAATCGGAACTGCAAAACTAATTTGGCTGATTAATTCAGAAGAATCAATTTCTCCTTTAATTAGTTTGTATAAGAAAATTACACCAAGCATGGTTCTACGATTTATTAATAAAAGTCTACTACGATAAGAAGGCAAGCGTGCATTGGGATTCCAGTTAAGACCACGAAGTGCAAAGAGCAGAAATTGTTTTTGTACCGATTCTATTCTATCCTGATGAACCTTGTACTGGGGGCACCATAAACAAGACCCATATTCAAGAATAGGTCGAACAAGAGAAGTATAAAGAGTTTTAGTAATGTAGGGATCGTTAAATTCTTTAGACCAGCACTTTATGAAACCCAGGACACCAAAGGCACGATTAGCGGTGGAAGAGATATGTTTGTCAAATTTCAATCTAAAAGAATACCCAAATCATTAACTGACTCAATTCGAACAAGCGGCTTATCATTAAGAATATAATTATTTAAAAAGGGCATTTGCCTGTAAAAGGACATTACGTTACATTTACCACAATTAAGATTTAATAAATTTACCCGATACCAGGCTTGAAAACCTTTGACCAGATAGGAAATCAGAAGATGACAGACAAAGTTTAACATCATCGGCATACATCAGAACCCGAGAGTGAATTATGACAGAAGGAAGGTCATTTATGAACAGGGTAAATAATAAGGGGCCAAGATGACTTCCTTGTGGAACTCCGGAAGTAACTTGAACAGACTTAGAGACTAAGCCTTTGAAATAAACCTTTTGGGTTCTAAGAGTTAAATAATTGGAGATCCAAAGAATTAAGTTATTTGGAAATCCCAGAAGATGAAGTTTGTGAAGTAAAAGAGAATGATTAACAGAGTCAAGAGCCTTACTGAATTCAGTGTAAATAATATCTGTTTCCATTTTAGATTGGAATCCCTTAATAACAAGAGAAGTGAATTCCAATAGGTTAGTGGTAGTAGATCTATATTTCACAAACCCATGCTGGCAGGGTGAAATTATAGATTTACATAAATGTTGAAGTTGAGAAGTTATTAATTTCTCAAAAATCTTTCGAATAGCAGACAACTTAGAAATACCTCTATAGTTCTCGACGTTAGATTTGTTTTCTTTTTTATGGAGAGGAATAATAAATGATTCTTTCCTCTTTCCAAAGGGAAAGAGGACAACTCCACGGACAATTTAAAAAGAATAAATAATGACTTTAAAATACCTTCAGCACAGTACCTAAGCACACAGCTTGGTACTCCATCAGGTCCCGGTGCAAATACGGGCTTAATAGCCTTTAAATCACGTAGAAGCGATCTTTCAGTTATTAAGGGTCCAAAAATGCAATTGGAGCCAGTTACATGATAAGGATAAGGCGAAACCATTTGATAAATTTGTGAGCTATAAGTCGTTTAAAAAAACTCTTGCCGATCTGGCAATAGCCCGATCAGAGTCAGCTGTCGTTTTTTCAAAAAATACAGTTGATGGAAGTGTTGATGACCTACGCTTCGCATTAACGAAGTAATAAAACCTTTTAGGATCCCGCTGAAACTGTAACCTACAGCTCCTGAGGTAGTTGTTATAACAGTGTAAGTTAAGTGCAGAAAAGTTAGATCGGGCAATCAAATAGCGAGAGAAGTTCGAGGAAGAGCCGGATTCCTTGAACTTCTTGTACAATCTCGACTTTCCATTTTTTAAGTTTATTAAATCACGTATAAACCACACAGGCTTCTTAGACCTACGTGGCTTAACTAACGGGACACAAGTATCAAATAATGAGTTTAAGGTCAAGTAAAAAAAAAAAAATTTAATTGCTCTATCCATGTCTCTACACAAGTAAAGATGAGACCAGTCAGTTTGGGATAGAGGCTGAGCGAGTTTAGTGAAATCGGTTTTCCGAAATTGACACACTCGCTCTACAGTTTTACTACATGGGCTTAGCACCCTAGCAGGTAAATCAATCAACACCTCCAAAGTTAGGTGATAAGGATCTTCAGGAAAGGATATAGGGTCAGTACGGGAGACAGAATAGAGGGAGGAATCCAAGACAAAAATAAGATCAAGTATTTTATGTAAAGAATTTGGTATACCATTGATTTGACACAATGACATCCCAAATAAACTTTCAATAAAATCGTGCTGAGATGTGGGAGTCAACACTCTAGAATCCGGGCTTGAAATCCAGGTAGTTCCGGCGATATTAAAGTCACCGAGAACTACAAGAAAGTCACGATCAGAAACCAAAGAGGAGACAGATTGTATAGCAGAAGCATGCAAATAATATAAGGAAATATCGGAAGAAGGCGGAATATAAGAACAGGTTATAAAAAAGCAAACACCGGAGATAATCAATTTTACAGCAACAAATTCAATAGCTACAGAAATATTGGTAATTACTATCTCCGAAGATAAATCAGCGTCAACAGCAATTAGAACACCACCACCACGACGAGGAGTGCGATCTTTTCTGTAAATGGAGAATTTATTAGACAGGATTTTAGAATTAAGGATTTCGGGCCTTAACCACTTTTCAGTAAAGGCAACGACATGGAAAGAAAAGGTTAAGCTATTTAGGTAAAGATTAATAAGTTTACTACAAAGACCTCTTACATTCTGATAGCCCAATGAGAGGGAAGATGTTAGTTTTTTGAACTATCAGAGACTGCAAGAGGTGGATTAGAACTACCACCGGAAGTAGGAAGTGAAATCGGAGGCCGATTTTTCTTTTTTGCGGTATATTCCTTAATAACTAAGTGGTCAGGCCAGAATTCATTACAGCAAATATTGTTAAAATGTTCAGCCGGAACACTTATTTTGAAAGACGCAATTTCTCGAGGATAAGCAAATTTAAATTTCTCCACCGTAATATGGGCTTTTGACTTGGCCTGTATAAAGGCCTTGACATCATCAGATGTAGTGTCAGGGGCAAGCCGCGAAACAAAGATTTGTTTCCGTGGTGGAACACCTACAAGGGTCGTATTACCAACCGTAATATGAGCATCCAATGGAGCCATGCTAATGGTTGATTGACCAGATAATTCGACTGAAATTCTGACATTATTAATACTAGGCTGTTGACCTGCATCAACAGTGCTAACAATCACCGAATCAGGAACCCTTCGGAGTCAGAAGAAACCACATCCATGGGTAAGATGTTGTTCTCGTCACTTCTGATCAAAATATGGGATGAAGGGGATGATAAATTAAGCAACTCTAACTGTTTGGTAGCGGATGTAGTGGGTAAGTGAGTAGGGAGCGAAAGTTCATTAGGGCCAATGGACAGTCTAAGATTAGCCTTTTTCCGTTTGGGAGACTCATTTCAGAGTTTCATACTCTTAAACTCGCTTTCCAAATCGGAGAAACGTTTTTTAAACCGAGCGAATATGTCTCCAAAGCCTTTCTTAGTCTGCCTCATAAATGGCATAATATCTTTTTCACCGTCCCTACATGATTCACAAGTCCACTTTAAGACAGACTTGGACTCAATCTGGTCGATTATTCTGCCGTTAAGGCCTGCACATTTTTCGTGTGATACATTATCACACAGCCAGCAGCAAACAAAACCCATTTAAAAAGAACAACTGCACAAAAAATAAAAAGACGAACAAAAAAGAAGGCACACTAGGGTTAAAACGGTTGACGCTGATTTGTACTTACGCACAACAACACCAATAAGAAAATATAAAGCGCAGGCGCGTCGACCGAAATCAGCACAACGGAATACAAAGTAAGGAGAGAAACCGTAACCAACACCAACGATAGAAGTGCGCAAGAGTGTTAAGCAAGCGTTGGGAGCGCGGATTAGTAGAAATACAAAAACAAATATAAGCACAATGCAAACTGCACAAATCAACCACCAGCTTGCTTGTGATGTTGTTTGTTGTTGTATTTGAACAAATTTAGAAAAGTTTAATAAATTTAATTGCAATTTAATGTCCAACAATGTGTTTCACACAACCGATGTATAACACACGTCACAAGCACAAGTTATCACTTGATATAACGAGGAAAATACACGAAAGCGATGCGCAAGAAAAAAACACGTCCGTTGCGAATGCGAAGCGAATGCGAATTGTTATTTTATGTTAAATACCATCTCTAGATTATCTTGTATCTACTTTAACAAGTTCAGTTCCATTAAAATGTTCATCGTATTCACACGTAATTGCGGAGTTCATATTTCTTTATGATATTCGGCATCCATTTCATTTCTGCACTAACACGGACCGTTCTGGATCCATCATAAGATTCCTGGAAAAGGCCTGATAAGGCATACATAGCAGTATTTTGTTGCTTCACCACAAAGGCGGTACATTTGAAGTTAGTAAGCGATCTTATTACAGATGCATTTCTGGCAGCCCTTCGCCGTTTTTTGAGTCGTCGCGGAAAATGTCAAACAATCCATTGTGACAATGCAAAGAATTTAATTGGCGAGAATAACCATCTGATGGAGCTGGAAAAGGGAATTTATACAGACAAGGCTGCAACAGAGATCATAGCAGCAAAAGACAGTTGAATTTTAAATTCATCCCTCCTCGAGCGCCATCCTTTGGCGGCCAGTGGGAAGCAGCAGTTAAATCAGCGAAAAAACTGCTTGTCTGGAAACAATGGTGCCAGGAATACTTACAAGAACTACTGTATCGTCACAAATGGGTAACTTCAGCACCAAACGTTAAAGAAGGATTACTGGTATTAAATATTAAATATTAAATGGATAAAGGAAGATAATATTCCATTGTCATTATCCGAATGGACTATGGTAGTTTACTACGACTTAAACCCATACTTGTAAGACATGAAATCATTCGCCGCGGGAACAACAAACCGGCATGCGAAATGTTATACAAACACTTCAAGCATATTTTTGACGAACTACAAGTAAGGTCACGGCAACGTCGATAACCACTCGACATAATTGGTAACCTAGCAAATGTCGCAAGGGCTCAGACGAATGAAGATTTCCTACTGCAGCTGCTCAAAAATCAGACATCCGTTCTCGATTCAACGATCAATGTGATAAGGAACGACAGAGCGGCCAACAAAAGGCGAATAAAGCTACTCGAAAAGCAGATGGCCCTATATAGCGAACACAGAGAAAGGAGCTCAGGAGATTATCGGTTTCAAACATTTATGGTACTGACAACGCAGCTGACATTAATCGCTGCCAACCTTCAACGAATGCAGTTGGAGGTGCTAGATGTACTGAAAAGCATCCGCCATCGGACCACCAGCCCAATCCTAATATCTCCAAATCAATTAAAGGAACAAATAGTTCAGATACGAGATCATTTGAGACCACTCAACTATACAAGCTAATGCACGCCGAGGGCACAGTGACTGGAACTCAATTCATTTTTAAGGTCACTCTTCCGTTAGTATCCACCACTCAACTGGATCTCATGAGCATGAAATCACTTCCTGCAAGGGATTCTACAGGTTGGAATATATTCGACTTTAAAACTCCGCTAATTGCAGTCACTAGCCTTAGAGACCAATTTGTATTACTCACGCCAGAGGATCTACAACAATGTATGACACTGCCCAGTGATGACTACATCTGCTTCGACATACATGCGGTGTTCAATGTGAATCATCGCTGCGAATTTCAACTCTTCAACAACAAAAATTCACGCTTTGCCAAACTATACACACAAAATCCAAAGTAGTATGGTCAAAAACGCATCAACCAAACAGTTGGGTATTTCCAACGGATGCTCCAATGGACTTCAGAGCAGTTTGCAGCAACATTCCCCATACTATAACTCTCGAGGCAACCAGACTACTGACACTTTTCAGTAGATGCACTGCACGAAATGCTGACATCAGCATCAGCACCTTTGATACGACAATCAGCAAGGTCAGCACAACATATGTACGCTTTGGCAACATCAGTCAACCAATAATTTCCTCCACATTACTGGAAGCAGTCCCCAGAACCACAGCAACCATGGATTCAGACATCAACGATCTGGACGCACTTCAGCAGCAACTAGATCGAAATAAGCATGCCATACTGCCAGAACATCTAGACACTATTCAGCATCATCATATAGCTTCGAATGTTGCATTACTAGTTTCCATACTACTAGTGATTGTGGTCATCACGCGAAAACGATTTGCATCACGGAAGAACGCACCACCAGAAGAGATACGTGAAGCACAGCTGGAACCTACACCACGCCGTTTACATTCGACATAGCTGATGGTTGAATAGCTATTCAACGGCCGGGAGAATGTAAAGGCGTAACTTACTCATTAAGTAAATTTAAATATTTAGAATAATTCAAATAAAAGAAAACTCTTTGTACAACGCACGCGGCTTATATTAGTGCGAGACCTAATTGTAACAGTTGTCACTTGCTGACATATGAGGAGATGCCACTTGAAAGGGTCACTCTGCGTTGGTCTGTAGCCAACTCAATGCAAGGGATCATGGCATTTTCTAGGAATTATTACGGCTGACCGGTAGGGGAAATACCAGGCACACAAGCAAAGATGCACATGGTATGTACCAAAACCATGTGCGTAAAATACAACCAGCTGCCTATCTCCTATCTCCTTTATTCAAGGAGGAAATAAGTAACTCCTTAGTACATAAGTAAACTAAGCAAATGTAAAAATTTACCTATTCTAAGTATGTACCGTATTCTAAGCTACTGAAAAATATATATGCTAGCTTGTCGATTAAAAAACAGTCTCAAACAGAACTCCACCAGTGATAATACTTTTTTGACTCTAGGGATCTTTACTCCGCTGAATAACTAGTGCAAGTGCTAGTTACCGCGATAATTCAGTTTATATGCTGAAATTCAAATAACAATTTCATTGTAATATCCACCCTATATATATAAAAGAGTTCGTGCTGACTGATTGGCAATCATCGCACAGACCAAACTGTAAGAGCTAGGATGCTGAAATTTTCACAGTAGGTTCCATCTACGATGAAAGTGCACACTAAGACGAGATTTTCGAAAATTCCACCCATGAAAATTAAAAATGTCGAGTGACAGAGTTTTCCTTCAATTTTCCGATCATAGGGCTGAATTTCCCAAAATAGCTGATACACGTTCCAAATTTTTTAGGTGAAGAGCGTTGAAAATGAATTTGAAGTTGATCGGACTCAAATAAAAACTTTCGCCCATACAAATCCACCCATGGGGGTGGACTTTCCAAAATCTGTGAAATATGTGTCAAATTAATTTTTGTGTAGATCTTTAAAAATGAGTTATAAGCCGATTGGATGGTAACCAAAAAAGTTTCAGTTTTCCGCGATTTTCAACGCTTGTGGTCGGAATTTTCCAAAATCCCGACTTAGTGTTCACTTTCATCATAGATGGAACCTACTGTGAAAATTTCAGCATCCTAGCTCTTACTACCACCTATTTTACCCTCGTTGTGTTGACACCAAAAGAACCTAACTTTTTGTGTTTAGCTTTGGCATTTAGTATGAAGTCATACGCATGAGAAACTAAAATATTGAATTCCAGAGTTTTACACAACTTTTCCGACAGTTAATTTGTTTTTTCCAGTTTTTTTGTGTCAGATTATTTAATGTGTAGAGCTTTGAAAATGAGTTAAAGCCAATCGGACGAAAATCAAAAAAGTTGCATACAACAGTTTTTCGCGAATCTTTGGGCTCCGCGCCTATTATGTCTTAATGTAAAACCTTGAAAATAAGTTAGAAGCCAATCGCATGAAAATTAAAAATGTCGAATGCCAGAGTTTTCCACCGATTTTCCGACCATAGGGCTGAATTTCTGAATTTCAAAATAGCTGATACATGTGTCGAATTATTTTAGGTGAAGAGCTTTGAAAATGAATTTGAAGATGATCAGACTAAAATAGGGCTTTCGCCCATACAACCTTGAGACCCCCATTTTCCGCCCATGGGGGTGGATTTTCCAAAATCGGTGAAATATGTGTCAAATGAATCTTTGTGTAGATATTTGAAAATGAGATTGAAGCCGATTGAATTGTAAACAAAAAAGTTTCATACAGCATTTTTCCGCGATTTACCGACCTTACGGGTAGATTTTCCCAAATCGCTGATACACGTGTCGAGTTATTTAATGTGTAGAACTTTGAGAATGAGTTTGAAGTCAATCAGACGATAATCAAAAAAGTTTCATACAACTGCTTTCCGCGAATTTTCCGACCTTGGGGGTAGATTTTCCAAAATCTTTGGGCACCGCGCTTATTATGTCATAATGTAAAACCTTGAAAATAAGTTTGAAGCCAATCGCATAAGTATTAAATATGTCGAATTCCAGAGATTTCCACCGTTTTTTCGACCATGGGGATGAATTTCACAAAACCGGTGATACTTGTGTCGAATTGTTTAATGTCTAGGCTATGAAAATGAGTTTGAAGACAATCGGACGAAAATCAAATAAATTGCATACAAAAGCTTTCCGCGAATTGTACAATTTTGGGCGAAGATTTTCCAAAATCTTTGAACACCTATATTCCTATAGAACCTTGAAAATAAGTTTGATGCCAATTGCATGAAATTGAAAAATATCGAATGCCAGAGTTTTCCACCAATTTTCCGACCATGGGGCTGAATTTCCCAAAATCGGTGAGACATGTATCGAATTATCTTACATGAAGAGCTTTGAAAATGAATTTGAGGCAAATCGGATGATAATCAATAACGCGTCATACAACAGTTTTCACCACCAAACGTTAAAGAAGGATTACTGGTATTAAATATTAAATATTAAATGTATAAAGGAAGATAATTTTCTATTGTCATTATCCGAATGGACTATGGTACTACGACTTAAACCCATACTTGTAAGACATGAAATCATTCGCCGCGGGAACTACAGAACTTGGTTATTCATGTCCTCAATTAGACAACAAACCGGCATGCGAAATGTTATACAAACACTTCAAGCATATTTTTGACGAACTACAAGTAAGGTCACGGCAACGTCGATAACCACTCGACATAATTGGTAACCTAGCAAATGTCGCAAGGGCTCAGACGAATGAAGATTTCCTACTGCAGCTGCTCAAAAATCAGACATCCGTTCTCGATTCAACGATCAATGTGATAAGGAACGACAGAGCGGCCAACAAAAGGCGAATAAAGCTACTCGAAAGGCAGATGGCCCCATATAGCGAACACAGAGAAATGAGCTCAGGAGATTATCGGTTTCAAACATTTATCGTACTGACAACGCAGCTGACATTAATCGCTGCCAACCTTCAACGAATGCAGTTGGAGGTGCTAGATGTACTGAAAAGCATCCGCCATCGGACCATCAGCCCAATCCTAATATCTCCAAATCAATTAAAGGAACAAATAGTTCAGATACGAGGTCATTTGACACCACTCAACTGTACAAGCTAATGCACGCCGAGGGCACAGTGACTGGAACTCAAGTCATTTTTAAGGTCACTCTTCCGTTAGTATCCACCACTCAACTGGATCTCATGAGCATGATATCACTTCCTGCAAGGGATTCTACAGGTTGGAATATATTCGACTTAAAAACTCCGCTAATTGCAGTCACTAGCCTTAGAGACCAATTTGTATTACTCACGCCAGAGGATCTACAACAATGTATGACACTGCCCAGTGATGACTACATCTGCTTCGTCCAACATGCGGTGTTCAATGTGAATCATCGCTGCGAATTTCAACTCTTCAACAACAAAAGTTCCACGCTGTGCCAAACTATACACACAAAATCCAAAATAGTATGGTCAAAAATAGTATACCTTTATCATTTAATATCTAGTGCTAGCTCTATTTCCTTACTCAGGACTTCACTTTTATGTTATCTGCGTAATCTATAGTTAGTTTTTCTCCATTGCTTAATTTATGTAGAATTTTTATTTAGTTTGAACCTATACAACTATTCCGCGATCTTCGTTACCGCACATTATGCGGCGCGCCCCTCGGTCGGTTGGGCGTGAGGTGGGTTGCATTTTGCCTGGGTCCGCGCGTTAACAAGCCCGTGCTTGGTGTCGTTTGGGCCACTTGAATGTACTGCCCGTTTAGTACATCAACGTCCGAAAATAAAATAAAATAAAAACGCATCAACCAAACAGTTGGATATTTCCAACGGATGTTCCAATGGACCTCAGAGCAGTTTGCAGCAACATTCTTCATACTATAACTCTCGAGGCAACCAGACTACTGACACTTTTCAGTAGATGCACTGCACGAAATGCTGACATCAGCATCAGCACCTTTGATACGACAATCAGCAAGGTCAGCACAACATATTGTAGCGAACGTTGCAGGATGTTTAAACATTCCCGCCCACGTAAGCTATTGCGTCATTGCTACGTAGCCGGGCGATCGAGTTTTATCGATTTATCGTCGGGCACCTCTGTATTGCGCGTCGAATATCGACGCTCTTATTCTTATTGCGAAAAATTCTAGTTTCGAATCTAGGCTTGCACGTGGAAAAGTGTGGTTGTCCACCACATGCTGGAAAGATTGTGACCAATAAAGGCCAAACGAACAGAGAACAAGTGTTGTGTTATTATTTCCCATCCAGCGGTCCCTGGCGTTGTGCGGATTCCCCCGCCGACCCAAAAAAAATACGCACCGCTCGGCTAACCGTGGCGTAGCCCTCCACCCAGCGACGGCCAAAATTACGCTACATTGGTGTCAGGTGTGGGGTACATTAGCGGTTTGCGAAAACCCAACCCAACCCCAATGCCAAAAAAATCGGTTCGCCAACGCCAGGCAAATGCTGAGCAGCAGCTCGCATCGACTTTGCTGGAGGCGCAACAGCAGTTGGCTGAGACAATTGCCAGCCGCTTGGACACTCGAGATAAGTCGCTGGAGAAACGGATCGCTCGCTTGAACGATCGCATGGAAGCTCGGGAGCAGCAGCTCGACCAAAAGTTCCAACAGATGTGGTCATCTTTCGAACGCACAATGTTGGGAGGCTTTTGTGAACCACGTGTTGTCGCGGGAGGCCCCCTCGCCACAGTGGCAGACACCGCTGCAAAGACTTCTCTTAATAAAGATGGAATTGCATCTAGCACGCCACGGACCGGAGGATCAGCGTGGCCAGATCCCGGACAAGAAACTCAACGGCAAAGCCAAAATGCATTTTTGCGGCCGCGTGCTGTTGAGGTTATGTCGAACACCGGCGGCGTGTGCGGCCAAGCCTCTGAGCCAGCACCCACCAGCCCTTCGGTTGCCGACAGACAGTTCGTGTCGATACCAGATTTGGAATCGCCACCGACTTACAATGGTACAAGGCCCTGGGCTGAGTTCCATCGCTTGTTCGACGATATGGCTGACGAATATAGATGGTCCGAACAACAAAAATGTAGAAAGCTGTATTCGAGCCTACGCGGGCGTGCACAACGATTTTACGCTACGTTACCGGATACCAGTCTGCGCTCTTATGACGCGCTGACCGCGGCCTTGCAGGAACATTTCACCCTTAGCCCACATGCCGGATACCACGAGTTTCATAACCGCGTCCAGGGTTCCAAGGAATCTTTGGAGGACTTCGCTATGAACTGGCAGTGTTTGGGTCGCGCCGTTTTTGGCGAATTACCGAGCTCCACCTACAACAGCATCCTGGTGCAGAGGTTCATCGACGGCATTCGGGAAACCTCATACCAAGTGCTGATTCTATCCAGCAAACCAACAACTCTAAAAGAAGCGCTCGACATGGCCCGTCGTATCGAGGCTCAATGCCGACGCAGGCCTGTTGGCACCGTGCTTAACCTGACGGAGTCCGCAGCCGAGAGCCAGCAACACACTCCGAGAAGGAACATGCGCCGCTCCAACAGAGTTGGCCAGCCTACAATTTCCGCATTACCCTCGGGAAACTAGAGGAAGCCAGCCTCCAGGGGCGGAGGTTGGTTTTAAATCCCAACAGCCCCAACCAACAGCCGACAACATCAGTCACATCTTACACGAATACGACCCAGATGCCTAAGCAGTTCAAGGACCCTTGTACTGTCGCTCCACCGGTCTGCCATCCGCCGGAGCACCACACCGTGAATTCGCCGCCACCCAAACAATCTGCCTTCGGACTTAAAGCTCCTTCAGACGAAGTAGAAGCAGCCCGAAACCAGTTGTTTCTGAAGTCGCCGCCCGGAGAGTGTGCCCATAAGTCGCCGCCGTTCACACCGAGTTACGAATCGACAGGACAGTCCGCTGAGCAGTCTTTATCTGCGTCGCAGGCTGGTCGCTCGCTGGAGCACCTCACCGTGAATTCGCCGCTGCCAAAACCATCTGTTTTCGCGCGTAAGACTCCTTCTAATGAAGTAGAAGCCGCCCGATTTCATTTGATGAATACGCCGCCGCCCGGTCCGAGTGCCCACGAGCCGCCTCCCGTCGTTTTATCTCAAACTTCGTCTGACGAGTGTTTCACGGTCTTGCCCCAGCTGTTTGAGGAGACGCCTACCGGAGAATGCGTCCCTGTTCCGCCGGTCTCCAAAGTTAGGGACACCGCATCTGTCGACCCATTGGAAACGACCGGGCGTAGACGAACCACGCCGCCCGGCAAAGCTACGTATACACTGAGTGCACCGGTCGACCGGAGCTTACACTGTTTTCTATTTTTGCAGAATCATCAAGTCCGACTCATCGTCGACACTGGCGCTGACGTCTCGTTGTTAAACCACCGCGAGCTTCCGGACCAGCTGCCCGTCACCCCTTGTCAGGTGACTCTACAGGGCCCATCTGCCGAGCAGTTTGTCGCCACTGCCAAAAATACAGCACGCTTGGTCATAGCGGGGCGAGCTCTTAAGCACGAGTTCCTGTTGGTGGAAGGGAATATCCCGACGCTTCTGGGTCTGGATTTCTTGCTGCGGTACCAAGCGGCCGTGGATTTTAAGGAGCTACGTTTGAGGTTCCCGTGGGGTGCGATAGCTCTACACGTGCCCACTGCACAACGCATCAGCTTATTGTACTCCACGGTTGCAGCGAGTATCCCACCACACAGCCACACTCATGTCAGAGTTGCTTGTTCATCGCAGGATCGTCTGACCCAAGCTATACTAGAACGAGGAGTCTATTCACAACTTCCCGGTGATCTAGTCCTGGGCAGCTCTATTGTGGACACGACTAGTAGCACTGCCACACTGCACGTGCTTAATATCGGCACTCAATCGTGCGAATTAGCGGCTTTCACTATCCTGGGTCATTTGGAACCGGTAGAGGTGCTTTCTGCCGCCGCAGCCACGGAAAACATTCTGGATTGGGATTCTTTGCAACCCACGGGTTTGCCGGCAGA
The DNA here is from genome assembly GCA_035043065.1 of Hirtodrosophila confusa. NCBI lineage: Eukaryota > Metazoa > Arthropoda > Insecta > Diptera > Drosophilidae > Hirtodrosophila > Hirtodrosophila confusa. Next base: position 51,702 of record JAWNNI010000169.1, read on the forward strand.
AGTGCGCAATAAACTGCTGCGTTTACTCAACAGTTACGCGCACGTCTTCGCAGCACAGAATAACGACACAGGCCGAACTAATTTGACTCGGCATACGATCGACACGGGCCAGACCCGCCCAATCAAACAACCACCACGTCGCCAAGCGCTTTCGCGCAAACTGGAAGTGGAACGCCTTGTAGCCGATATGAAGGATCGAGGCGTGATCCGCCCCTCTTCCAGCCCATGGGCCTCGCCCGTAGTACTCGTCCGTAAAAAGGATGGCTCCACGCGGTTCTGCGTGGACTACCGTCGTCTCAACGACGTTACTCTAAAGGATTCATACCCGCTGCCGAGGATGGATGACATTTTGACGAGATTACACGGAGCTACTTGGTTCTCGACCATGGATTTACAGAGCGGCTACTGGCAGGTGGAAATGGACGACGAATCGCGGGCAAAAACAGCTTTTGTTTGTGATGCCGGCTTGTACGAGTTTAATGTCATGCCATTCGGTTTGACCAATGCACCCGCCACTTTTGAACGCCTGATGGACGGCCTTTTCACCGGCGCGACCTGCACGTCGGCGTTGGTGTACCTAGACGACATTATCGTCTTCTTTCGTACGTGCGAAGCCCACCTAGTCCACCTGCAAGAGGTTTTCGACCGCCTAGCGAACGCCGGCCTGAAGTTAAGTTTTCGAAAGTGTAATTTCTTTCGCACGGAGGTGACGTACCTGGGACACATCGTGAGTGGTCAAGGACTGAGAGCGTGCCCCGAAAAAGTCAGCCAAGTAACAGATTGGCCACGGCCTCGCTGTCAGAAGGATGTCCGTTCGTTCTTAGGACTATGCTCCTACTACCGCAAATTTATCCCCGAATTCGCTGCCATCGCTCGTCCACTCCACGAGCTGACTGAGGCCCGCCGTGTATTCGAGTGGTCTTCAGCTGCTCAGGATGCGTTCGACGCGCTGAAAGCCAAGCTCACCCAGGCGCCGATTCTTACATTTCCCGACCCGACCGGTCTCTTCATTCTTGATACCGACGCGTCCAACCACGGCGCTGGCGCCGTGCTGAGTCAGGACCAGAACGGCCATGAACGGGTGCTGGAGTATTACAGCAAAACGTTCAACGCAGCGGAACGCAACTATTGCGTGACCAGGAGGGAACTGCTAGCAGTCGTTCTGGCTACTAAGCACTTCCACCATTATCTCTTCGGGCGAAGATTCCTCCTTCGAACCGACCACGCTTCGCTAAAGTGGCTCTACAATTTCCGGGAGCCAGAAGGACAAATTGCTCGGTGGATAGAGCGCTTGCAACAGTACGACATGGATATTCAGCACCGTAGTGGGAAGCAGCATGGCAACGCAGATGCTTTATCGCGCCGACCTTGTGGAGAATGTCGTCACTGTGAGAAAGCTGAGGAGAACGATAATCAAGGCATAATGTACATGCAAATCCAAGCCATGGACTATGCCCAACGACAAATGGAAGATTACACGCTGGCCCTGGCATTCACCTGGTTACAAAAAGGAGGTCGGCCCCCTAAAGGCAATATCTGGCGCGAGAGCCCCGAAGCAAAAGCCTACTGGCACTTGTTCGACCGGCTCTATGTGGACGAAGGCGTTTTGATGACCAAAAACAGGGAAGGTAAAGCTGTGGCGATAGTACCCCGCAGCCTACAGGAAGAGATTACACGCTGTATGCACAACACGTCCACTGGTGGGCATTTTGGAATTAAAAAGACGCTAGCCAAACTAAAACAGCGCTATTACTGGATTAGGCAGAGCGCAGACGTGGCTATCTGGTGCGCGCGGTGCCGGACCTGTAATGCCAGGAAAGGGCCCTCTCGTCGCACGGTCGGTCGCCTTCAGCCCAGCAACATCGGCGCCCCGTTTGAACGGCTAGCTATCGACATTCTGGGCCCCCTTCATACTACGCCTCGTGGTAATCGGTATATCGCAGTAGTAATGTGTTACTTCACAAAATGGCCAGAATGTATCGCGATCCCAGACCAGACAGCGGAAACAGTGGCGAGAGCGCTGGTACAGGAAGTCTTTAGCCGCTTTGGCACACCATTCGCCCTGCACTCGGATCAAGGTCGAAATTTCGAGTCGGAAGTATTTCAGACGTGCCTTCGCCTATTGGGAGTGGACAAGACGCATACCACCCCGCTGCACCCTCAATCTGATGGAATGGTTGAACGTTTCAACCGCACGCTGTTGGACTACTTAGCCAAATTCGTCGCCAACGATCAACGGGACTGGGACTATTTGCTACCCTTAGCTCTATGGGCTTACCGATCCGCTCCACACGAGGCAACCGGCTTTTCGCCTTTTCGCCTGGCGCTTGGCCGCGAACTTCGCCTTCCGGCTGAGCTTATATACGGCCGACCGACTCCTGGTTCTAAGGACTACCCAACGTTCGTGAGTAAGTTACAAGAGGATCTGCAGAAGACTCACCAGACCGCTCGTCAACAGTTGATAGCTGCTGCTGAGGTCAATAAGGAGCGGTACGATCTTCGATCTCACCCGGGCGAATTCAAGCCAGGCGACGAAGTGTGGCTGTACGCACCCATGCGGAAAGTAGGACGGTGTCCGAAACTGCAATCGGACTGGCTGGGACCAGCAACTGTGATTCGCCGTCACTCTGACCTTGTATACGAGGTGTGCCTACCCGGCAAACGTACAACCAGAACCGTCCACGTCAATCGCCTTGCTCCGTACAAAGGATCGTCAGAAAATCTCGGCCAGGAGGCGCGAGTCTTAGAGGGGGGTAATGTAGCGAACGTTGCAGGATGTTTAAACATTCCCGCCCACGTAAGCTCATTGCTACGTAGCCGGGCGATCGAGTTTTATCGATTTATCGTCGGGCACCTCTGTATTGCGCGTCGAATATCGACGCTCTTATTCTTATTGCGAAAAATTCTAGTTTCGAATCTAGGCTTGCACGTGGAAAAGTGTGGTTGTCCACCACATGCTGGAAAGATTGTGACCAATAAAGGCCAAACGAACAGAGAACAAGTGTTGTGTTATTATTTCCCATCCAGCGGTCCCTGGCGTTGTGCGGATCCCCCGCCGACCCAAAAAAATACGCACCGCTCGGCTAACCGTGGCGTAGCCGTCCACCCAGCGACGGCCAAAATTACGCTACAATATGTACGATTTGGCAACATCAGTCAACCAATAATTTCCTCCACATTACTGGAAGCAGTCCCCAGAACCACAGCAACCGTGGATTCAAACATCAACGATCTGGACGCACTTCAGCAGCAACTAGATCGAAATAAGCATGTCATACTGCCAGAACATCTAGACAATATTCAGCATCATCATATAGCTTCGAATGTTGCATTACTAGTTTCCATACTACTAGTGATTGTGGTCATCACGCGAAAACGATTTGCATCACGGAAGAACGCACTGGCCAGAAGAGATACGTGAAGCACAGCTGGAACCTACACCACGCCGTTTACATCCGTTTACATTCGACATAGCTGATGGTTGAATAGCTATTCAACGGCCGGGAGAATGTAAAGGCGTAACTTACTTAAGTTAATTTAAATATTTAGAATAATTCAAATAAAAGAAAACTCTTTGTACAACGCACGCGGTTTATATTAGTACGAGACCTAACTGTAGCAGTTGTCACTTGCTGACATATGAGGAGATGCCACTTGAAAGGGTCACTCTGCGTTGGTCTGTAGCCAACTCAATGCAAGGGATCATGGCATTTTCTAGGAATTATTACGGCTGACCGGTAGGGGAAAAACCAGGCACACAAGCAAAGATGCACATGGTATGTACCAAAACCATGTGCGTAAAATACAACCAGCTGCCTATCTCCTATCTCCTTTATTCAAGGAGGAAATAAGTAACTCCTAAGTACATAAGTAAACTAAGCAAATGTAAAAATGTACCTATTGTAAGTATGTACCGTATTCTAAGCTACTGAAAAATATATAGGCTAGCTTGTCGAGTAAAAACAGTCTCAAACAGAACCCCACCAGTGATAATACTTTTTTGACTCTAGGGAACTTTACTCCGCTGAATAACTAGTGCAAGTGCTAGTTATCGCGATAATTCAGCTTATATGCTGAAATTCAAATAACAATTTCATTATAATATCCACCCTATATATATAAAAGAGTTCGTGCTGACTGATTGGCAATCATCGCACAGACCAAACCGTAAGAGCTAGGATGCTGAAATTTTCACAGTAGGTTCCATCTACGATGGTTGGAAAATTGGTGGAAAACTCTGTCACTCGACATTTTTAATTTTCATTGGTGGAATTTTCCAAAATCCCGACTTAGTGTGCACTTTCATCATAGATGGAACCTACTATGAAAATTTCAGCATCCTAGCTCTTACAACCACATATTTTACCCTCGTTGTGTTGACACCAAAAGAACCTAACTTTTTGTGTTTAGCTTTGGCAATTAGTATGAAGTCATTCGCATGAGAAACTAAAATATTGAATTCCAGAGTTTTACACAACTTTTCCGACAGTTAATTTGTTTTTTCCAGTTTTTTTGTGTCAGATTATTTAATGTGTAGAGCTTTGGAAATGAGTTAAAGCCAATCGGACGAAAATCAAAAAAGTTGCATACAACAGTTTTTCGCGAATCTTTGGGCTCCGCGCTTATTATGTCTTAATGTACAACCTTGAAAATAAGTTTGAAGCCAATCACATGAAAATTAAAAATGTCGAATGCCAAAGTTTTCCACCGATTTTCCGACCATAGGGCTGAATTTCTGAATTTCAAAATAGCTGATACATGTGTCGAATTATTTTAGGTGAAGAGCTTTGAAAATGAATTTGAAGATGATCAGACTAAAATAGGGCTTTCGCCCATACAACCTTGAGACCCCCATTTTCCGCTCATGGGGGTGGATTTTCCAAAATCGGTGAAATATGTGTCAAATGAATCTTTGTGTAGATATTTGAAAATGAGATTGAAGCCGATGGGATGGTAAGCAAAAAAGTTTCATACAACAGTTTTCCGCGATTTGCCGACCTTACGGGTAGATTTTCCCAAATCGCTGATACACGTGTCGAGTTATTTAATGTGTAGAACTTTGAGAATGAGTTTGAAGTCAATCGGACGATAATCAAAAAGTTTCATACAACTGTTTTCCGCGAATTTTCCGACCTTGGGGGTAGATTTTCCAAAATCTTTTGGCACCGCGCTTATTATGTGTTAGTGTAAAACCTTGAAAATAAGTTTGAAGCCAATCGCTTAAGTATTAAATATGTCGAATTCCTGAGATTTCCACCGATTTTTTGACCATGGGGATGAATTTCACAAAATCGGTGATACTCGTGTCGAATTGTTTAATGTCTAGGCTATGAAAATGAGTTTGAAGACAATCGGACGAAAATCAAATAAATTGCATACAAAAGCTTTCCGCGAATTGTACAATTTTGGGGGTAGATTTTCCAACCCTATATTCCCACCTATATTCCTATAGAACCTTAAAAATGAGTTTGAAGCCAATCGCATGAAAAAGAGAAATATCAAATGCCATAGTTTTCCACCGAGTTTTCGACCATGGGGCTGAATTTCCCAAAATCGGTGAGACAAGTAACGAAATATTTTACGTGAAGAGCTTTGAAAATTAATTTGAAAGTGATCAGACTAAAATAATACCTTCGCCCGTACAACCTTGAGACCCCCATTTTCCGCCCATGGGGGTGGATTTTCCAAAATCGGTGAAACATGTGTCAAATTAATATTTGTGTAGATATTTGAAAGTGAGATTGAAGCCGATTGGATGGTAAAGAAAAAATTTTCATAAACAGCTTTTCGCGAATTTTCCGACCATGGGGGTAGATATCCCAAAATCTTCGACCACCTATATTCCTATAGAACCTCGAAAATAAGTTTGAAGCCAATCGCATTAAAATAAAAAATTTAGAATGCCAGAGTTTTCCACCAATTTTCTAACCATGGGGCTGAATTTCCCAAAATCGGTGAGACATGTATCGAATTATTTTACGTGAAGAGCTTTGAAAATGATTTTGAGGCAAATCGGACGATAATCAAAAAGCTTCAGTTTTCCACGAATTGTTCGATCTTGGGAGTAGGATTCTAGAAATCTTTGGCCCCCGCGCCTTTAATCTTTTCCTATAGAACCTTGAAAATGAGTTTGAAGCCAATCGCATGAAAATTAAGAATGTCGAATGCCAGAGTTTTCCACCGATTTTCCGACCATGGGACTGAATTTCCCAAAATCGGTTATACACGGGTCGAATTATTTTAGGTGAAGAGCTTTGAAAATGATTTTGAAGGTGATCGGACTAAAATAAGACTTTCGCCCATACAACCTTGAGATCCCCATTTTCCGGACGTTTTCACATTTTTGGTGAAATATGTGTCAAGTGAATTTTTGCGTCGATCTTTGAAAATGAGTTTGAAGCTGATTGGATGGTAAACAAAAAGTTTCATACAACAGTTTTCCACGATTTTCCATGCTTGTGGGTGGAATTTTCCGAAATCCCGTCTTAGTGTGCACTTTTATTATAGGTGGAACCTACTTTGGAAATGTCAGCATCCTAGCTCTTACTGATTGGTCTGAGCGATGAATGCCAGTAAGTCAACCAGTCAGCACGAACTCTTTTATATATAAGATTACTAGCTGGTAATACCCCGGCCTTGCCCGGCGAGATATTAGATGCATTATGTTGAATGGAATTCGACATTTTTAATTTTCTTGCGATTGGCTTCAAACTCATTTTCAAACTTTTCTGTTTATCATCCAATTATTTTGACCTCACATTAAATAATTCGTCATATGTGCTACCAGTTTTGGAAAAGGGGTAAAGCCTGGAATTAAGCATTTTCGTTTTTCATGCGAGTGGTTTTAAACCAATTTCCAAATATGAATACAAAAACCTCGGTACTTTGCGGGCAACACAACGGGCGGAAAATAGTTGGAAAGCTTTAGTCTTGATTTTTACAATTATTCTGGGAATTGGCTTCAAATGCCAAATGATTTAGGAAAATCTACTCCAAGTCGTCAAGGACAAATGAGTGGGATTATTTGTTAAGTAAGATCGGCTTCAAAAATTGCATAGCCCTACACAAGAAATATTAGTCATGTGGCTCAACTATTTAGTTTCCTGTGTTTTGTGTTTGGGCCCTTTTGTGCGTCAATATTTGTGTATCCTAAAGCGAGTTGATAAGGCCGTTGTAGTTAATTTTAATAAGTAAATTACATTCTTTATTAAAATTCTCCTCCTACGCGTTTCGGCGTTTGTTACGCCTTCCTCATTTCGATTTACATTAAAATACATACATTAAACTTATTGTAGTATTTCCTACAGTGTCGTCATTGTTGCTACGTCTAAATTGCACTTTTGTTTATGTCTATCCATCGTCGTTTTATTTCTATCGTCTTTGCGCGTCAAGTTTTGTTTGTCAACTGCTATTGCTGCCTCGTAAATAAAGTTTGTCTTTTCAATGTCTTCTTGGTGGCTTACAGTGCTCTCCCCCTTCTCACCTCCTACCACACGGGAAGAAAAATTGTGATACGCTATTTTTGTGTATTTCTTACGGTTGACGAAAATAATCAAATTCAACATAATGCAAAGTGCATCTAAATATTTCGCCAGGCAAGGACAGAGTATTACCTGCTAGTAATCTTTATACATGTTCTATTCTATTTGGCAATAACGACCCTATCGGGCCTCCACGCGTCTCTGCTTAGCGCGCGTCTTCTCCAGTTAGTAACACCAAGTGCTACCAGGGCACCAGTCACCTGATCCTGCCAACGGGTCCGGGGTATCTCCTCCTCTCCTCCGTTGTCCACCAACTATCGCATCTAGAACTTTTCGAGCTTGAGTTTCTTCATCCATACTTGTAACATGACCAAGCCAGCGAAGTCGCGTAATGTTCATTCGTCTGACCACGTCAATGTCGTCGTACAACTCATACAGTTCATCATTCCATCGAATGCGATATATATCGTCAACATTAAATGGGCCTAAGATTTTGCGAAGTATTTTTTCTCAAACACTCCAAGAGCAGCTGCATCTGATTGTGTTACTGTCCAGGCCTCAGCGCCATATAAGAGCACTGGAAGGATGAGCGTCTTGTAAAGCGTTTTTTTTGTCTGTCGAGAGAGAGCTCTACTGTTCAATTGCCTACTGAGCCCAAAGTAACACCTGTTGGCAAGAGTTATTCTTCGCTTAATCTCAAGTAAAAGCGATTTTTGAAATTTTAGCCCCATGGTCGGAAACTTGGTGGAAAACTCTGGCATTCGACATTTTTCATTTTCATGCGATTGGCTTCAAACTTATTTTCGCGGTTCTATAGGAATATAGGTGGTCAAAGATTTTGGAAAGTCTACTCCCAAAATTGGACAATTGCAGAAAGCTGTTTTATGCAATTTATTTGATTGTCATCCGATTGTCTTCAAACTCATTTTCATAGCGTAGACATTAAACAATTCGACACGAGCATCACCGATCTTGTGAAATTCATTCCCATGGTCGGAAAATCGGTGGAAATCTCTGGAATTCGACATATTTAATTCTTATGCGATTGGCTTCAAACTAATTTTCAAGGTTTTACATTAAGACATAATAAGCGCAGTGCCCAAAGATTTTGGAAAATCTACCCCCAAGGTCGGAAAATTCGCGAAAAGCTGTTGTATGAAAATTTTTTCTTTACCATCCAATCGGCTTCAAACTTATTTTCAAAGATCTACACAAAAATTCATTTGACACATACTTCACCGATTTTGGAAAAACCACCATGGGAGGAAAATGGGGGTGTCAAAGTTGTATTGGCGAAAGTCTAATTTTAGTCCGATCACCTTCAAATTCATTTTCAAAGCTCTACACATTAAATAATTCGACACGTGTTTTACCGATTTTGGAAAATTCAGCCACATGGTCTTGCATTCGACTTTTTAATTTTCATGCGATTGGCCTGAAACTTATTTTCAAGGTTTTACATTAAGATACAAAAGGCCCGGTGCCCAAGGATTCTTTAAAATCTACCCGGAAGGTCGGAAAATTCGTGGAAAACTGTAGTATGAAACATTTTTTATTACCGTCCGATTGACTTCAAACTCATTTTTAAAGCTATGGACATTAAATAATTCGACACGTATATCAGCAATTTTGGGAAATTCAGCCCTTTAGTCAGAAAATGGGTAGAAAACTCTGGCACTTGACATTTTTGATTTTCATGCGATTGGCTTCAAATTAATTTTCAAGGTTCTATAGGAAAACATAATAAGCGCGGTGCTCAAAGATTTTGGAAAGTCTACCCCCAAGTTCGGAAAGTTCGAGAAAACTGTTCAATGCAATTTTTTTGATTATCGTCCGCTTGCTTTTAAACTCATTTTCAAACTTTTCTGTTTATCATCCAATTATTTTGACACTAACGCGCCGAAAATAGTTGGAAAGCTTTAGTCTGGAATTTTAGTATTATTCTTAAAATTGGGTTCAAATGCCGAATGATTTTGGAAAATCTACACCTACGTGTCATTACGAACGGGAAATTGAAGTCAAGGAGAAGTGAGTGGGACTTAGTTAGATCGGCTTGAAGACATTTTCATAGCCCTACAAACAAAAATCATTGGGCTAAACTATTAAGGAAAGTCTAATCCCACGGACGGGAAAATTGTGGTACGTTATTGTTTGTATTTCCTACGAATGACGAAAGTAGTAAAATTCAATATAATGCATTTAAATTTATATATAACGCCGGGCAACTCTGGGGTCTAACCAGCTAATAATAAATAAAGTTTTAAAAAAAAAAACTTTGCTTGGCGTAAAATATAATATATGTTAAATGTAATGAAAATCACACTGTTCATAAATGTTTAGTGTAGGATGACGGCCAAGATAAAGCCAAGCCAATAATAGAAAACATCAACTACTACTAAATGTAACTTGACTTTAATGAAATTAATGAATGTATTTATTGGTTTCTAAATATGATTAAAAATTTTCCTATGAAATCTGGCAATTATTGCAATTTCGATTGCTTCTCGTTTTCAAACCGAAAAGTTACTCATTTTGGCTAGTTCAGAACAGCTAAAAGGATTCGTAATTCCATTTTCGAGTATAAAAGCAGTTGTGAACAGGCCTGAATGCATTTCAATCTGAATATTTCGCCGGGCAATGCAGGGGTGTTACCAGTAATATTATCATTATACTATAGTGCATTTTTGTAAAAATAAATAAATATATACAAATTTAAGAAACATGTTTTGTATACTTGCAGAATTTGGAATACTAAGCGGATTGGAATGCCCAAAATTTCCATTGGATCCGGATTCATTTTCAGATGAGTCGCATATTATAAATTCAAAAGATGGATCCCTGTTTATAATAAGTACCAACAAAACTTACTCCAACAGTCAATATTGCATAGAAAAAATAAAAAACTCGTCAGTTACTGATCAAAAGGTAATTTTGTCCAACCTCCAAAAAAGAACAAGTAAAGAAGTTTTAGTCGAGACTATGACACTCCAGTACCTAGGTCTGCAACTTCACAAACACATGCACACATAAGCATTATGCAGTTTAGGAGTAGTGCAGACTAACAAATAATTTCAGTTGGCTGCTGCGCACGGCAGTAAGTTGTGGAAGGAAATTTTCGATTTCGTCTTATTTATTATGAAATTTTATGATAGTTTTGAATATATCAATCTATATCTATATAATATTTATTATGAAATTTTTATGATATTTTAGAAGGTATCAAACTATCTATATCTTCTATATCTATATATATAAAAGAGTTCGTGCTGACTGACTGACTGATTGGCGATCATCGCACAGCCCAAACCGTAATCGGCTTCAAACTCATTTTTAAAGATCTACACAAAAATTCATTTCACACATATTTCACCGATTTTGGAAAATCCACCCCCCTGGGCGGAAAATGGGGGTCTCAAGGTTGTATGGGCAAAAGTCTAATTTTAATCCGATTACCTTTAAATTCATTTTCAAACCTCTTTACGTCAAATAATTCGACATGTGTATCAGCGATTTTGGGAAATTCAGCGTATGGTCGGAAAATTGGTGGAATATTTTGGAATTCGACATTCTTAATTTTCATGCGATTGGCTTCAAACTCATTTTCAAGATTTTATGCGATTCTAGGCGAAGTGGTCATAGATTTAGGAAAATCTACCTCCAAAGTCGGAAATTTCGAGGAAAACTGTTGTATGAAACTTTTTTATTATCGTCCGATTGGCTTCAAATTCATTTTCAAAGCTCTATACATTAAATAATTCGACACGTGTATCAGCGATTTTGGGAAATTCAGCCCCATGGTCGGAAAATCGGTGGAAAACTCTGTAATTCAACATATTTTATATACATTCGATTGACTTCAAACTTATTTTCAAGGTGCTAGATAAAAACATCATAAAAATACTACATTTTGGGATTTTTGGTATTTTTTGTGTTTTTTGGGATTTTTTTTGGCTTTTTCCCAAATTATATATTTTTCAAAAAATTTTAATATTTTTTGAGCCCAACACTACAAATAATACAAAATAATAATGCAATATTAATTTAATACAGATTTGAGTTATATTTTTTGCAAAAAAAAATAAAACTCAGAAATAAGTTTTATTCTTAAGCAAAATATAAAACTCAAAAAATAATCGTTATTTTTCGTCGAAATATAAAACTCAAGAAATAATTTTTATTTTTGAGCGAAAAAATATATTTAAAAACAAGTAAGAATGCTTTAGTCGAGTATACCCGACTACAAAACTCCTGTACCCAGGTCAAAAATTTCCGATCACATCTACGTACACTTACACATCACACACATTCCATACATTAGTCTTACGTGAATTTTCCGACCTTGAGTGTAAATTTTCCAAAATCTTTGACCACCTATATTTGTAAAGAACCTTGAACCTTCCGTCCATGGGGATGAATTTCACAAAATCGGTTATGGTTAGGTTCGGTTAGGTTTCGGTGGCTGGAGCAGAGGAAAACTAGCGTTAGCCTATTCCACACTTGGGACAAGAGCTGGCCCCTTGTGATACCACATGACATATTTTAAACGTTGTGTTCCCCTTTGAACCAATTAGAAGAGCTAAGGAATTTGGGGATGTTGTGTATCCCAACCTCGGAAACGTCCGATAGGGTATCGAAACTGTAGTGCCCCAGATGTTGGAGCCTCCTCCTGCTGCGGGGCATTGACACAGCAAATGTTCTATGCTCTCTTCCTCTTCTGCTATACCACAACTTCTGCAGAAGTCATGGTGTGGAACGCCTAGTCTGTTGGCGTGGGTTATTATTAGGCAATGGCCTGTGAGAGCCCTATGATTGTCGAGATGTGGGATCTCTTGTGTTTAATCAAGGCAGAAGTGCGCTTTGGATTAAGAGTGGGCCATGTGAGTTTGGAGACCGTGCATGTAGTGAAATTTCTCCAGCGATAAGCAGTTTGACGCGTGGTGAACTCCTTACTATGCAGTCTGAAAGTGGACTGAGGCATTCCGACATTGCTCCTTTCGACGAGGAGTGTATCGTTAGTGCCTTGTCTGGACAGTTAATCTGCCAATTCGTTGCCTTCAATATTACGATGTCCAGGCATCATACGAGGCTTATACTGAGCTGTTGGGCAATCTCGTTTAGAGACTGGCGTCACTCAGTGAGTGAGGCTCATTGTTGGTGCATGAGTCGAGCGCCTTCCAGGCAGCTTGGCTATCTGAATAGGTGTAGATATTCAATACATTGATGCTATGCATGTGCAGGCAAATGATGGATGGCCATCACCTCTGCCTGATACACGCTACAGTGATCGGGAAGCCGGAAGCTAAAACGGATTCCAAAATCGTTAGAGTATACGCCACCGCCCACTCGTTCATCCAGCTTCGACCCATCTGTGAAGAATCTGATCGAACCTGGTATGTGTTGAAGCGGCTTTTCCCAGTCTTGTCGACTAGGTATGCAGACCTTGTACAACTTGTCAGTTTTGGTATGCAGTAGTCTGTTATCGGGGGAATCCGAGGTATGGACTCGAGAACTGCAGTGTGCCCCGTGTTGCCCGTCGTCCAGTTGTTGGATTCCCTGAGTCTGATAGCTGAGTTTCTTGCTAGTTCTTTGGATAGTAGGTCCAGCGGTATTAGGTTAAGCATGATATTCAGGGCCTCAGTTGGTGTGGTGCGTAGGGATCCACTAATGCAGTTTTCTGCACTTCATTGAACTTTATGGATTGTTTTAAGGTTGGATGCTAACTCAAGTGCGGGCCACCAAACTATCACTCTATAAAGTAGGATAGGTCGAATGACTGCTGTATACAACCAATGGACTATGAGTGGAGAGAAGCTCCATCTGGTGCCTATAGCCTTCTTGCATGCAAACAGAGCATTAGTTGCTTTGCTTACTCTCTGCTTTGTATTAACTTTCCAGTATAGTTTACTGTCCAAAACTACACCCAGATATTTCGCTTGAAAGCTTTGGGTGAGAATCGTGTTATTGCTTCTAGGGAGATTTAAATTCGGGGGCTTATATTTCCTAGTAAAAAGAACGAGCTCTGTCTTGCTCGGATTCAGCTTTTGGTACTAGTTTGCGGAAATTTACCCAGGGTTATGATGGCAACATCATCCGTATAAGCTACCGCCACGTGCCCCTCTCCTCTAGTGTACATAGCAGTTGGTTTACCACAAGTACCCAAAGAAGTGGAGATAGGACACCTCCCTGTTGAGTGCCTCTACTGATGCACCTACTGATCGAGGACTCTCCTAAGCAGTAGCTCACTGTCCTGCTGGTAAGCAACACATTTATGAGCTCCACCAGTGGATCCTCAAGCCCTAGGCTCGTCAGTGCCGAGGTGATAGCTTCTGGGAGAACGTTGTTGAAGACCCCTTCTATGTCTAAGAAGGTAACTAAACTGTATTCCTTAACACTTAGCGATCTCTTAATGCGAGAGACCAGGGAGTGCAGAGCTGTCTCAGTTGACATGCCTTTGGTATATGCGTGCTGTGCACGCGATAGTAGAGAGGGGTTAATAACGTTTCTGATATGGGTATCGAAAATTCTTTCTAAGGTTTTTAGTAGAACGGAAGAAAGACTGATTGGTCTGAAGTCGTTCGGTTTAATGTAGGAAGGTTAACCTTGAAGGTGCTGATAGCCCAAATGATTTTATGGTCAGTTACAATATCACCAACCCTGTTTAAAGAAATGCGAGATATCTGAGTCGGTAGTGCTTGTGAGCAACCCGGAAAATGGGTATCTAGCAGAGGTTCGAGGGTTTGCGAACTGGACTCTGTCCACGATCCATCGTTCCATTGCAGAAGCCCTGTGGGGGTTGGTGAGGAGGCTAAAATTTTCCTCAAGCGTGAAGCATCAGAGGTATATTCGATACTGCTGCAAAAATTTGCCTACGATGTTCGCTTTGCCTTTCTTAATGATCTTTTGTAGCTAATTAACTCAGTCTTGTACTGCGCCCAGGTTGTTTCAAGCGTCGTACTTTAACCGTGATTAATGGTTCTCCTACACTTAGTCTTAAGTGTCTCGAGATCCGTGGACCACTATGATGGCTTGAAAGATTCTTTGGGGGTTTTTTTAGGATAGGGTTTGTCTAGGGCTTCGTTGCATACCTTAGTTAGGGTATCGACTATGGTATCAACCTTTACGACATTTTCCGGAGTTAGGGGCGGTTTCTGTGCCAGATTTTTCCTAAGTATACGCATGTATCTACCCCAGTTGGTTTTTTGGGGTTTCGCGATTTCTTGAGGGATGGACGAGATTCGTGAATCTGAGATTCAATGTAGCTTTGGTCAGAGAAGGTAGGGTCGTTACCTCTATTACATAGATTTAAATTGGTGCTAAGTTGAAAGTCAAAAAGTAACTCAACCCGCTCGTTGGTGTTTGTACTTCCCCATTGTGTGTGATGAGCGTTTGCGTCTCCTCCCATAATCAGATTTGTTCTCGTGCCCGTGCATTGTGTGACCACGGAAAAAGGCCGACGGGATGCACCCCTTGGTGTCATGAGGGAGGTAAAAAGAAGCCAGCCTGTAAGAATTAGCCCCCAGTTCAAGGCTGCCTACCGTGATGTCACCATCACTGAACTGGGCGAGTAGAAAAGCATTGTAACGTTTTTTGATTAATAAGCAGGTTCTCATTTTAACCTTACCGGTGCTGTGAAGAAGGGTGTATTTGGAAGTCCGCAAGCCACAGACTCTGTCAGCAGCAATCCATGGCTCTTGGATCAACACCACATCCACCACGCCAGGTGACAGACGTAGTAGAAGCCCAGCGGAGGCTGCCCTACTTTGCATCTGCATCTAGTAGGACAGCACTCCCCTCCGTAATTGTACGGTTCGCTTCATCGGCCGAGGTTTCGCCGAGTAGCTCCTTCTCCGTATACAAGCGGCCCAGTGTACCACCGTAATCCGAGTCCGAGGAGATGTAGCCGCCGATGCTGCCTTGTGGGGCAGCATCTTCAGTTTCCATCTCCTCGGCCTCGATCGGTGGGTCCACCGATTCCGCCTCCACACAGTTGGCCACTTCCGCCTGCGCTCCAGCGTCGTACACCTTCACGCCTACTTTTCCAAATGAGTGGCAGATACTACCGCCCTTGTTCTCCAGATGTTTAGAGCTGTCACTATCGATTTGAAAGACAACCTGCATCGAGGCGCGGTTTGTCTTTTCAATCTTCAGGACCCGCCAGTTGGTGGCAGGCATGTCCGGGTTGCACAGCCTGACCATCTCTAATATATCCCCCGTCTCCGAAGGTTCGCGCGGTAGCCAAGCTCTTGCCTTGGGTCTGGAGGGGATGTCCTTTGCGTCCACTGCTGCAAGTTGCGCTCCGGGGTACACTTCTCCTAGCTTACCTACCTCTCGTCTCCTCATGCGATCAGCTTGATGGTTCCTTGGAACCATCCTGCATCTGCGCAGATCCGTGGTGGGCCTGGTGTTTCGCGCAGCATTTTGAGGCAAATTGATTGAGGCAAATTAAGATTGGGTAGAAACACATGTAGGAAGAGGGGTGTGTGTAAGACTATAATTTAAAAGGCGGTCAGACAAACGCCTCGTCAGTACAGTGGTAACATCCGCAGTACCCGCTGGTTGTCCGGGACTACTTATTTGAATATTCGCAGCTGACCCCTTTCGGAGGTCGTTCGCTATCCGCAACCTGCGACCCGTCCGGTGGCCTCAGCTAGGCCGCCTTCAGAACCATCTCACTAGCTATTAAAGGATACTCCGGAAAACAAAAACCAAAATCGGTGATACTCGTGTCGAATTATTTAATGTGTAGAGCTTTTAAAATGAGTTTGAAGACAATCGGACGGTAATCAAAAAAGTTTCGTACAATAGTTTTCCGCGAATATTATGTCTTAATGTAAAACATAGAAAAAAAGTTTGAAGCCAATCGCATGAAAATTAAATGTCGAGTGCCAGAGTTGTCCATACATTTTCCGAATTATTTTACGTGAAGAGCTTTCAAAATTAATTTTAAGGTGATCGGACTTAAATTAGACTTTCGCCCATACAACTTTGACACCCCCATTTTCCTCCCATGGTGGTTTTTCCAAAATCGGTGAAATATGTGTGAAATGAATTTTTGTGTAGATCTTTGAAAATAAGTTTTAAGCCGATTGGATGGTAAACAAAAATGTTTCATACAACAGTTTTCCGCGATTTTCCACGATTGTGGGTGTAATTTTCTAAAATCCCGTCTTAGTGTGCATTTTCATCATATATGGAACCTACTGTGAAATTTCAGCGTCCTAGCTCTTACGGTTTGGGCTGTGCGATGATTGTCAATCAGTCACCAATCAGCAAATCGCATAAGTATTAAAAATGTCGAATTCAGAGTTTTCCACCGATTTTCCATCCATGGGGTTGAATTTCACAAAATCGGTTATGGTTAGGTTAGGTTAGGTTTCGGTGGCTGGAGCAGAGGAAAACTAACGTTAGCCTACTCCACACTTGGGACAAGAGCTGGCCCCTTGTGATACCACATGACATATTTTAAACGTTGTGTTCCCCTTTGAACCAATTAGAAGAGCTAAGGAATTTGGGGATGTTGTGTATCCCAACCTCGGAAACGTCCGATAGGGTATCGAAACTGTAGTGCCCCAGATGTTGGAGCCTCCTCCTGCTGCGGGGCATTGACACAGCAAATGTTCTATGCTCTCTTCCTCTTCTGCTATACCACAACTTCTGCAGAAGTCATGGTGTGGAACGCCTAGTATGTTGGCGTGGGTTATTATTAGGCAATGGCCTGTGAGAGCCCTATGATTGTCGAGATGTGGGATCTCTTGTGTTTAATCAAGGCAGAAGTGCGCTTTGGATTAAGAGTGGGCCATGTGAGTTTGGAGACCGTGCATGTAGTGAGATTTCTCCAGCGATAAGCAGTTTGACGCGTGGTGAACTCCTTACTATGCAGTCTGAAAGTGGACTGAGGCATTCCGACATTGCTCCTTTCGACGAGGAGTGTATCGTTAGTGCCTTGTCTGGACAGTTCATCTGCCAATTCGTTGCCTTCAATATTACGATGTCCAGGCACCCATACGAGTCTTATACTGAGCTGTTGGGCAATCTCGTTTAGAGACTGGCGTCACTCAGTGAGTGAGGCTCATTGTTGGTGCATGAGTCGAGCGCCTTCCAGGCAGCTTGGCTATCTGAATAGGTGTAGATATTCAATACATTGATGCTATGCATGCGCAGGCAAATGATGGATGGCCCTCACCTCTGCCTGATACACGCTACAGTGATCGGGAAGCCGGAAGCTAAAACGGATTCCAAAATCGTTAGAGTATACGCCACCGCCCACTCGTTCATCCAGCTTCGACCCATCTGTGAAGAATCTGATCGAACCTGGTATGTGTTGAAGCGGCTTTTCCCAGTCTTGTCGACTAGGTATGCAGACCTTGTACAACTTGTCAGTTTTGGTATGCAGTAGTCTGTTATCGGGGGAATCCGAGGTATGGACTCGAGAACTGCAGTGTGCCCCGTGTTGCCCGTCGTCCAGTTGTTGGATTCCCTGAGTCTGATAGCTGAGTTTCTTGCTAGTTCTTTGGATAGTAGGTCCAGCGGTATTAGGTTAAGCATGATATCCAGGGCCTCAGTTGGTGTGGTGCGTAGGGCTCCACCAATGCAGTTTTCTGCACTTCATTGAACTTTATGGATTGTATTAAGGTTGGATGCTAACTCAAGTGCGGGCCACCAAACTATCACTCTATAAAGTAGGATAGGTCGAATGACTGCTGTATACAACCAATGGACTATGAGTGGAGAGAAGCCCCATCTGGTGCCTATAGCCTTCTTGCATGCAAACAGAGCATTAGTTGCTTTGCTTACTCTCTGCTTTGTATTAACTTTCCAGTATAGTTTACTGTCCAAAACTACACCTAGATATTTCGCTTGAAAGCTTTGGGTGAGAATCGTGTTATTGCTTCTAGGGAGATTTAAATTCGGGGGCTTATATTTCCTAGTGAAAAGAACGAGCTCTGTCTTGCTCGGATTCAGCTTTTGGTACATTTTACTAGTTTGCGGAAATTTACCCTGGGTTATGATTGCAACATCATCAGTATAAGCTACCGCCACGTGCCCCTCCCCCTCTAGTGTACATAGCAGTTGGTTTACAACAAGTACCCAAAGAAGTGGAGATAGGACACCTCCCTGGGGAGTGCCTCTACTGATCGAGGACTCTCCTAAGCAGGAGCTCACTGTCCTGCTGGTAAGCAACACATTTATCAGCTCCACCAGTGGATCCTCAACCCCTAGGCTCGTCAGTGCCGAGGTGATAGCTTCTGGGAGAACGTTGTTGAAGACCCCTTCTATGTCTAAGAAGGTAACTAAACTGTATTCCTTAACACTTAGCGATCTCTTAATGCGAGAGACCAGGGAGTGCAGAGCTGTCTCAGTTGACATGCCTTTGGTATATGCGTGCTGTGCACGCGATAGTAGAGAGGGGTTAATAACGTTTCTGATATGGGTATCTAAAATTCTTTCTAAGGTTTTTAGTAGAACGGAAGAAAGACTGATTGGTCTGAAGTCGTTCGGTTTAATGTGGGAAGGTTAACCTTGAAGGTGCTGATAGCCCAAATGATTTTTTGGTCAGTTACAATATCACCAAACCTGTTTAAAGGGCTGCGAGATATCTGAGTCGGTAGTGCTTGTGAGCAACCCGGAAAATGGGTATCTAGCAGAGGTTCGAGGGTTTGCGAACTGGACTCTGTCCACGATCCATCGTTCCCTTGCAGAAGCCCTGGGGGGGTTGGTGAGGAGGCTAAAATCTTCCTCAAGCGTGAAGCATCAGAGGTATATTCGATACTGCTGCAAAAATTTGCCTACGATGTTCGCTTTGCCTTTCTTAATGATCTTTTGTAGCTAATTAACTCAGTCTTGTACTGCGCCCAGGTTGTTTCAAGCGTCGTACCTTAACCGTGATTAATGGTTCTCCTACACTTAGTCTTAAGTGTCTCGAGATCCGTGGACCACTATGATGGCTTGAAAGATTCTTTGGGGGTTTTTTTAGGATAGGGTTTGTCTAGGGCTTCGTTGCATACCTTAGTTAGGGTATCGACTATGGTATCAACTTTTACGACATTTTCCGGAGTTAGGGGCGGTTTCTGTGCCAGATTTTTCCTAAGTATACGCATGTATCTACCCCAGTTGGTTTTTTGGGGTTTCGCGATTTCTTGAGGGACGGACGAGATTCGTGAATCTGAGATTCAATGTAGCTTTGGTCAGAGAAGGTAGGGTCGTTACCTCTATTACATAGATTTAAATTGGTGCTAAGTTGAAAGTCAAAAAGTAACTCAACCCGCTCGTTGGTGTTTGTACTTCCCCATTGTGTGTGATGAGCGTTTGCGTCTCCTCCCATAATCAGATTTGTTCTCGTGCCCGTGCATTGTGTGACCACGGAAAAAGGCCGACGGGATGCACCCCTTGGTGTCATGAGGGAGGTAAAAAGAAGCCAGCCTGTAAGAATTAGCCCCCAGTTCAAGGCTGCCATCGGCCGAGGTTTCGCCGAGTAGCTCCTTCTCCGTATACAAGCGGCCCAGTGTACCACCGTAATCCGAGTCCGAGGAGATGTAGCCGCCGATGCTGCCTTGTGGGGCAGCATCTTCAGTTTCCATCTCCTCGGCCTCGCTCGGTGGGTCCACCGATTCCGCCTCCACACAGTTGGCCACTTCCGCCTGCGCTCCAGCGTCGTACACCTTCACGCCTACTTTTCCAAATGAGTGGCAGATACTACCGCCCTTGTTCTCCAGATGTTTAGAGCTGTCACTATCGATTTGAAAGACAACCTGCATCGAGGCGCGGTTTGTCTTTTCAATCTTCAGGACCCGCCAGTTGGTGGCAGGCATGTCCGGGTTGCACAGCCTGACCATCTCTAATATATCCCCCGTCTCCGAAGGTTCGCGCGGTAGCCAAGCTCTTGCCTTGGGTCTGGAGGGGATATCCTTTGCATCCACTGCTGCAAGTTGCGCTCCGGGGTACACTTCTCCTAGCTTACCTACCTCTCGTCTCCTCATGCGATCAGCTTGATGGTTCCTTGGAACCATCCTGCATCTGCGCAGATCCGTGGTGGGCCTGGTGTTTCGCGCAGCATTTTGAGGCAAATTGGCGCTAGAGCCACCTGCACCCAGCGCCACTGGTGTCGGGGAATACGACCTTCTGGGCAGCTTCTGTCGACGACCGCGATGAGGATCTTATCCTTCGCCATTTCTGCGAAGGACCTCGACAGCGGAGCGTGGGTTCTCGCTCTTTTGGCCGTTGTGCTCGGCTCCTCCATGGAGCGATCTCGCTTGGTTGCAGTGTGTTGCGCGGGATCCTCCACATTAAAGATAGGTAGGACGGCCTTTGCCCACTCCAGATCCTGTTGGATCTTGGCAAAGTCCTCCTTAGACGCCTGCTCCCTGGTGATTGGAGCGGTTGCCGGTTTAGCCGTCCGTTTGTCATTCGGACGGGCTTTAGACGGGTCCGGCCGCCCTTTTAATCACCACTATGTCTGCAATCGTTTTGCTACCAACTAACGCGCCAATGGGATCGGTGGCTATGTTGCAGCAGCCCGGATACAGCAGGATTTTGGTCCTTAGCGCCGCTTGTCACAGCACTCTTTACCGTCACCGTTTCCGTCGTCTTGCTAGCTAACACGCCAGAGACCGGAGGCCTGGTGGCTTCAATGCTGGTAGAGCACTCTTCTTACCGGAGCTGGTTGCTCCTTCCGGTTTTCTTTGAGTACCGGGCTCTTTTTTGTTTATATTGTTTTTATTGTTGTTGTTCATCTTGATAGGATCCCATGAATTGCGGAGAAGGGGAAAGTTCCACCCGGGCAGTACCCGGGTAAGGCAAAAATAGAACAGTTGTTTGCCAAGCACCTGAGCCCTTCGTTCACGGCTGAGATATATTTCTTAATCCTGGGCCCCCAGCCAGTCTGACCATCAGCACGGGTCTGATGACACCTTGGCCCGGCCCAGGTGTGAGATGTGGTGGGGGGGGGGGGGGTAAGATTGGGTAGAAACACATGTAGGAAGAGGGGTGTGTGTAAGACTATAATTTAAAAGGCGGTCAGACAAACGCCTCGTCAGTACAGTGGTAACATCCGCAGTACCCGCTGGTTGTCCGGGACTACTTATTTGAATATTCGCAGCTGACCCCTTTCGGAGGTCGTTCGCTATCCGCAACCTGCGACCCGTCCGGTGGCCTCAGCTAGGCCGCCTTCAGAACCACCTCACTAGCTATTAAAGGATACTCCGGAAAACAAAAACCAAAATCGGTGATACTCGTGTCGAATTATTTAATGTGTAGAGCTTTTAAAATGAGTTTGAAGACAATCGGACGGTAATCAAAAAAGTTTCGTACAATAGTTTTCCGCGAATATTATGTCTTAATGTAAAACATAGAAAAAAAGTTTGAAGCCAATCGCATGAAAATTAAATGTCGAGTGCCAGAGTTGTCCATACATTTTCCGAATTATTTTACGTGAAGAGCTTTCAAAATTAATTTGAAGGTGATCGGACTTAAATTAGACTTTCGCCCATACAACTTTGACACCCCCATTTTCCTCCCATGGTGGTTTTTCCAAAATCGGTGAAATATGTGTCAAATTAATTTTTGTGTAGATCTTTGAAAATAAGTTTTAAGCCGATTGGATGGTAAACAAAAATGTTTCATACAACAGTTTTCCGCGATTTTCCACGATTGTGGGTGTAATTTTCTAAAATCCCGTCTTAGTGTGCATTTTCATCATAGATGGAACCTACTGTGAAATTTCAGCATCCTAGCTCTTACGGTTTAGGCTGTGCTATGATTGCCAATCAGTCACCAATCAGCACGAACTCTTCTATATATATATAAAAGAATTCAACCTGACTGACTGACTGATTGGTAACATTTGGGCAGCCCAAACGGTAGAAGCTAGAAGCCTGCAATTTCTACAGTACCTTCTTATTATAAAATTAGGTGGAACTGCCGAAAAAAATTATTAAATATATATCAGGAAGTATGTTGAAAATTAGTTAAAGGCAAATCGCATAAGTATTAAAAATGTCGAATTCCAGAGTTTTCCACCGATTTTCCATCCATGGGGTTGAATTTCACAAAATCGGTTATGGTTAGGTTAGGTTAGGTTTCGGTGGCTGGAGCAGAGGAAAACTAACGTTAGCCTATTCCACACTTGGGACAAGAGCTGGCCCCTTGTGATACCACATGACATATTTTAAACGTTGTGTTCCCCTTTGAACCAATTAGAAGAGCTAAGGAATTTGGGGATGTTGTGTATCCCAACCTCGGAAACGTCCGATAGGGTATCGAAACTGTAGTGCCCCATATGTTGGAGCCTCCTCCTGCTGCGGGGCATTGACACAGCAAATGTTCTATGCTCTCTTCCTCTTCTGCTATACCACAACTTCTGCAGAAGTCATGGTGTGGAACGCCTAGTCTGTTGGCGTGGGTTATTATTAGGCAATGGCCTGTGAGAGCCCTATGATTGTCGAGATGTGGGATCTCTTGTGTTTAATCAAGGCAGAAGTGCGCTTTGGATTAAGAGTGGGCCATGTGAGTTTGGAGACCGTGCATGTAGTGAGATTTCTCCAGCGATAAGCAGTTTGACGCGTGGTGAACTCCTTACTATGCAGTCTGAAAGTGGACTGAGGCATTCCGACATTGCTCCTTTCGACGAGGAGTGTATCGTTAGTGCCTTGTCTGGACAGTTCATCTGCCAATTCGTTGCCTTCAATATTACGATGTCCAGGCACCCATACGAGTCTTATACTGAGCTGTTGGGCAATCTCGTTTAGAGACTGGCGTCACTCAGTGAGTGAGGCTCATTGTTGGTGCATGAGTCGAGCGCCTTCCAGGCAGCTTGGCTATCTGAATAGGTGTAGATATTCAATACATTGATGCTATGCATGCGCAGGCAAATGATGGATGGCCCTCACCTCTGCCTGATACACGCTACAGTGATCGGGAAGCCGGAAGCTAAAACGGATTCCAAAATCGTTAGAGTATACGCCACCGCCCACTCGTTCATCCAGCTTCGACCCATCTGTGAAGAATCTGATCGAACCTGGTATGTGTTGAAGCGGCTTTTCCCAGTCTTGTCGACTAGGTATGCAGACCTTGTACAACTTGTCAGTTTTGGTATGCAGTAGTCTGTTATCGGGGGAATCCGAGGTATGGACTCGAGAACTGCAGTGTGCCCCGTGTTGCCCGTCGTCCAGTTGTTGGATTCCCTGAGTCTGATAGCTGAGTTTCTTGCTAGTTCTTTGGATAGTAGGTCCAGCGGTATTAGGTTAAGCATGATATCCAGGGCCTCAGTTGGTGTGGTGCGTAGGGCTCCACCAATGCAGTTTTCTGCACTTCATTGAACTTTATGGATTGTATTAAGGTTGGATGCTAACTCAAGTGCGGGCCACCAAACTATCACTCTATAAAGTAGGATAGGTCGAATGACTGCTGTATACAACCAATGGACTATGAGTGGAGAGAAGCTCCATCTGGTGCCTATAGCCTTCTTGCATGCAAACAGAGCATTAGTTGCTTTGCTTACTCTCTGCTTTGTATTAACTTTCCAGTATAGTTTACTGTCCAAAACTACACCTAGATATTTCGCTTGAAAGCTTTGGGTGAGAATCGTGTTATTGCTTCTAGGGAGATTTAAATTCGGGGGCTTATATTTCCTAGTGAAAAGAACGAGCTCTGTCTTGCTCGGATTCAGCTTTTGGTACATTTTACTAGTTTGCGGAAATTTACCCTGGGTTATGATTGCAACATCATCCGTATAAGCTACCGCCACGTGCCCCTCCCCCTCTAGTGTACATAGCAGTTGGTTTACAACAAGTACCCAAAGAAGTGGAGATAGGACACCTCCCTGGGGAGTGCCTCTACTGATCGAGGACTCTCCTAAGCAGGAGCTCACTGTCCTGCTGGTAAGCAACACATTTATCAGCTCCACCAGTGGATCCTCAACCCCTAGGCTCGTCAGTGCCGAGGTGATAGCTTCTGGGAGAACGTTGTTGAAGACCCCTTCTATGTCTAAGAAGGTAACTAAACTGTATTCCTTAACACTTAGCGATCTCTTAATGCGAGAGACCAGGGAGTGCAGAGCTGTCTCAGTTGACATGCCTTTGGTATATGCGTGCTGTGCACGCGATAGTAGAGAGGGGTTAATAACGTTTCTGATATGGGTATCTAAAATTCTTTCTAAGGTTTTTAGTAGAACGGAAGAAAGACTGATTGGTCTGAAGTCGTTCGGTTTAATGTGGGAAGGTTAACCTTGAAGGTGCTGATAGCCCAAATGATTTTTTGGTCAGTTACAATATCACCAAACCTGTTTAAAGGGCTGCGAGATATCTGAGTCGGTAGTGCTTGTGAGCAACCCGGAAAATGGGTATCTAGCAGAGGTTCGAGGGTTTGCGAACTGGACTCTGTCCACGATCCATCGTTCCCTTGCAGAAGCCCTGGGGGGGTTGGTGAGGAGGCTAAAATCTTCCTCAAGCGTGAAGCATCAGAGGTATATTCGATACTGCTGCAAAAATTTGCCTACGATGTTCGCTTTGCCTTTCTTAATGATCTTTTGTAGCTAATTAACTCAGTCTTGTACTGCGCCCAGGTTGTTTCAAGCGTCGTACTTTAACCGTGATTAATGGTTCTCCTACACTTAGTCTTAAGTGTCTCGAGATCCGTGGACCACTATGATGGCTTGAAAGATTCTTTGGGGGTTTTTTTAGGATAGGGTTTGTCTAGGGCTTCGTTGCATACCTTAGTTAGGGTATCGACTATGGTATCAACCTTTACGACATTTTCCGGAGTTAGGGGCGGTTTCTGTGCCAGATTTTTCCTAAGTATACGCATGTATCTACCCCAGTTGGTTTTTTGGGGTTTCGCGATATCTTGAGGGATGGACGAGATTCGTGAATCTGAGATTCAATGTAGCTTTGGTCAGAGAAGGTAGGGTCGTTACCTCTATTACATAGATTTAAATTGGTGCTAAGTTGAAAGTCAAAAAGTAACTCAACCCGCTCGTTGGTGTTTGTACTTCCCCATTGTGTGTGATGAGCGTTTGCGTCTCCTCCCATAATCAGATTTGTTCTCGTGCCCGTGCATTGTGTGACCACGGAAAAAGGACGACGGGATGCACCCCTTGGTGTCATGAGGGAGGTAAAAAGAAGCCAGCCTGTAAGAATTAGCCCCCAGTTCAAGGCTGCCTACCGTGATGTCACCATCACTGAACTAGGAGAGTAGAAAAGCATTGTAACGTTTTTTGATTAATAAGCAGGTTCTTATTTTACCCTTACCGGTGCCCAGTGTACCACCGTAATCCGAGTCGGAGGAGATGTAGCCGCCGATGCTGCCTTGTGGGGCAGCATCTTCAGTTTCCATCTCCTCGGCCTCGCTCGGTGGGTCCACCGATTCCGCCTCCACACAGTTGGCCACTTCCGCCTGCGCTCCAGCGTCGTACACCTTCACGCCTACTTTTCCAAATGAGTGGCAGATACTACCGCCCTTGTTCTCCAGATGTTTAGAGCTGTCATTATCGAATTGAAAGACAACCTGCATCGAGGCGCGGTTTGTCTTTTCAATCTTCAGGACCCGCCAGTTGGTGGCAGGCATGTCCGGGTTGCACAGCCTGACCATCTCTAGTATATCCCCCGTCTCCGAAGGTTCGCGCGGTAGCCAAGCTCTTGCCTTGGGTCTGGAGGGGATGTCCTTTGCATCCACTGCTGCAAGTTGCGCTCCGGGGTACACTTCTCCTAGCTTACCTACCTCTCGTCTCCTCATGCGATCAGCTTGATGGTTCCTTGGAACCATCCTGCATCTGCGCAGATCCGTGGTGGGCCTGGTGTTTCGCGCAGCATTTTGAGGCAAATTGGCGCTAGAGCCACCTGCACCCAGCGCCACTGGTGTCGGGGAATACGACCTTCTGGGCAGCTTCTGTCGACGACCGCGATGAGGATCTTATCCTTCGCCATTTCTGCGAAGGACCTCGACAGCGGAGCGTGGGTTCTCGCTCTTTTGGCCGTTGTGCTCGGCTCCTCCATGGAGCGATCTCGCTTGGTTGCAGTGTGTTGCGCGGGATCCTCCACATTAAAGATAGGTAGGACGGCCTTTGCCCACTCCAGATCCTGTTGGATCTTGGCAAAGTCCTCCTTAGACGCCTGCTCCCTGGTGATTGGAGCGGTTGCCGGCTTAGCCGTCCGTTTGTCATTCGGACGGGCTTTAGACGGGTCCGGCCGCCCTTTTAATCACCACTATGTCTGCACTCGTTTTGCTACCAACTAACGCGCCAATGGGATCGGTGGCTGTGTTGCAGCAGCCCGGATACAGCAGGATTTTGGTCCTTAGCGCCGCATGTCACTGCACTCTTTACCGTCACTGTTTCCGTCGTCTTGCTAGCTAACACGCCAGAGACCGGAGGCCTAGTGGCTTCAATGCTGGTAGAAGACTGGCGTGCTCCAGATGAAGTGCAGGAGACTGCTGGCTTCTGCGTTCTCATGCGGTTTAGAGCACTCTTCTTACCGGAGCTAGTTGCTCCTTCCGGTTTTCTTTGAGTACCGGGCTCTTTTTTGTTTATATTGTTTTTATTGTTGCTGTTCATCTTGATTGGATCCCATGAATTGCGGAGAAGGGGAAAGGTCCACCCGGGCAGTACCCTGGTAAGGCAAAAATAGAACAGGTATTGGGTAGAAACACATGTAGGAAGAGGGGTGTGTGTAAGACTATAATTTAAAAGGCGGTCAGACAAACGCCTCGTCAGTACAGTGGTAACATCCGCAGTACCCGCTGGTTGTCCGGGACTACTTATTTGAATGTTCGCAGCTGACCCCTTTCGGAGGTCGTTCGCTATCCGCAACCTGCGACCCGTCCGGTGGCCTCAGCTAGGCCGCCTTCAGAACCATCTCACTAGCTATTAAAGGATACTCCGGAAAACAAAAACCAAAATCGGTGATACTCGTGTCGAATTATTTAATGTGTAGAGCTTTTAAAATGAGTTTGAAGACAATCGGACGGTAATCAAATAGTACAATAGTCTTCCGCGAATATTATGTCTTAATGTAAAACATAGAAAAAAAGTTTGAAGCCAATCGCATGAAAATTAAAAATGTCGAGTGCCAGAGTTGTCCATAAATTTTCCGAAATATTTTACGTGAAGAGCTTTCAAAATTAATTTGAAGGTGATCGGACTTAAATTAGACTTTCGCCCATACAACTTTGACACCCCCATTTTCCTCCCATGGTGGTTTTTCCAAAATCGGTGAAATATGTGTCAAATGAATTTTTGTGTAGATCTTTGAAAATAAGTTTTAAGCCGATTGGATGGTAAACAAAAATGTTTCATACAACAGTTTTCCGCGATTTTCCACGATTGTGGGTGTAATTTTCTAAAATCCCGTCTTAGTGTGCATTTTCATCATAGATGGAACCTACTGTGAAATTTCAGCATCCTAGCTCTTACGGTTTAGGCTGTGCGATGATTGCCAATCAGTCACCAATCAGCACGAACTCTTCTATATATATATAAAAGAATTCAACCTGACTGACTGACTGATTGGTAACATTTGGGCAGCAAAAACGGTAGAAGCTAAAAGCCTGCAATTTTTACAGTACCTTCTTATTATAAAATTAGGTGGAACTGCCTAAAAAAATTATTAAATATATATCAGGAAGTATAAGAAAATTGTATTTGAAAATTGAAACAACTTGAAAATGCAAAAGAGATAAAAAATTTTTCTTGAATCGCTCTCTCGGCCTTACAACTTTTAAGTGCAACTGAAATCACCAAATTGCTTACGTCTCACAGACTCTGCCTAGCTTTGCAATCGATCTACGGTAGATGGCGCGATGCTGCTCGACATGTGTTTAGCGGGTAATTCTTTAGTATAGCGCCCCCATATAAAGACGGTCAAAATGTCTGACTTTGGTCTTATTCGACGCGTCTGAAAATTAGAAAGCAAATTCTGTCGGTGAAACAAAACTTTATTGTCGAAATAATGAAATGAATGCAAATAAAAGTTCACCGATATGCATATATCGTCACGATAGTTGTTCGTCTTTGTGTTGGAAAATATCAAATATTTACCAGAGACGTAGATATAGAAGCGCACAAATTTGAATTTGTTAATAATAGTGTAAGAATGTGAATACGCCGCTTAAGATAATAATCGCGATTTATCGCTCTCTCGGCCTTAAAACTTATAAGTGCGACTGAAATCGCCACATTGCTCATGTCTCTCAGACTTTGCCTATGCTTTGCTATTGATCTACGGTTGTTGGCGCGCTACTGCTGGAGTACTACAATTTGGTTAATTTTAATCATTTAAGTTTATTAATTAGTTATGTAAGTTTTTAGTTAATAGAATGCGAATGTTGCTGGGCTGATTTACTCCACAATACATAATAATTGTAGTAAGTCCGAACAGCTGCATTCGCATTTTAGATTGTTGATCGATTTTCCATAAATATATCGGTCGGTCGATATTTGTTAGTACCAACATGTAATAAGTTTGCCGCCAAATTTGAGACGTTAGAATTTTTGCTGACAGCGGTGAACATTTCCACAGTGCACGGGACTTACGCAAACAGAATGCGATAAATGTAGGGTTGCCCCATGTTTTAACAATGAAAATAATTGTATTAAAAGTTTTCACTTGAATTAACTTTTCTGGATGTCAGTATTATTGTTCCAACTTCATCAAAAATATTTTAAAGGACTACGCCCACCCGTCGCCACGGGCGAGAAATGGGAGTCAAAGTCAAATGAGTGAGATTATTTGTTTAGTTAGATCGGCTTCAAAGTCATTGTCACAGTCCTACACAACAAATCATTAGGCATTTGTCTCAACTATTTGGTTTCCACGGGAGGAAAAATTGTAATACTCTATTTTTGTGTATTTCTTACGGTTGACGAAAGTAGTAACATTCAACATAATGCAAAGTGCATGTAAATATTTCGCCGGGCAAGGTCGAGGTATTTCCAACTATAAATATTAAATAATTTTAAGCATTAAGAAATGCGAGCAACGCCGCGGGTATAAGCTAGTTTATGTTATATAGATTTATGGATGTTACGTGGTACTTTAACCACTTTCATAATGATGACAGAAACTAACAGTAGACAGTAGAGTGAGTATTAGTATGAGGGCAAGCCTTTACCAGTGGGTACAGATATTAGGTAGGGACACAAATTAAAAATTTGTATATTCGGCGATCACTCGCGTGTTTTTACGCGGGTATCGGCAATAAATTGAAATGTTCTGAAAACTTATCGCTTGTTTGCGTCGTACAAGGATGCCTCGTCACAGGATTATACTAACGATATTGGTCTTACTGTTACTATGATTTTACCGATATCCTACCGGCTGCGTCAATTAGTATAAAAAAATATATAATTTATTCATTTAATAAATTTCACCGAATCAAACGGAATACAAAAAGGAACTCAATTAACGCTGATCAAACCTCGGCTCAGAGCTTTTGGCAAAGCTTTTGCTCTTGAACGTTTTAATTTGAAAATGAGCTTTAAGGTTTTCTTATGCTCTCTTTGGGAATAATCTCTTAAGGACATTATGACAAATTTTGCGATATCGCATCAGCCGAAGTTTGTGCAGCGTTTGCATTTTCTTTGTGAGAAAGTGGTCTGATGAGTACATTGACAGTGTAGATGGTCTGATAGGAACATTGACCGTGACGTGACTTTTTGGGCTTGTTTATTTCTAAGATGTCTGGCAACGTTACTCAATCGGTTCGGACGTGTTCTGTGTGTTAGGTTAGGTTAGGTTGCAGTGGCTGGAGCAGAAACCTACTCCACACTTGGGCCAAGAATTGGCCCCTTGTGGACCACATGGTGTCTTTTAAACATTTTGTTCCCCTTAAACCAATTTGACGATTTTAGGAATTTGAGGATATTGTGTATCCCAACCTCGGATACGTCCGATAGGGTATCAAAACTGTAGTGTCCAAGGTACTGGAACCGTCTCCTGCTGAGTGCGGGGCAGTGACAGAGCAGATGTTCTACGCTCTCTATCTCTTCTACTATACCGCAACTTCTACAGAAGTCATGTTGTGTTACGCCCAATCTGTTAGCGTGAGTTCCTATGAGACAGTGGCCTGTGAGAGCCCCTATTATAGTCGAGATGTGGGATCTCCTGTGTTTAATCAAAGCAGATGTGCGCTTTCGGTCAAGGGTGGGCCAAGTGAGTTTGGAGACCGTGCATGTGGTGAGATTATTCCAGCGTTCAGCGGTTTGACGCTTGGAGTACCCCTTACTATGCAGCCTGAAAGTGGACAGAGGCATGCCGACGTTGCTCCTTACAGCGAGGAGTGTATCGTTGGTGCCTTTCCTGGCCAATTCATCTGCCACTTCGTTTCCTTCAATATTACGGTGTCCAGGCACCCATACGAGGTTGATACTGAGCTGTTGGGCTATCTCGTTTAGAGACTGGCGACACTCAGTGAGTGAGACTGCGTTGTTGGTGCATGAGTCAAGCGCCTTCAAGGCGGCTTGGCTGTCTGAGTAAATGTAAATATTCCCTGCACTGATGTTATGCATGCGCAGGTAGAGGGTGGCTTCCTGGATGGCCCTCACCTCCTGATACACGCTACAGTGGTCGGGAAGACGGAAGCTGGTTCTGATTCCTAAATCGGGGGAATATACACCGCCGCCCACACGTTCGTCCAGCTTCGATCCATCAGTGAAGATTCTGATCGAGCCTGGTACGTACTGAAGCGGCTTTTCCCAGTCTGATCGGCTAGGTATGCAGACTCTGTGTAAGTTGTCAAAAGTTAGTTTTGGTGTGCAGTAGTCTGTAATAGGGGAGTCCGAGGTATGGACTTGAGAACTGCGGTATGACCCGTGGTGCCCGTCGTCCAGTTGTTAGATTCCCTGAGTCTAATGGCTGAGTTTCTGGCTAATTCTTTGGACAGTAGGTCCAGCGGTATTAGATGAAGCATGATGTTCAGGGCTTCGGTAGGAGTGGTGCGTAGGGCACTACTAATGCAGATTTCTGCACTTCTCTGAACTTTATGGATTGTTTTGAGGTTTGATGGTAGGTCGAGTGTTGGCCACCAGACTAGCACTCCATAAAGTAGGATGGGTCGGATGACTGCTGTATACAGCCAATGGACTATGCGTGGAGAGAAGCCCCATCTAGTGCCTATGGCCTTCTTGCATGCAAAAAGAGCAGTGGTAGCGATCTCTTAATGCGAGAGACCATGGAGTGCAGAGCTGTCTCAGTTGACATGCCCTTGGTATATGCGTGCTGTGCACGCGATAGTAGAGACGGGTTAATGGAGTTTCTGAGATGGACATCTAAAATCCATTCGAGGGTTTTTAAGAGAAAGGAGGAAAGACTAATTGGTCTGAAGTCGTTCGGTCTGACGTGGGATGGTTTTCCTGCATTGGGTATGAAGACTACTTTCGTTTGCCTCCATGCTGAGGGAATGTGGTTCGTTGTAAGACATCCTGTGAAGATGCTACGAAGCTACGCTATGATATAATTGACACTATGTTGGAGTTGAGCCGGGTATATGTTGTCTGGACCCGGTGACTTAAAGGGCTTGAAGGTACTGATTGCCCACCTAATCTTATGATCGTTTACGATTTCATTAGCCCTGTTTGTTTGGGTATCTAGCAGAAGTTCGAGTGTTTGCGAACTGGATGCTGTCCATGATCCATCTTCTCTTTGTAGAAGCCCTGGGGGGTTAGGTGAGGAGGCTAGAATCTTCTTCAGACGCGATGCATCCGAGGTAGTTTCGATATTACTGCAAAAATTGGCCCATGAGGCCCTTTTTGCCTTTCTTACGGCTTTTTTGTAGCTGTTTAGCTCGGTCTTGTACTGCGCCCAGGTAGTGTCAAGCGTCGTACTTTTGGCATGATTAAAAGTTCTCCTGTACTTAGTTTTGAGTGCATCGAGATCTGAGGACCACCATGGTGGCTTGAAAGAATCTTTGGAGGTTATTTTTGGACAAGATTTGTCGAGGGCGTCGTTACAGACCTTTGTTAAGGTGTCGACTAGGGAGTATACCTCTGCGGCATTTTCCGGAAATAGGGGCGGTTTCTGTGCCAGATTTTTTCTAAGTAGTCGCACGTATTTACCCCAGTTGGTTTTATTTGGGGTTTTGGGTTTTCTTGAGTGGTGGACGAGATTCGTCCAAATTAAATACGATGTAGCGATGGTCAGAGAAGGAGTGTTCTGGTAGAACTTTACAGGACGCCATCCGCTGAGAAATGTAGTCTGAGATAAGGGTAATATCCAAGACCTCACTTCTGTTTTTAATGATAAAGGTGGGGTCGTTACCTCTATTACATAAGTTTAGATTAGTGCTAAGAAGAAACTCAAAAAGTAACTCACCCCGCTCGTTGGTGTTTGTACTTCCCCATTGTGTGTGGTGAGCGTTAGCGTCTCCACCCATAATCAGGTTCGTCCTCGAGTCCGTGCTGCTTGTGACCAGGTCTCGAAAAGTGGGTGATGGTATACATCCCTCGGTGTCATGAGATAAGTAGAAGGAAGCCAGCCTGTAAGAGTTAGCCCCCAATTCAAGGCTAGCTGTCGTGATGTCACCATCACTGAACTGGGAGAGTAGAAAAGCATTGTAACGTTTCTTGATTAATAAGCAGGTTCTTATTTTACCCTTACAGGTACTGTGAAGTAGGGTGTATTTGGGAGTCCGCAAGCCACAGGCTCTGTCAGCAGCAATCCATGGCTCTTGGACCAACACCACATCCACCACGCCAGGTGACAGACGTAGTAGAAGCCCAGCGGAGGCTGCCCTACTGTGATGCAGATTTATTTGGAGTATCTGCATCTAGTAGGACAGCACTCCCCTCCGTAATGGTATGGTCCGCTTCACCGGCCGAGGTTTCACCCAGAAGCTCCTTCTCCGTGTAAATGCGGCCCAGTGTACCACCGTAATCTGAGCCCGATGAGATGTAGCCGTCGATAGTGCCTGGTGGGGCAATATCTTCGGCTTCCATCTCCTCGGTTTCACTCGGACGGTCCACCGATTCCGCCTCAACGCAATTGGCCAGTTCCGCTTGCGCTCCAGCGTCAGATTTGTACACATTGACGCCTACCTTTCCAAAAGAGTAGCAGATGCCACCGCCTTTAGCCTCCAAATGCTTCGAACTTTCGTTGTCGATTTGAAAGACAACCTGCATCGAGGCACGATTTGTCTTTTCCACCCTAAGGACCCGCCAATTGGCTGCAGACATACACACACACAGCCTTACCATTTCGAGGATCTCCGCCGGCTCCGAGGGTTCACACGGAAGCCAAGCTCTTGCCCTCGGTCTGGAGGGGATGTCCTTCGCATCCACTGCTGCGAGTTGCGCTCCGGGGTATACTTCCCCTAGCTTACCGACCGCAGCTTTGTACAGCTGCGCCGACCTCTCATCCCCGCATGCGATCAGCTTGATGGTTCCTTGGAACCATCCTGCATCCTCACATATCGGTGGTGCGCCTGGTGATTCACGCAGCATCTTAAGGCAGACTGGTGCTAGGGCCACCTGCACCCAACGCCACTGGTGTCGTGGAATCCGGCCTTCTTCACAATTTTTGTCAACGACCCCTATTAGGATCTTGTCCTTCGCCACCTCTGCGAAGGATCTTGACAAAGGAGCGTGGGTTCGTGCTCTTTTGGCCGTGGTGCTCGGCTCCTCCATTGAGCGATCTCGCTTGGTTGCAGTGTGTTGCGCGGGATCCTCCACATTAAAGTTGGCAAGACGGCCTTGCCCACTCCAGATCCTGTTGGATCTTGGCAAAGTCCTCCTTAGACGCCTGCTCCCTGGTGATCGGAGCGGTTGCGTTGCGTATCAGAATCCGTTTGGCCGTCCGCTTGTCATTCGGACGGGCCTTAGACGGGTCCGGTCGAGTGAAATCGGCCGCCCTTTTGCTCGCAACTATATCCACACCCGTTTTGCTACCAACTGACGCGCCAATAGAATTGGTGGCTATGTTAGAGCAGCCCAGGGTGGATACAGCAGGATTTTGGTCCATAGCGCCGCTTGTCACAGTTCTCTTCACCATCGCCGTTTCCGTCTTCTTGCCAGCTGACACACCAGAGACCGGGGTCTACTAGCGGCTTTGATGCCGGCAGAAGACGGGCGTGCTCCGGTTGAAATGCCGGAAACTGCTGGCTTCTGGGTGCTCATACGGGTTGGAGCACTCTTCTTACCGGAGCTGGTTGCTCCTTCCGGTTTTCGTAGAGTACCGGGCTCTTTTTTGTTTATATTGTTTTTATTGTTGTTGTTCATCTTGATAGGATCCCATGAATTGCGGAGAAGGGGAAAGTTCCACCCGGGCAGTACCCGGGTAAGGCAAAATAGAACAGTTGTTTGCCAAGCACCTGAGCCCTCCGTTCACGACTGAGATATATTTGTTAAACCTGGGCCCCCAGCCAGTCTGACCATCAGCACGGGTCGGATGACACCTTGGTCCGGCCCAGGTGTGAGATGTGAGGGGGAGGAGTTGGGTAGGAACACATGTAGGGATGGGGTGTGTGTGAGACAATAATTTTAGAAGGCGGTCAGACAAACGCCTCGTCAGTACAGTGGTGACTTCCGCAGTACCCGCTGGCTGTCCGGGACTGCTTATTTGGATATTCGCAGCTGACCCCCTACAGGAGGTCGTTCGCTATCCGCAACCTGCGACCCGTCCGGTGGCCTCAGCTAGGCCGCCTTGAGAACCACCTCACCAGCTCTTAAGGATACTTCGGACTGTTCTGTGTGTTCCTGCTGAAAAATTTATTGCAATTAAAATACAAGCCATAGTACGTGATTAGACATTGCCACCATTGTTTAATTGCCAACATTTACAGTGCCAAGGGCAAGGTGACAGTGCATAAACAAAAAATTCTGTGATAGTGCATAATTTCATCAGCTTGTGCGCGGCCACCGGCCGACCGCAAGCAGTGCTGTTTAACAGGCGCGAAGCCGCACATAGAAACAAGTCCTTACATATTCTAGGCACCACATCCAAGCCCAGAGATATTTTACGTAATATTTCTAACAAAACATTTTGCGTTAATTGTTGGTTTTTGATACAGTGTTGCCAGATTGCCAACGAAAATAAACACGGTATTGTACAGTGTCTTCTGGGAGCTGTCAGAGCACACTAAGTTTGGTTTGACGTTTACCATTTAACCAAAGCCTCTCCAAGCTGTTGCACCATGATGCAATGATGCATTGCATCATGGTTACACTAAATTAATAATCTGCAAGTATGAGCAGAGGTCCAGACGATACACTCCAGGTACCTTTATAGATGACGACAGAAACTAGCTTCACTAGCTCAGGCGAACTGAACATGCTGCGTGAAAATGTCTGCAACTCTGGATACTGGCCTTCACTCCCTACCACTACTCCGACTATTAACACACGGAAAACAACAAATACCAGCATCTCCAAAGCAGACATCTCCGGTGTACCTATCTGCTCTCCCAGCATGCCATAACAAGTGGCACTGCTATTGCAGGGACCTACTCAAACACCGCAACAACAACAACTGCTCCTTTACTAAACCATATTTTGCAAATTCAGCCAGCAGCAACTGCAGACGACTTGCCTTATGAACATAACTCACCAGCTGCTCAAGCAAGCAGTTCCCATCCATTCAAACAATCAGGACGGAGCCCTGTTTGGCAGAAGGTGCCGTTGAAGAAACCCCCGTCTGTAAAGAATGGCAAGAGGGCAAGACAACAAAGCTCACCCACTCCTGGCGCCAAGCGGAGTGCTGCACTTCAGATCATGAAACTGTAGGGGATCATCATAATAACGCCTTCTCCATGCCTACAAGTACGAATTACTGGGAATCACTGAGTCTAGACGATGTTGAAATGGATCAGGACAACCCAAAAGAGTATTCCACACCTACTGCATCCAAAAACAATAATCTTTTGAAAAAAGACACTGAAAAACTGGGTCGCCGTCCCCCAAGAATAATAATCCCTGCGATAGGCAGTCAGCACTACACAGCCAAGTTAAACTCGAAAACCGATTTGTTCATACAATGTTCTGAGTTGGAGTCGTATCGCAAAACGGCCAAAATGCTTTTAGAGAAAAAACCCCTTTTCCACCATCACCAACTGCGGGAGGACAAGCCGTTCAGATTCGTCATAAAAAATCTGCCTGTTAATACTGCGCACGACAAGTTCAAAAGCGAACTATCTCACAAAAA
This sequence comes from Hirtodrosophila confusa, assembly GCA_035043065.1. Taxonomy (NCBI): domain Eukaryota; kingdom Metazoa; phylum Arthropoda; class Insecta; order Diptera; family Drosophilidae; genus Hirtodrosophila; species Hirtodrosophila confusa. The sequence goes on from JAWNNI010000169.1 coordinate 88,300, forward strand.
CCACACTGTCGTAAATATTTACCAGCGTACAGAAAAAACTGATGTCAGTAGGAGTGGTGCGTAGGGCACCACTGTGCAGATTTCTGCACTTCTCTGAACTTTATGGATTGTTTTGAGGTTTGATGGTAGGTCGAGTGTTGGCCACCACACTAGCACTCCATAAAGTAGGATGGGTCGGATGACTGCTGTATACAGCCAATGGACTATGCGTGGAGAGAAGCCCCATCTAGTGCCTATGGCCTTCTTGCATGCAAAAAGAGCAGTGGTAGCGATCTCTTAATGCGAGAGACCATGGAGTGCAGAGCTGTCTCAGTTGACATGCCCTTGGTATATGCGTGCTGTGCACGCGATAGTAGAGACGGGTTAATGGAGTTTCTGAGATGGACATCTAAAATCCATTCGAGGGTTTTTAAGAGAAAGGAGGAAAGACTAATTGGTCTGAAGTCGTTCGGTCTGACGTGGGATGGTTTTCCTGCTTTGGGTATGAAGACTACTTTCGTTTGCCTCCATGCTGAGGGAATGTGGTTCGTTGTAAGACATCCTGTGAAGATGCTACGAAGCCACGCTATGATATAATTGACACTATGTTGGAGTTGAGCCGGGTATATGTTGTCTGGACCCGGTGACTTAAAGGGCTTGAAGGTACTGATTGCCCACCTAATCTTATGATCGTTTACGATTTCATTAGCCCTGTTTGTTTGGCTGCGATAGGTCTGAGTCGCTGGTCGCGGTGTCTGAGAGCACCCCGGAAAGTGGGTATCTAGCAGAAGTTCGAGTGTTTGCGAACTGGATGCTGTCCATGATCCATCTTCTCTTTGTAGAAGCCCTGGGGGGTTAGGTGAGGAGGCTAGAATCTTCTTCAGACGCGATGCATCCGAGGTAGTTTCGATATTACTGCAAAAATTGGCCCATGAGGCCCTTTTTGCCTTTCTTACGGCTTTTTTGTAGCTGTTTAGCTCGGTCTTGTACTGCGCCCAGGTAGTGTCAAGCGTCGTACTTTTGGCATGATTAAAAGTTCTCCTGTACTTAGTTTTGAGTGCATCGAGATCTGAGGACCACCATGGTGGCTTGAAAGAATCTTTGGAGGTTATTTTTGGACAAGATTTGTCGAGGGCGTCGTTACAGACCTTTGTTAAGGTGTCGACTAGGGAGTATACCTCTGCGGCATTTTCCGGAAATAGGGGCGGTTTCTGTGCCAGATTTTTTCTAAGTAGTCGCACGTATTTACCCCAGTTGGTTTTATTTGGGGTTTTGGGTTTTCTTGAGTGGTGGACGAGATTCGTCCAAATTAAATACGATGTAGCGATGGTCAGAGAAGGAGTGTTCTGGTAGAACTTTACAGGACGCCATCCGCTGAGAAATGTAGTCTGAGATAAGGGTAATATCCAAGACCTCACTTCTGTTTTTAATGATAAAGGTGGGGTCGTTACCTCTATTACATAAGTTTAGATTAGTGCTAAGAAGAAACTCAAAAAGTAACTCACCCCGCTCGTTGGTGTTTGTACTTCCCCATTGTGTGTGGTGAGCGTTAGCGTCTCCACCCATAATCAGGTTCGTCCTCGAGTCCGTGCTGCTGGATACTGGCCTTCACTCCCTACCACTGCTCCGACTATTAACACACGGAAAACAACAAATACCAGCATCTCCAAAGCAGACATCTCCGGTGTACCTATCTGCTCTCCCAGCATGCCATAACAAGTGGCACTGCTATTGCAGGGACCTACTCAAACACCGCAACAACAACAACTGCTCCTTTACTAAACCATATTTTGCAAATTCAGCCAGCAGCAACTGCAGACGACTTGCCTTATGAACATAACTCACCAGCTGCTCAAGCAAGCAGTTCCCATCCATTCAAACAATCAGGACGGAGCCCTGTTTGGCAGAAGGTGCCGTTGAAGAAACCCCCGTCTGTAAAGAATGGCAAGAGGGCAAGACAACAAAGCTCACCCACTCCTGGCGCCAAGCGGAGTGCTGCACTTCAGATCATGAAACTGTAGGGGATCATCATAATAACGCCTTCTCCATGCCTACAAGTACGAATTACTGGGAATCACTGAGTCTAGACGATGTTGAAATGGATCAGGACAACCCAAAAGAGTATTCCACACCTACTGCATCCAAAAACAATAATCTTTTGAAAAAAGACACTGAAAAACTGGGTCGCCGTCCCCCAAGAATAATAATCCCTGCGATAGGCAGTCAGCACTACACAGCCAAGTTAAACTCGAAAACCGATTTGTTCATACAATGTTCTGAGTTGGAGTCGTATCGCAAAACGGCCAAAATGCTTTTAGAGAAAAAACCCCTTTTCCACCATCACCAACTGCGGGAGGACAAGCCGTTCAGATTCGTCATAAAAAATCTGCCTGTTAATACTGCGCACGACAAGTTCAAAAGCGAACTATCTCACAAAAACCACACTGTCGTAAATATTTACCAGCGTACAGAAAAAACTGATGTCAGTAAGAAAATGAAAATTTTCTTTATCAACATTGCAAAGGCAGCTAACATTAAGGATGTCTATGCCATAAGAAACCTTTGTCGTCTTGGCGTCACGCAAGAGCCTGCGCGCAATCCAAACAGTCGCGCTCAATGCAGCCGCTGCCAAGCTTTTGGATACACTAAAACCTATTTCAATTATAGATACGTGTGCGGACATTATGCTGGCAATCATCATACTGTGGAATGTCCCACTCCAAATGAAGCAGCCATATGCGTCCAATGTGGAAACGACCACGCAGCAAATCACAAGAAATGCACTGTATACCAACGTCTTCTGTCTATACGTCAACAGGTCCCACCAGCGTTTAAGATTAATACTGGCAACTCTGCCCGTACCTTCCAGCGTGCCACTGGCGGTCAATGGGCGACCCTAAAAACCTCCAACAATACTTATGCTGATATGCCCAGCAGAGGCCGCCCTGTTGAAGCCAGCAAGAACTAACATCCTCAAGAGCGACACCACTCCCGCTCGACACGTTCGCGTCAACACACAGAGCGACAACTGCTTATCCAGCAACCACCGCTACAACAACAACGAGGGGAATTTATGGAGTTCCAAGTACATGCCGTTCTCGTTCTCAAAAATGAATGCCCTTAAACTGGTATCCTGGAACGCCTGGAGTTTAGGCAATAAGGCGCTAGAGATTAAAGCATTCGTCGAGCTGAATAATACGGACATTATTACATGCTTTTTATCGAAAGGTAAATTTTCTATTTCTGCTCAAGAAAAAACACCTTCAGAATACTATGTTACTGCCTATACCACGCAAATCATCCGAACGATGTCCCCAGAGGAGGGGCAGCCCTTCTCATCAAAAGCAACATCAAACACCATCCCCTCGATGCTATTTCACTGGACTACGCTCTAGCGGCGCTAATCAGTCTTGATACTCCAAGGGGAGCTCTTACAATAGGAGCCGTATATTGCTCACCTGCGCTTAAGCTCTCCGAATCAAATTTTCGATGTTTCTTCAACCAACTTGGTAGATCTTTCATTGTAGCTGGCGACTGGAATACCGAACACAGGTGAGGCAACTCACTATCCTGCAGACCTCAGAAGGGCAGCATCAGCAATCGATTTCGCAGCACACAAGGGAATAAGCCATTCCAACATCAAGATTAAGACGCTCTAGGATCTGTCGTCCGTCCACCTACTACTTCTCATCGAACTATTTGATTCGCATCATCTACACTCTCGTGAACGTAACTGTGACCTGGGAGCAGACTTATTAAATCCAGAGGATTAAAATAATAAGCGCGATTTATCGCTCTCTCGGCCTTAAAATTTATAAGTGCGACTGAAATCGCCACATTGCTCATGTCTCTCAGACTTTGCCTATGCTTTGCTATTGATCTACGGTAGTTGGCGCGCTACTGCTGAAGTACTACAATTTGGTTAATTTTAATCATTTAAGTTTATTAATTAGTTATGTAAGTTTTTAGTTAATAGAATGCGAATGTTGCTGGGCTGATTTACTCCACAATACATAATAATTGTAGTAAATCGGAACAGCTGCATTCCCATTTTAGATTATTGATCGATTTTCCATAAATATATCGGTCGGTCGATATTTGTTAGTACCAACATGTAATAAGTTTGCCGCCAAATTTGAGACTAGAATTTTTGCTGACAGCGGTGAACATTTCCGCAGTGCACGGGACTTACGCAAACAGAATGCGATAAATGTAGGGTTGCCCCATGTTTTAACAATGAAAATAATTGTATTAAAAGTTTTCACTTGAATTAACTTTTCTGGATGTCAGTATTATTGTTCCAACTTCATCAAAAATATTTTAAAGGACTACGCCCACCCGTCGCCACGGGCGAGAAATGGGAGTCAAAGTCAAATGAGTGAGATTATTTGTTTAGTTAGATCGGCTTCAAAGTCATTGTTACAGCCCTACACAAAAATCATTAAGCATTTGTCTCAACTATTTGGTTTCCACGGGAGGGAAAATTTTGATACTCTATTTTTGTGTATTTCTTACGGTTGACCACAATTTTCCCGCCCGTGGGAGTAGACTCTCCTAAATAGTTGAGCCTAGTGATTTTTTGTGTAGGGCTATGAAAATGTCTTCAAGCCGATCTAACTAATCAAATAATCTCACTCATTTGATATTAACCCCCATTTCCCGCCCGTGACGACGGGCTGGGGTACATCATTCTATAATCGCTTAGCATACTTGTGAGGAGAGTCTCCCCGGATCCTCTCACAATTATTATTATTACTAATTTTTGACCTTTGTACAGGGAGTTTTGTAGTCGGGTATACTCGACTATAGCATTCATACTTATTAGTATTACTCTTCGTGTTTATCGAAATTTTCGTATTGCGCACGCTTTTGCAGCAGCAGGTACTAAAAAAAGCAACACAAGCGAAGGCTTGCACAAAAGAAACCTTAACAGCCAAGACACTCCAACCATTTTGTGTCTCAATTTTTCGCCCATCCTTCTTTCTACGCCGATGCGCCGACGTATTCCATACGCACATATGCAAAAACCTACCTATTGACTTTTCTTGCTTGTGTGCCCAAATACGCATTATTGTAAAGCGAGCGATTATACTCAGTTGTCCGGTGGCTTGTTGCAGTTCTCTGGTATGGAGGAAGATAACTTCAGCCGCTCTTGGAGCTTTTTAGATTTAGTTCATTTTGTAGAACGAAAGAGAAGATTTCTTGTTTTGATTAAGAATAAAACCAATTGTAACGTTGACTCGAAACGATTACTGTTTTATTTAAAGTAAAATTGTACAACCAATTTTAAACCTAACATTAAGTATTACTCTCGTAGAGTGTAGCGGAAAAGCTTCATCTTAAACGAATCTTATGAAAAGAAGAGTGAAGCGATGCGATCATTGAACAACTTAATAAGGTAACCTTAAAGAGGTTGTCTCGCCTGGCCATATCCGGCCATAACTTCTATAATACTTTGGTCACTCTTATAGCCTGTTTCCACTACAGCCAAAAAATGTCACATTTAAAAAATGTGGATGATGGTGTTTCCACGGTCATATGTGCAATTTGTCATTTGCCCGAAATAAATCAGCTGTTCGGCTGTTTGATGAAAATTTTCACAAAAAGTGAAAAATATGGCAAATAATGGCAGAACTGTAAAAAGTCAAAGTTGCATATCAATAGGCATTTAGTTGCGATGTGTTCGTACGGTTTTGAACAGTTGGAAGATGTCTGGGATGCGGAGATGGGAGAAATTTGCAATGAAATTGCGAGTGCACACCTGTGAAGTGCACAAACTTCAATGCTCCTAAAAGGCGGTGTACCTTGTCAAAATGTTGCCAGTTCGAGGGTGTACCTCCGGATAAACCTTCCCTTTTAACCTCATCCTTACTAAATACAGGAACATTAAGATATAAGCATTTTTCTATTTATTTTAAAAATTAATTTTGGCGCACAACTCGTCATTGTTTACCTTTGCACCAGTTAATCGATAAACATCGTGAGTTCGATAATAAAATACTAAAATATGCCTGGGCGAATGGCATCATATTAAAAATATGACGAATTTGTCATTTTTTTTCTTATGGGATTTTCTACAGGAAATATGTGACATTTTTTCAAAATCAAAAATATGACGAAAAATGTGGAAATATGATGTCGTGGAAACAGGCTATTAATCCACTGTCCAAATTTAATTGTTAAGTCAATCGAATAATAAACACGGAAGTTATTCACGAAAGAAGATTCAGTTCTATAGCGCAAGGGGTGGGGGAAGAAGCAGCACAGCCACAACTTAAAATGCCTCGCTTGCGCCGTCGCTTGTGCGTGTACGTCTTTGTCTATGTGTAAGTGTACGAAGATGCGATCTTGGAATTGTCTTCAAATGATTTTGGAAATTCTACTCCGCGTCGGGCGGGAAATGGAAGTCAGGAACAAATGAGTGCTATTATTTGTTAAGTTAGATCGGCTTCAAAGAGATTTTCACAGTCCTAAACAAAAACATGTAAGAATGCTATAGTCGAGTATACCCGTACCTCCCTGTACCCAGGTCTAAAACATTCAATCACATCTACGTCCACTTACACATACACACACAAAGACGCACGCACACAGGCGGCAAAAGCGACAGCGCAAGCGAGGCATTTTAATTGGTGGCTGTGCTTCTTCTTCCCCCATCTCGCTGCATTACTGAATTTTCTTTCGTGAATAACTTCCGTGTTTATTATCCGATCGACTTGAAATTTGGACAGTAGAGTAAGAGAGACTAAAGTATTGTACATGCCAAATCTAAAAGCTATATCTTTAAAATTGTTCCTGTAAAAAGTTTTTATTGAATTGCGGGGGAATGGGGGAGATATCTGAAATATGAAACAAACTTGATCTGCGTATGCTATACAGGTACCTACGTTTTAAATTTGGTGTCTCTAGCTCTTATAGTTGCTGAGATCGACGCGTTCATACAGACGGACAGACAGACGGACATGGCCAAATCGAAATCTCTTTTGATACTGATCAAGAATATATATACTTTATAGGGTCGGAGATGTATCCTTCTGCCTGTTACATACATTTGCACAGATTTAGTACAAAATTTTTACCCATTTTATGGGTACAGGGAGTAAATATTAGTCACGTGGCTGAACTATTTAGCTTCCTACCCCACGGGAAGGAATTCTGTGATACAAATCTTTTGCGTATTTCTTACAGTTGACGAAAGTGGTCAAATTCAAAATAATGCAAAGTGCATCTTAATATTTCGCCAGGCAAGGTCGGGGTTATACCTGCTAGTAGATAATTACAATAATATAATATATTCAACATACCAATGCGAATACACTGGGCTATCAAAAAATGCTATGGCCCCAAACGACGCTTCTGCTTTGGATTCTAATAAGACCCAAAGTGCGCTGCATGGGCGTACTCGGTAACAACCTTTTTGTCAATGTGTTCAAGTATAAACGTGTTTGCGGCAAACTTTGCCCTTTATTGCAATATTCTCATATACCTCAATTGGTAGATTCATATTTATCTAAATATAAACATGTAACCCGCGCCAAAGTGCCTCTTAATTTGTCATTGTGTAACATTTACATGCCGGTTTTGTATACTTACCATAAGCAGGTCAGAACCCTTGTTAATTCCCAATTTCCGCAATCCCGATTGCCTTTGAGTTAGGGTATTTTAAGACTGCGCCTGCTTCTGATTATTAGAGGGCATATCTATCTATGTATATAAAAAGAGTTCGTGCTAGTCAGCACGACTGAGTGACTGACTGATTGGCAGTCATCGCCCAGCCCAAGCCGTAAGACGTAGGAAATTTTCACAGTTTGATCCATCTCTGACGAAAGTGCACAATAAAAAGGGATTTTGGAAAATTTCACCCACAAGCGTGGAAAATCGCGGGAAACTGAAACTTTTTTTATTATCGTCCGATTGTCTTCAAACTCATTTTCCGAGCTCTGCATACTAAATAATTCGACACGGGTATCACCGATTTTGGGAAATTTTCAAAGATCGACGCAAAATTTCATTTGACACATATTTCACTAAAAATGTGAAAATGTCCGGAAAATGGGGATCTCAAGGTTGTATGGGCGAAAGTCTTATTTTAGTCCGATCACCTTCAAAATCATTTTCAAAGCTCTTCACCTAAAATAATTCGACACGTGTATAACCGATTTTGGGAAGTTCAGTCCCATGCTCGGAAAATCGGTGGAAAACTCTTCCATTCGACATTCTTAATTTTCATGCGATTGTCTTCAAACTCATTTTCAAGGTTCTATACAGAGTCATAATTTATTTATTTTTTCTTAACCAATGTCAAAGGACTTTCTGGTTATTCTAGATCTAGCTTAGCATACTTAATTTTAAATTTATAATAATAATATTAAGGTAACAAACTTGAATTATATAATAAGAATTATAAAAATAACTTATTAAGTAGTTCCTTAATACGAAATGTGTTTTGACTGAAGTCAAACCGCATGTCAGTTGGCAACTCATTATAATATTTCAGAGCTCGTGTTAAGGGCTCATTAAGAGCATAGACAGTTCTGTGAAAACCCACATTAAATGGCGTACAGTTTCGCAATTGTCTACCCGGTACACAAAAATTTATATTTGCAAGAAGGACTGAGCAATCTATATTGCCAATAATAATATTATTTATAAATACTAGACCAGCAATCGTTCGCCTATCCTCTAACGTAGACAGGTGCACTAAACGAGATCGACTTCTATATGAGGGGAAAGGTAACGTAAAATGGAGGGGGCTTAACACAAATTTAAAAAACCGTTTTTGTACCCGCTAAATTCTAGTACTGTGTACCACTGCAGAAGGGTTCCAAACAATTGATGCGTATTCTAAAATTGACCTGACAAAAGCAGAATATAAAATCAGTCTGGTATATGGGTCGTTAAAATGAGAGGAGTTGCGCCTCACAAAACCTGCGCATACGGGATGGCAGGTTTTGGCAACATTTAATTTATATGTTCAACAAATAGAAATTTTGAGTCAAATATAACTCCCAAGCCTAAAACTTCCATTTTCCGCGTTAGCACATATCCCATTAACAAATAGGAAGCATTAAATGAGTACAGGCGTTTACTATAAGTTACATAACAACATTTAGACAAGTTTAGAGCCAGTTGGTAACGAATACATACCAGTTCTCTGGTATGGAGGAAGATAACTTCAGCCGCTCTTGGAGCTTTTTAGATTTAGTTCATTTTGTAGAACGAAAGAGAAGATTTCTTGTTTTGATTAAGAATAAAACCAATTGTAACGTTGACTCGAAACGATTACTGTTTTATTTAAAGTAAAATTGTACAACCAATTTTAAACCTAACATTAAGTATTACTCTCGTAGAGTGTAGCCGAAAAGCTTCATCTTAAACGAATCTTATGAAAAGAAGAGTGAAGCGATGCGATCATTGAACAACTTAATAAGGTAACCTTAAAGAGGTTGTCTCGCCTGGCCATATCCGGCCATAACTTCTATAATACTTTGGTCACTCTTATAGCCTGTTTCCACTACAGCCAAAAAATGTCACATTTAAAAAATGTGGACGATGGTGTTTCCACGGTCATATGTGCAATTTGTCATTTGCCCGAAATAAATCAGCTGTTCGGCTGATGAAAATTTTCACAAAAAGTGAAAAATATGGCAAATAATGGCAGAACTGTAAAAAGTCAAAGTTGCATATCAATAGGCATTTAGTTGCGATGTGTTCGTACGGTTTTGAACAGTTGGAAGATGTCTGGGATGCGGAGATGGGAGAAATTTGCAATGAAATTGCGAGTGCACACCTGTGAAGAGCACAAACTTCAATGCTCCTAAAAGGCGGTGTACCTTGTCAAAATGTTGCCAGTTCGAGGGTGTACCTCCGGATAAACCTTCCCTTTTAACCTCATCCTTACTAAATACAGGAACATTAAGATATAAGCATTTTTCTATTTATTTTAAAAATTAATTTTGGCGCACAACTCGTCATTGTTTACCTTTGCACCAGTTAATCGATAAACATCGTGAGTTCGATAATAAAATACTAAAATATGCCTGGGCGAATGGCATCATATTAAAAATATGACGAATTTGTCATTTTTTTTCTTATGGGATTTTCTACAGGAAATATGTGACATTTTTTCAAAATCAAAAATATGACGAAAAATGTGGAAATATGATGTCGTGGAAACAGGCTATTAATCCACTGTCCAAATTTAATTGTTAAGTCAATCGAATAATAAACACGGAAGTTATTCACGAAAGAAGATTCAGTTCTATAGCGCAAGGGGTGGGGGAAGAAGCAGCACAGCCACAACTTAAAATGCCTCGCTTGCGCCGTCGCTTGTGCGTGTACGTCTTTGTCTATGTGTAAGTGTACGAAGATGCGATCTTGGAATTGTCTTCAAATGATTTTGGAAATTCTACTCCGCGTCGGGCGGGAAATGGAAGTCAGGAACAAATGAGTGCTATTATTTGTTAAGTTAGATCGGCTTCAAAGAGATTTTCACAGTCCTAAACAAAAACATGTAAGAATGCTATAGTCGAGTATACCCGTACCTCCCTGTACCCAGGTCTAAAACATTCAATCACATCTACGTCCACTTACACATACACACACAAAGACGCACGCACACAGGCGGCAAAAGCGACAGCGCAAGCGAGGCATTTTAATTGGTGGCTGTGCTTCTTCTTCCCCCATCTCGCTGCATTACTGAATTTTCTTTCGTGAATAACTTCCGTGTTTATTATCCGATCGACTTGAAATTTGGACAGTAGAGTAAGAGAGACTAAAGTATTGTACATGCCAAATCTAAAAGCTATATCTTTAAAATTGTTCCTGTAAAAAGTTTTTATTGAATTGCGGGGGAATGGGGGAGATATCTGAAATATGAAACAAACTTGATCTGCGTATGCTATACAGGTACCTACGTTTTAAATTTGGTGTCTCTAGCTCTTATAGTTGCTGAGATCGACGCGTTCATACAGACGGACAGACAGACGGACATGGCCAAATCGAAATCTCTTTTGATACTGATCAAGAATATATATACTTTATAGGGTCGGAGATGTATCCTTCTGCCTGTTACATACATTTGCACAGATTTAGTACAACATTTTTACCCATTTTATGGGTACAGGGAGTAAATATTAGTCACGTGGCTGAACTATTTAGCTTCCTACCCCACGGGAAGGAATTCTGTGATACAAATCTTTTGCGTATTTCTTACAGTTGACGAAAGTGGTCAAATTCAAAATAATGCAAAGTGCATCTTAATATTTCGCCAGGCAAGGTCGGGGTTATACCTGCTAGTAGATAATTACAATAATATAATATATTCAACATACCAATGCGAATACACTGGGCTATCAAAAAATGCTATGGCCCCAAACGACGCTTCTGCTTTGGATTCTAATAAGACCCAAAGTGCGCTGCATGGGCGTACTCGGTAACAACCTTTTTGTCAATGTGTTCAAGTATAAACGTGTTTGCGGCAAACTTTGCCCTTTATTGCAATATTCTCATATACCTCAATTGGTAGATTCATATTTATCTAAATATAAACATGTAACCCGCGCCAAAGTGCCTCTTAATTTGTCATTGTGTAACATTTACATGCCGGTTTTGTATACTTACCATAAGCAGGTCAGAACCCTTGTTAATTCCCAATTTCCGCAATCCCGATTGCCTTTGAGTTAGGGTATTTTAAGACTGCGCCTGCTTCTGATTATTAGAGGGCATATCTATCTATGTATATAAAAAGAGTTCGTGCTAGTCAGCACGACTGAGTGACTGACTGATTGGCAGTCATCGCCCAGCCCAAGCCGTAAGACGTAGGAAATTTTCACAGTTTGATCCATCTCTGACGAAAGTGCACAATAAAAAGGGATTTTGGAAAATTTCACCCACAAGCGTGGAAAATCGCGGGAAACTGAAACTTTTTTTATTATCGTCCGATTGTCTTCAAACTCATTTTCCGAGCTCTGCATACTAAATAATTCGACACGGGTATCACCGATTTTGGGAAATTTTCAAAGATCGACGCAAAATTTCATTTGACACATATTTCACTAAAAATGTGAAAATGTCCGGAAAATGGGGATCTCAAGGTTGTATGGGCGAAAGTCTTATTTTAGTCCGATCACCTTCAAAATCATTTTCAAAGCTCTTCACCTAAAATAATTCGACACGTGTATAACCGATTTTGGGAAGTTCAGTCCCATGCTCGGAAAATCGGTGGAAAACTCTTCCATTCGACATTCTTAATTTTCATGCGATTGTCTTCAAACTCATTTTCAAGGTTCTATACAGAGTCATAATTTATTTATTTTTTCTTAACCAATGTCAAAGGACTTTCTGGTTATTCTAGATCTAGCTTAGCATACTTAATTTTAAATTTATAATAATAATATTAAGGTAACAAACTTGAATTATATAATAAGAATTATAAAAATAACTTATTAAGTAGTTCCTTAATACGAAATGTGTTTTGACTGAAGTCAAACCGCATGTCAGTTGGCAACTCATTATAATATTTCAGAGCTCGTGTTAAGGGCTCATTAAGAGCATAGACAGTTCTGTGAAAACCCACATTAAATGGCGTACAGTTTCGCAATTGTCTACCCGGTACACAAAAATTTATATTTGCAAGAAGGACTGAGCAATCTATATTGCCAATAATAATATTATTTATAAATACTAGACCAGCAATCGTTCGCCTATCCTCTAACGTAGACAGGTGCACTAAACGAGATCGACTTCTATATGAGGGGAAAGGTAACGTAAAATGGAGGGGGCTTAACACAAATTTAAAAAACCGTTTTTGTACCCGCTAAATTCTAGTACTGTGTACCACTGCAGAAGGGTTCCAAACAATTGATGCGTATTCTAAAATTGACCTGACAAAAGCAGAATATAAAATCAGTCTGGTATATGGGTCGTTAAAATGAGAGGAGTTGCGCCTCACAAAACCTGCGCATACGGGATGGCAGGTTTTGGCAACATTTAATTTATATGTTCAACAAATAGAAATTTTGAGTCAAATATAACTCCCAAGCCTAAAACTTCCATTTTCCGCGTTAGCACATATCCCATTAACAAATAGGAAGCATTAAATGAGTACAGGCGTTTACTATAAGTTACATAACAACATTTAGACAAGTTTAGAGCCAGTTGGTAACGAATACATACCAGTTCTCTGGTATGGAGGAAGATAACTTCAGCCGCTCTTGGAGCTTTTTAGATTTAGTTCATTTTGTAGAACGAAAGAGAAGATTTCTTGTTTTGATTAAGAATAAAACCAATTGTAACGTTGACTCGAAACGATTACTGTTTTATTTAAAGTAAAATTGTACAACCAATTTTAAACCTAACATTAAGTATTACTCTCGTAGAGTGTAGCCGAAAAGCTTCATCTTAAACGAATCTTATGAAAAGAAGAGTGAAGCGATGCGATCATTGAACAACTTAATAAGGTAACCTTAAAGAGGTTGTCTCGCCTGGCCATATCCGGCCATAACTTCTATAATACTTTGGTCACTCTTATAGCCTGTTTCCACTACAGCCAAAAAATGTCACATTTAAAAAATGTGGACGATGGTGTTTCCACGGTCATATGTGCAATTTGTCATTTGCCCGAAATAAATCAGCTGTTCGGCTGATGAAAATTTTCACAAAAAGTGAAAAATATGGCAAATAATGGCAGAACTGTAAAAAGTCAAAGTTGCATATCAATAGGCATTTAGTTGCGATGTGTTCGTACGGTTTTGAACAGTTGGAAGATGTCTGGGATGCGGAGATGGGAGAAATTTGCAATGAAATTGCGAGTGCACACCTGTGAAGTGCACAAACTTCAATGCTCCTAAAAGGCGGTGTACCTTGTCAAAATGTTGCCAGTTCGAGGGTGTACCTCCGGATAAACCTTCCCTTTTAACCTCATCCTTACTAAATACAGGAACATTAAGATATAAGCATTTTTCTATTTATTTTAAAAATTAATTTTGGCGCACAACTCGTCATTGTTTACCTTTGCACCAGTTAATCGATAAACATCGTGAGTTCGATAATAAAATACTAAAATATGCCTGGGCGAATGGCATCATATTAAAAATATGACGAATTTGTCATTTTTTTTCTTATGGGATTTTCTACAGGAAATATGTGACATTTTTTCAAAATCAAAAATATGACGAAAAATGTGGAAATATGATGTCGTGGAAACAGGCTATTAATCCACTGTCCAAATTTAATTGTTAAGTCAATCGAATAAAAAACACGGAAGTTATTCACGAAAGAAGATTCAGTTCTATAGCGCAAGGGGTGGGGGAAGAAGCAGCACAGCCACAACTTAAAATGCCTCGCTTGCGCCGTCGCTTGTGCGTGTACGTCTTTGTCTATGTGTAAGTGTACGAAGATGCGATCTTGGAATTGTCTTCAAATGATTTTGGAAATTCTACTCCGCGTCGGGCGGGAAATGGAAGTCAGGAACAAATGAGTGCTATTATTTGTTAAGTTAGATCGGCTTCAAAGAGATTTTCACAGTCCTAAACAAAAACATGTAAGAATGCTATAGTCGAGTATACCCGACTACGAAACTCCCTGTACCCAGGTCTAAAACATTCAATCACATCTACGTCCACTTACACATACACACACAAAGACGCACGCACACAGGCGGCAAAAGCGACAGCGCAAGCGAGGCATTTTAATTGGTGGCTGTGCTTCTTCTTCCCCATCTCGCTGCATTACTGAATCTTCTTTCGTGAATAACTTCCGTGTTTATTATCCGATCGACTTGAAATTTGGACAGTAGAGTAAGAGAGACTAAAGTATTGTACATGCCAAATCTAAAAGCTATATCTTTAAAATTGTTCCTGTAAAAAGTTTTTATTGAATTGCGGGGGAACGGGGGAGATATCTGAAATATGAAACAAACTTGATCTGCGTATGCTATACAGGTACCTACGTTTTAAATTTGGTGTCTCTAGCTCTTATAGTTGCTGAGATCGACGCGTTCATACAGACGGACAGGCAGACGGACATGGCCAAATCGAAATCTCTTTTGATACTGATCAAGAATATATATACTTTATAGGGTCGGAGATGTATCCTTCTGCCTGTTACATACATTTGCACAGATTTAGTACAACATTTTTACCCATTTTATGGGTACAGGGAGTAAATATTAGTCACGTGGCTGAACTATTTAGCTTCCTACCCCCCGGGAAGGAATTCTGTGATACAAATCTTTTGCGTATTTCTTACAGTTGACGAAAGTGGTCAAATTCAAAATAATGCAAAGTGCATCTTAATATTTCGCCAGGCAAGGTCGGGGTTATACCTGCTAGTAGATAATTACAATAATATAATATATTCAACATACCAATGCGAATACACTGGGCTATCAAAAAATGCTATGGCCCCAAACGACGCTTCTGCTTTGGATTCTAATAAGACCCAAAGTGCGCTGCATGGGCGTACTCGGTAACTTGTTTTGATTAAGAATAAAACCAATTGTAACGTTGACTCGAAACGATTACTGTTTTATTTAAAGTAAAATTGTACAACCAATTTTAAACCTAACATTAAGTATTACTCTCGTAGAGTGTAGCGGAAAAGCTTCATCTTAAACGAATCTTATGAAAAGAAGAGTGAAGCGATGCGATCATTGAACAACTTAATAAGGTAACCTTAAAGAGGTTGTCTCGCCTGGCCATATCCGGCCATAACTTCTATAATACTTTGGTCACTCTTATAGCCTGTTTCCACTACAGCCAAAAAATGTCACATTTAAAAAATGTGGATGATGGTGATTCCACGGTCATATGTGCAATTTGTCATTTGCCCGAAATAAATCAGCTGTTCGGCTTGTTTTGATGAAAATTTTCACAAAAAGTGAAAAATATGGCAAATAATGGCAGAACTGTAAAAAGTCAAAGTTGCATATCAATAGGCATTTAGTTGCGATGTGTTCGTACGGTTTTGAACAGTTGGAAGATGTCTGAGATGCGGAGATGGGAGAAATTTGCAATGAAATTGCGAGTGCACACCTGTGAAGTGCACAAACTTCAATGCTCCTAAAAGGCGGTGTACCTTGTCAAAATGTTGCCAGTTCGAGGGTGTACCTCCGGATAAACCTTCCCTTTTAACCTCATCCTTACTAAATACAGGAACATTAAGATATAAGCATTTTTCTATTTATTTTAAAAATTAATTTTGGCGCACAACTCGTCATTGTTTACCTTTGCACCAGTTAATCGATAAACATCGTGAGTTCGATAATAAAATACTAAAATATGCCTGGGCGAATGGCATCATATTAAAAATATGACGAATTTGTCATTTTTTTTCTTATGGGATTTTCTACAGGAAATATGTGACATTTTTTCAAAATCAAAAATATGACGAAAAATGTGGAAATATGATGTCGTGGAAACAGGCTATTAATCCACTGTCCAAATTTAATTGTTAAGTCAATCGAATAATAAACACGGAAGTTATTCACGAAAGAAGATTCAGTTCTATAGCGCAAGGGGTGGGGGAAGAAGCAGCACAGCCACAACTTAAAATGCCTCGCTTGCGCCGTCGCTTGTGCGTGTACGTCTTTGTCTATGTGTAAGTGTACGAAGATGCGATCTTGGAATTGTCTTCAAATGATTTTGGAAATTCTACTCCGCGTCGGGCGGGAAATGGAAGTCAGGAACAAATGAGTGCTATTATTTGTTAAGTTAGATCGGCTTCAAAGAGATTTTCACAGTCCTAAACAAAAACATGTAAGAATGCTATAGTCGAGTATACCCGTACCTCCCTGTACCCAGGTCTAAAACATTCAATCACATCTACGTCCACTTACACATACACACACAAAGACGCACGCACACAGGCGGCAAAAGCGACAGCGCAAGCGAGGCATTTTAATTGGTGGCTGTGCTTCTTCTTCCCCCATCTCGCTGCATTACTGAATTTTCTTTCGTGAATAACTTCCGTGTTTATTATCCGATCGACTTGAAATTTGGACAGTAGAGTAAGAGAGACTAAAGTATTGTACATGCCAAATCTAAAAGCTATATCTTTAAAATTGTTCCTGTAAAAAGTTTTTATTGAATTGCGGGGGAATGGGGGAGATATCTGAAATATGAAACAAACTTGATCTGCGTATGCTATACAGGTACCTACGTTTTAAATTTGGTGTCTCTAGCTCTTATAGTTGCTGAGATCGACGCGTTCATACAGACGGACAGACAGACGGACATGGCCAAATCGAAATCTCTTTTGATACTGATCAAGAATATATATACTTTATAGGGTCGGAGATGTATCCTTCTGCCTGTTACATACATTTGCACAGATTTAGTACAACATTTTTACCCATTTTATGGGTACAGGGAGTAAATATTAGTCACGTGGCTGAACTATTTAGCTTCCTACCCCACGGGAAGGAATTCTGTGATACAAATCTTTTGCGTATTTCTTACAGTTGACGAAAGTGGTCAAATTCAAAATAATGCAAAGTGCATCTTAATATTTCGCCAGGCAAGGTCGGGGTTATACCTGCTAGTAGATAATTACAATAATATAATATATTCAACATACCAATGCGAATACACTGGGCTATCAAAAAATGCTATGGCCCCAAACGACGCTTCTGCTTTGGATTCTAATAAGACCCAAAGTGCGCTGCATGGGCGTACTCGGTAACAACCTTTTTGTCAATGTGTTCAAGTATAAACGTGTTTGCGGCAAACTTTGCCCTTTATTGCAATATTCTCATATACCTCAATTGGTAGATTCATATTTATCTAAATATAAACATGTAACCCGCGCCAAAGTGCCTCTTAATTTGTCATTGTGTAACATTTACATGCCGGTTTTGTATACTTACCATAAGCAGGTCAGAACCCTTGTTAATTCCCAATTTCCGCAATCCCGATTGCCTTTGAGTTAGGGTATTTTAAGACTGCGCCTGCTTCTGATTATTAGAGGGCATATCTATCTATGTATATAAAAAGAGTTCGTGCTAGTCAGCACGACTGAGTGACTGACTGATTGGCAGTCATCGCCCAGCCCAAGCCGTAAGACGTAGGAAATTTTCACAGTTTGATCCATCTCTGACGAAAGTGCACAATAAAAAGGGATTTTGGAAAATTTCACCCACAAGCGTGGAAAATCGCGGGAAACTGAAACTTTTTTTATTATCGTCCGATTGTCTTCAAACTCATTTTCCGAGCTCTGCATACTAAATAATTCGACACGGGTATCACCGATTTTGGGAAATTTTCAAAGATCGACGCAAAATTTCATTTGACACATATTTCACTAAAAATGTGAAAATGTCCGGAAAATGGGGATCTCAAGGTTGTATGGGCGAAAGTCTTATTTTAGTCCGATCACCTTCAAAATCATTTTCAAAGCTCTTCACCTAAAATAATTCGACACGTGTATAACCGATTTTGGGAAGTTCAGTCCCATGCTCGGAAAATCGGTGGAAAACTCTTCCATTCGACATTCTTAATTTTCATGCGATTGTCTTCAAACTCATTTTCAAGGTTCTATACAGAGTCATAATTTATTTATTTTTTATTAACCAATGTCAAAGGACTTTCTGGTTATTCTAGATCTAGCTTAGCATACTTAATTTTAAATTTATAATAATAATATTAAGGTAACAAACTTGAATTATATAATAAGAATTATAAAAATAACTTATTAAGTAGTTCCTTAATACGAAATGTGTTTTGACTGAAGTCAAACCGCATGTCAGTTGGCAACTCATTATAATATTTCAGAGCTCGTGTTAAGGGCTCATTAAGAGCATAGACAGTTCTGTGAAAACCCACATTAAATGGCGTACAGTTTCGCAATTGTCTACCCGGTACACAAAAATTTATATTTGCAAGAAGGACTGAGCAATCTATATTGCCAATAATAATATTATTTATAAATACTAGACCAGCAATCGTTCGCCTATCCTCTAACGTAGACAGGTGCACTAAACGAGATCGACTTCTATATGAGGGGAAAGGTAACGTAAAATGGAGGGGGCTTAACACAAATTTAAAAAACCGTTTTTGTACCCGCTAAATTCTAGTACTGTGTACCACTGCAGAAGGGTTCCAAACAATTGATGCGTATTCTAAAATTGACCTGACAAAAGCAGAATATAAAATCAGTCTGGTATATGGGTCGTTAAAATGAGAGGAGTTGCGCCTCACAAAACCTGCGCATACGGGATGGCAGGTTTTGGCAACATTTAATTTATATGTTCAACAAATAGAAATTTTGAGTCAAATATAACTCCCAAGCCTAAAACTTCCATTTTCCGCGTTAGCACATATCCCATTAACAAATAGGAAGCATTAAATGAGTACAGGCGTTTACTATAAGTTACATAACAACATTTAGACAAGTTTAGAGCCAGTTGGTAACGAATACACCAGTAACCAGAATTAATCAGATAAATTAAATAAGTCCTGCTGCAATTTCAAGACATCCCATACTGATGAAATGGAACTAAACAATTGAAGGTCATCCGCATATAAAAGATAAACTGCAGACTTAAAGCAACTGCCAATATCATTAATAAATAAATTGAAAGGCAGGGGACCTAGCGAGCTCCTTTGAGGAACTCCAGAGGAAGCACGGAAAGTAGAAGAAAGAGTATTATTTATGTCAACTCGATAAGAATGACCACTCAGATATGAGTTGAACCGGTTCAAGATCGATGAGTGAAACCCAAACTTCGACAATTTCATAACTAGAACACTGAGACTAACTTTATCGAAGGCCTTAGAAAAATCAGTATAGATTGTGTCTACCTGGCAGCGACGGGAAAAACTATTGATACAAAGATTGTAAAAAACGGATAAATTAGTCACAGAAGATCTCCCTCGTAAAAACCTGTGTTGCCTGGGATTAATATATGGTTTTATTTAGAAACATTACTAAGTTTTGCAATGCCTCTATAATTCCTAATATCGCATTTGTGGCCATTCTTAAATATTGTCGTGATTGTAGCTTGCTTCCATTTATCAATAAAAATGCCAGAAGCTAGAGATTTAGAAAAAATTACCAGCAGAGATACACTGAGTGTACTAATGCATGATTTAAGAAAAACAGGAGATATACCATCACAACCAGGCTTCATTGAGATATTTAGCTTACCGGCCGCATCAAAAATATTTGCCTCTGATACTCTGATATTACCCACATTTAAGAGAGTTTCAGTGGAGCTGTGAGTAATTTCATCAACACACTCAATTCAAGGCTCAAAGTTCAATTTAAAAAACTTAGCAATACCTAAATCAGAGTTAGATGAAAATGAATCATAAGTCATAGATGAAGGTAAGGATGACGAAGATTTCTCGGATTTAATAAAAGTCCAGAACGTTTTGGGGCAGTTCGTGATCCCTTGCTCGATGCTCAATATGTATTGGTTATAAAGAAATTTGTTTAAATATTTACAATTATTAATTACAAGTTTGAATGAGAAAAATCAAAATCGCAAATATTAATAATAAGTAGAAGGGGAAGATGGTGCATGAAACAATTAGAAAGTGAATTTAAGCAATGAATTATGCTGTAATTACCATGTGTATTTACAAAAACAAGGTCTAATATTTTATGTAAGAAATTAAAGTTAGAATTAATTTGGGTTAATCCCATATTATAAAATTCATCAACCCCAATCATTTCATGTGGGTGATGTACGCTAGAAGGCTAGAAGAATTATTAGGAAACGGATCCAAGATTCAAATCTTCCATAACGCAGAGAAATTGGTGGGCTTCCATGTCACGGTGAAGATTGCTAACGTTGTACACATGCGCCTTATACAGTTCAAAAGCGCTCTCTGGAGGTATGTATGAAACGCAAATGCAAATAGTGTCAATGTCACCAGCCACAAAGACAGCCAACTGATCTAGCATTGAATCATTATTGGTAAGGCGTGCGAGCCAACTTCGCAAATTTCGCCGCACAGCCACAATAACACCTCCACCCCTCGAGCGCTGAAGTTTAACAGCGTCTCTGTCTTTACGAAAGACATGAAAGGTGTTGATGTCAAAAAACTCAGCATCATAGAAATTAGAGTTGAGCCACGTCTCAACTAGAACTATGACATCAAAATCACAAACCGAAGTTGCCAACCGAACCAATTGCGACTTGGTTCATATTCCGGAGATATTTTTGTAATAGATGTGAAGACTTAATTGATCGTCCATCTGATGAGAAGCAGGTGCAAGTTAAATTTCGAACAAAGGTTTTATGTAAAAAAATACAAATTGCTTTATTGCAGACCAATTTAGAACTAACTAAATCTAAAGAACAATGCTTACTTATAGCCTAGCGCTTTCCTCTGCCGCTGTCGCGGTCGCTGCTCCGCTGCCGGTATCCGCTGCTGCCATTGGTCACTGTTGTTGAGTTGTTGTTGTTAGTCGCTGCTCCGGCTTCTGCCTGTGGTTGCTGCACTCTTGTCTCGTTGCGCAACCACTTGCACTTGTTGGTCGCACGGTGTCTTGCCAAAAATGCCAGCTCAGCGCACGTGGCCTTTTAGCCGCGATCGATGTCCGCGTGACTTCTCACGGGTCACCGACACCTTGCGTATTTCCTGCTCCCACGGTGACGCCTGGGATATGCTACCTCAGCACGCGCGAGTAGCGGATTGTCTGCAGCTCGTGTAACCTTGGTCTTTAACTCTTCCCCCTTTAAGTGCGAGCGTCCTCGGTCGCTACGTACAATAATACAGGGGTCGAGTTCTGCGTAGTGCCGCCTGGTGGTGTTGTGCTGGCAGCGCTCGTGTGGTGTCTTCTAGACACAATCCGGTTGATAACTCCAAGTACCAGGGTTATCAAGATAAAGAATAGGGTGTAATTAAGGCTTATTTCCAACGTAGCTTTGTCTCCGAGCCTTTCCAACTTTCGCGTGTTATTGATGTTTAATTCCTTGATCATTTGTAGTGAGAGGACTTCGTCGACCACGCTTTGTTCCGCTGTTAGCTGGAACAAAGGGGCTTCTGGCTCTGCCATGTAGGCTTCCTCGGCTTTGTATTTTGTTCTTCCAATCCTCACTGAAGAATTCTGGTATTGGACGATAAATGTCCCCTTTAGATTCAAGTCTTTACCATCGAGTGTTATATTTCCATTGAAGTCGTTCAAGAATATGGTTCCTGGCAGTATCTCCTCATGGTCCGGAATGTGTTGGTTGTTTACAGAAGTGCATGCTGGTTCCTCCAGCCTCAATAGCGCTGTTGTACAAGTGTTATTGCTTAAGTCTAGGAGATTATTTATGTTGCAAATTGTTTTGTCATTATGTGACTTACAAGGTTCCTTAATTGCGAATAGTTCTGTACTACATTCTAGTAGCTGCTTATATTCTATGTTATATATTGTTTGTCTCTTTTTAACGGCTCTAACCTCCTTTGTTCTACAAGATTCCTCGCTCAGAGTTGGCAAGCTTATAATGTAAAGCAGATCCTCGCCGTTCGTAGCAAGCTTTATTTCTGCGAATTCTAATAGTTCCTCTATGTTGAAAAAAATTTTGTTCTCTTTTTTAAAAATTTTCTCTACTATGGTTATCTCTGTTGCCGACAGTATAAATTAATTTATTGTATTTGCTTTTGCCCAATTTATGGCATATAAAATATTTGTTAGTTCTTCTTTTATTAGTTGAATTTTATATTTTAGAATGGCTGCTTCTTGATTATTCATGTTATCTGTACTCTGAGCAGCTTTTAAAATTGTGTTCGTGACATTACTGATTTGATTTATTTTATCATTAATTATTCTATTGATAACGACTTGCCTGTTGTTATTCTCTAGCTGTTCATTTATTTTGTCTTGTAAAACTTCATGGTCGTGCCGATCTGGTGTTCCGGCTAACCATTTCCATGCCGTACCAATCATTTCTATTGCTCTTTTGTATTTTCGCGGGGGCTTAAGCCTACGCAAGTCCCTCTTGATTTGTGACAGTTCGAGGGAGAGGAATGGGTGAAAAGGATGAGATGAGGTGAGTTTTATTAATGAGCTATCTAACGTGTTGTAGATTTCTTCGTATTTGCTCAAACTAAAAACGTGGATGATCTTGAACGTCCCGTCCTGTCTAGCTGCTGGTCCTGTGTCCAGTGATATTAGTTGCGAGTTTGAATAATCGAGCACTGTGGTCATCCCTAGACATGTTGGCAAGAATAATCTGAAGTTTTAGGTTCTTATGTTATTCTTGTGGACTATTTTGCCGGATTGGGTTTTTACTGTGGAGTTCCTATCCTCAGCTATTATTTCTTTTTTATACCTAGACGTGAGTTTGGTTCCCAATCTTTTGTTAATTTTTACAAAAATTGTGTCGCCTGTGTTATATTTCCTTGGCTCGTTCCTACTCTTATTGTGGTAATTCAAGTCGACTATCTGTTTCTCCTGTAATTTTTTCTTAATCTCCTCCCGTTTTTCCTTTATCGATAACAAATTTTCGTGGAGTGTGCTTCTAAAAAAAATTTCTATCGGTTTTTCCTTAACTACCGAATGAATGGTCTGATTATATTCTTGTACTGCTTTATATAAAATATCTGAATACGGTAAGTTGTTGTTGTCTTTCTTTAAACAACGACAAATGTCGGACAATGTGGAGTGGAAACGCTCAACTTGGCCATTACTTGTTGACGAAAACGGCGCGGTAGTGTGTACTGAAATACCTAACTGGTCTTCAAGTAGAAACCTAACGGAAGCTGAATTTAAAGCCCTGTCATTATCCATCACCACCCACTTAGGCATTCCAAACGCTATGAGCATTTCCCGCAGTGGGTTTTTTATGTGCTCCGAAGCCCTAGACTTCAAAATTTTGACCTGTGCGTATTTTGAGAATTTGTCTATTCCAGTTAAGATATTGTATTGTTCTACTATATAAATATCGACATGTATTATTTGACCTGGGTATTCTGGTATAGGGGAAGCTTGGATTTCGCCTTTTGGCGGATGTCTGTCGTACTTTGACTCTTTGCATGTTACGCATCCATTTACTATAGCTTGAATTTTCTTTTGTGCTTGTGGGAAAAAATAATTTGAAAGTATCTGTGCCTTGTTTTCTTTTGCGTTCCTATGTGCTCTCTTATGTTCCAGTGTTATTATCTCGTCTTGCTGGCTTACTGACGTTACATCATCTACCTGTTTCTGAGCAAATCTTATTTTATATGAACTAAAATGGCTTGGAAAAATGTTTTGAATTTTCCCCATAACTTGCTCTGACGTACATATTCCGTTTAAGAGTTTCGGATCAAGCCGCTGCTTGAGAATTTTTATTAATTCGTTTTCTGTAAAGTTGGTTCTTTTAACAATATGTCTGTGGTAGGTAGGGAACGGAATTTCGAATTCAGTCGAGTCAGAGTCATCTGTAAACAAAAATAATTGGTTCTTGAAAACATTAATTGGAGCCTCTACGGAATATATAAGATTGTGAGAAGAACTTTCGTCGCTATGAACTGTCGCTGATGAACTAAGAGTGTTGATTTCCGATTTCGGAGGAGCCCTGGACAATGCGTCGGCCACCACGTTGGCTATTCCTGGCTTATACCTGATCTCATGGTTATATTCGCCTAGAAAGTCCCTCCAACGCTTCAGTTTCGCGTTGTGGTTATTAGCACTGTTCGAGAAAGTTAAAGGTTGGTGGTCTGTGTATATGATAACTTTTGAAAACCCGTACAAATAGTGTCTCAGGCTACGTAAGGCCCATACAATAGCAACATCTCCTTCTCGCTTGTCGCGTAGTTTTCCTCCGTCTTTGAAAGTGTCCGAGAAATAAAAGCTATTGGTTTGTGATTCTGCTCCAAAACTGCGCCGATCGCGTAATCTGACGCATCCGTAGTAAGTTGGAAATCCTTCCCAAAGTCTGGATAGGATAGAACAACGTCCCTAGAAACAAGTGTAGCTTTTAATTTGCTGATGGCGTCTAGTGCTTCCTCGTTTAGGTCTATACGCGTCTTGTTCGATATGTGCTTGGACACCCGCCCGCCTTCTCCCCTCAACAGTATAGTCAAAGGTTTAGCTAGTTTCGCGTAATCCCTAATAAACCGTCTGTAATAACTGGTCATACCCAGAAATGATCGAAGTTCCCTTAATGTTCTAGGCTCCGGAAATTTTGTAATGGCCTCTACCTTTTCAATGTTTGTTTTAACCCCCGTTTCCGATATTGTGAATCCCAGGAAATCCACTTCGTTTTTAAAGAAATGACATTTGTCGATTTGGATTCTCATATTAGCGTCTTGGAGTGTTGTGAAAATTTTACTTAAACTCTCGGCGTGCTCGGCTTCGGTTCTGCTATAGACGATAATATCGTCAATATACACGCGACATATTTTCCCAATGTGTTCCCTTAGTACGTCATCCAGTGCCCTTTGGAAGATAGATGGGGAATTTTTTAACCCAAAAGGAAGCCTGGTAAATTCGTATTTACCACCATTCACCGAAAACGCCGTTTTTTCTATATCTTTCTCCTTGAGAGGAATCTGGTGAAACCCGCTTTTCAAGTCTAGCACCGAAAAATATTTGTTTTTCCCCAATTGGGCGATAATCTTGTAAGGAGGCTTTAAGCAAACCCCCTTACAATACTAGAATAAGCGCCGGAAGCAGGAGCGCATGGAGCGCGGACATGAATTAAATATTAATTATAGGTAGCTATTATTTAGTTAAGTAAGGGCGAGAAGCCATAAGACTTTTGTTGCGCAAGGAGCGCCAGCGCCTGGCGCGCTGTAGGTGTATTTAGTAATAAACATTAAAATCTAAGCAGTTAACGAACGCGTTTGAATCCAAACACAACGATCCTCCGCTGCAGCTGGCACGCGCAGCTGACACAGTTCGCAATCCTGCCACCAGAGCGCGGCTTCAGCCAGAGCAAAGCTGCGAGGTGAAGAGCGAAAGCTCTGAGGTGGAGAGCGAAAGTTCGTAGTAGGGTTGAGCTTTTCCGGCTCGCGCGTGGCCAAGCCGGGCAGAGTAGAAAACTTAGCGAGCGACGATCAAAGTGAGTAGACGTGCGTCGGGAGCACGTAGGGTAAAAGAGCGTGAGTAGAAGAGCCGTTAGGCGGCAGTGCAGCAGGGCACGCGTAGCTGTAATAAAAAAACTAACAGTAAGAAGCCGGAATAAAGATAATCCAAAATAACTAAACGATTGTCTTTATTTCTGCGTAGAACATCTAATAACTAATTCTAACCGTAGAGCGAGGTTTATCCCGCCGCCCGTGTGAGCAATCCCGGCATTTATAAAACACACTAATACTAACCGTAGAGCGAGGTTTATCCCGCCGCCCGTGTGAGCAATCCCGGCATTTATAAAACACACTAATACTAACGTATAGCGAGGTGTATCCCGCCGACCGTGTGAGCAATCCCGGCATTGATAACACTAACCATTGTACAAAGCGAGGGTTAGCCTGCTGCCCGTGTGAGTAATCCCGGGCCTTCGTAGAGTAGTCGTTCGTAGACCGGTTGACCAGTAGAGCACCAGCGGTAGAATCCTGGTCAGCTCCTGGTCACATATCCCGTGCAGAGTTGTACGAGGCCGTAGTATTAGCACATATATTCCCTCTAGAACCTTTCCCTTCCCTACGCCCAGCGTCCCAGTACATCTTACAAATTTTCTTGTAAGTGTTGGACTCATACAGACTGAGATCTGTACCCCGGCTGGAAAACTCCCTTACAAGTGGCGCCCGAGCAGGGACGCTGGAGGCGCTAAGGGGCGTGGCATAATTACGGCCTAAAAACCCGTCATTGTGCCCAAAAAATCGTTCTAGGTGGTATATGTGTAATACAGGGTAGCCACTAGTCGGGCACCAGGTCTATTGCTCAATACGCTGCACGTTCGGTTTGTGCGCAATTAATACATACAAAACGCGCGCATTGCTTGCGGAAAAAAGCAATGCACAGTGAAGAGACAAAAAGAGAACAGTTGTAACGGGATCGAAAGTACAGTGCGCGCGCCCGGCAGGCAGCGAAAACGGATCGTCGCGAGCTCGCACATTCGTGTGTGCGTACATAAAAAGACTTCAGAAAAGTGCGCGCGCCGCGGTCGACGTCGGCGTCGACGAAAACAGTGGGACAAATTCGGTTTTCGTGCGGCCAAGCGACCGAATCGTGAGTGCGGCCAGAAAAGGCCGGGATTGTGGTTGTGTTGGTGGGCTGCAAGTGGCCGAAGGCCCTGGCCAGTATAAAAACAGAACAGTGAACAGTGAACAGTGGAATTGAACGCCAACACCGGAGGAAAAAAAATTTGTAAACAATTTTTTTTTGTGTTGCATTTTTTTTTGGTTTTTGTTTTTTTTTTTTTTGTGAAATTTAAACAAAAACAGATTGCCCCTTGACCGAGAAAAAAAAATGATGGAGTCAGGTGAGTGCCAAAACCCGGGGTGGGCGTGCGCTGGGTTCACCAGCGGCGCAAAGAAGAATTGGCGGCGATCGCCCAGGAGTTCGGGCTAGACCAAGAAGGCCGGTTGGATGAGCTGCGGAAGCGGCTCTGCACATGGGGGGACATGATACGCAAGTTTGGGCGCGACTGGCCGAGTTGGAGGCGCAGTACGCCAAAACTTTGGAGCCACGCTGTGGGGGCGGCCTGACCGGCGCGGTCAGCCAACCCCGAAGAACATCAGAGCCGGACTTGAGGAGTACGCATTTGTACGAGTGTACCCCTATTCCCGCCCTGAAATTAAATGTCCATGGTGCGCGGTGTGTGCCCGACATCCGGGTGGAGGGAGTCCGGGGAACGGTAGATATGGACACTGAGGCCGTACCACCGCTCGCCGGTCCTCCTGGTAGTATCTACGTTCCCAGAACTTATCCCCAGCCAGATGCCAGGTGTTCCTTTTATGTTCCGGAACAGGTCCGGAAATGGGGAATGCGGTATGATGGCCTAGTAGACCCTCTCGAATTTTTGGAGACTTTTGAGGAACGGGCAGTGACTTACGGTATCGAGTTAGACCGTATGCCCCGGGTGATGGGCGAAGTTTTCGTTGGCAAGGCCGCCAGGTGGTTCATGACCAGCGGGTTGAGGGATGTTTCTTGGTCGACATTCAGGAGGGGATTTCTGGAATTCTTCCTCCCGCCTCGCTATTTTGAGCGATTAGAAGACGAAATTCGGGCCCGCCTGCAGCGTAGCGATGAGGAGTTTAAGGACTACGTGATAGACCTGAGGGCGCGTATGCACCACGCGAGGTATAACACGGCAGAGGAGTTGCACCGTATATACGAGAACGCCGCGCCTGAGTATCAATTGTATATACGCAGGCACGACTTCTCAACATTGGCAGAGCTGACACAATTGGCCGTGGAGCTCGAGGGTGTCCGAAGGCGGAGTTTGGAGTACCCGGCGAGGATGCCCAGTGGTCAGGCGGTACAGAGGCGAACACAAGTCGGCCCGAGTCCCGAGTCCCGAGGCCCAGCCTAAGAGTAGGCATCTCAATCCTTTTCGATCCCCATCCGGTAGCCATCCGTCGGCTGCGGCCGGTGGTGAGATCCCCGCGCAGCCGGCATCAGGCTACGGAGAGGCGGCAAACCGGATGATGAGCCAGGGGGACGGAAGAGGGTTCGCTCCGCGAAGGGCGTGCCACCGGTGTGGGCAAGAAGGTCACTTCGCCAGGGAATGTCCGAATAGGCGGGTAGAGTTTTGTCGGCAGTGTGGGAAAAAGGGAATCACTGCGCCTGACTGCTGTAGGCGATCGGAGGCGGGAAACGGGCAGCGGCGTCTACTGGAAAGGGATCAGGTCGATGCCGAAACGACATTCGCCCGAAAGTAAATCCTCCTCTGACCGTAGAGGGCGGCCGGATCGTCGCTGCAGTGGAGATTGGGGGTCAGGTCAGGTCTGCCACGATCGACACTGGAGCGACACGCAGTTTCCTGAGTGAAGATTGCGTGCGCAAGTGGGCGATTCGGGGAGAGGCACAGGATGTGCAGACTCGAATCCATCTAGCTGACGGATCGACTCTAGAGCTTAATAGGCTACTGAGGATGGATGTCAACATGGCCGGCAAGACGATCAGCATGCCAATGCTGATTATGCCCTCCATGCTGGACCACATCATCCTCGGCATGGATTTTCTTTGTGCCATGGGCACTACCATACGATGCGGCAACGCCGAATTGATCCTCGAGACGGTGGTAGCCGGTACTACAGTACCGCAGGGCTGGCAGTACCACCCAGCAACGAGGAGCCGACAGAGGGCATCCCGCTCATGGAGAGGGGAGCGCCTGCTTGGCAACCGGGTGGCGTGGTTGTAGAGGGTAGGACGGAAGCCGAGCGTTGTTCAAAGATTGAAGGGGCCGATTCCGGCCGGGAAGAGGCTGCCGCGGAACGGCAGAAGCGGTTCAGTCTGCGTCGCACCAGTTCGTCGATAGAGGATTGCCGGGAGATGGGCAAAAGAGGGAAGCAGACTGAGTCCTGCACCGGTTCAGGGGTTGCCGACGGGAATCGGGGGGCCGTGAGTGGGGGTAAGAGCCAAGCCGACCCACAAGGTGAGGCATCCCGGCTCGAGTTGTCGGTCATCCAAAAGGAAAATAGCTATGAGTCCCCCGTAGCGGAGGCAGAGTGGCCAGCGGATCTGGAACCAGAACTGCAGGAGTTCTTGGCATCAGAACTGGCACTCTTCGATAATCTGAAAGGAGTCTCACATATTGCCGAGCATAGGATAATAATGAAGGATAGCAAGCCCCTGAAACAGAGATATTATCCCAAGAACCCGGCTATGCAAAAGGTAATCGATGAGCAGGTGGAGGAGCTAATCCAGGCGGGTGCCATTGAGCCGTCGCGTAGCCCACACAGCGCCCCAATAGTCCTGGTCAAGAAAAAGACTGGGGAATGGCGCATGTGTATAGACTATCGGCAGCTCAATGCGCACTCTGTGCCGGACGCTTATCCAGTCCCTCGGATTAACCACATCCTCGAAAGATTGCGCCATGCTCGCTACATTTCCACTCTAGATTTGAAGAGCGGGTATTGGCAAATCCCCATGGCGGCCGAAAGCAAGGAGTGCACGGCGTTTACTGTGCCAGGGAGGGGTTTATTCCAATGGCGGGTGATGCCATTTGGTCTCCACTCAGCTTGCGCGACGTTTCAGCGGGCGTTAGATTCTGTGATAGCGCCCGATATGGAGCCGCACGCGTTCGCGTATCTAGACGATATCGTGGTGATAGGAGCGACCCGAGAACAACATGTTGCCAATCTAAGGGAAGTTTTCCGCCGTTTGAGGGCCGCTAACTTGAAGGTGAACAGAAAGAAGTGCAGCTTCTTTCGGCAACGGCTGGTTTATCTCGGGCATGTGATTAGTGGGGAAGGTATTCGGACTGACCCTGACAAAGTGGAGGCGATCAGAAATCTAAAGGCCCCATCTTGTATTAAAGAGTTGCGCCAATGTCTCGGTATGGCTTCGTGGTACCGGCGATTTGTGCCCAATTTTGCGACCTTAGTCCAACCCATGACGGCGCTTCTGAGAAAAGGTAGGAAGTGGTCATGGGGGAAAGAACAGGAGGAGGCACTGGGCCAGTTGAAAGAGAGCCTGACCACTGCCCCTGTTCTAGCGTGTCCGGACTTCTCGGCCAAATTTGTGTTGCAGACCGACGCGAGCAATTATGGGCTCGGTGCGTTACTGACGCAAACAATAGAGGGGCAGGAGCGGGTAATAGCCTATGCGAGCCGGAAGCTGCTCAAGGCTGAGGAGAATTATTCCGCTACTGAGAAAGAGTGTCTCGCGATTGTGTGGTCGATCAGGAAGCTAAGGTGTTACCTCGAAGGGTACCGCTTCGAAGTGATCACAGACCACCTCGCTCTCAAGTGGTTGAACTCGATCGAAAGTCCTTCTGGTAGGATAGCACGATGGGCACTGGAACTGCAACAGTTCCAATTTGATGTTCAATACCGTCGGGGCAAGCTAAATGTGGTTGCTGACGCGTTATCCCGACATCCCCTAGAGATCTGCCAGCAAGCAGTGGTGGTCGAGACCCCCTGCAAGTGGATCGCGAGTATGCGGGTCAAAATCGCCGAAGAACCAGACAAGTATCCCGATTTTGTCGAAGAAAATGGGCAGCTCAACCGTCATTTGGGTCATAGGCCAGATGATGAGGATTACATTCCATGGAAACTTTGTGTTGCTAGCGATCAGCGGGGAAGGGTGCTGCAGGAGTGCCATGACGCTCCCACTGCCGGACACCAAGGCGTGAGGAAAACTGTGTCTAGACTCGCCCAAAGATATTATTGGCCAGGTATGTTTCGGGATGCTGCCAAGTACGTGAAGTGCTGTGAGCTATGCCAAAAATTTAAAATGGAACAGCTAAAGCCAGCCGGTCGGATGCTGACAAGGCAGGTGGCAGAGCCTATGGCAGTGTTATGTGCCGACTTCGTTGGTCCCTTACCTCGATCGAAGCACGGCAACTCGATGTTGTTGGTGTTTCATGATGCTTTTTCGAAGTGTGGTCCCCCTCCGGAAAGCCACGGCGAGTCAATTGCAGACAGCTTTCAGAGAACGAATCTTGAGCAGGTTTGGTGTACCCAAGAAGTTCGTGTGTGATAATGGGGTCCAATTCACGAGCAAGAATTTTAAGTCATTTTTGGGTTCTCTGGGCGTGGAAATCCAGTATACGGCCCCTTATTGTCCGCAGGAAAATCCCACTGAGAGAACTAACCGCACTGTGAAAACCATGATAGCGCAGTTTATTGAAGGCCATCAGAGTTCGTGGGACGAACTGTTGCCTGAAATATCGCTTGCGGTCAACTCCAGTGTGGCTGACTCGACCGGGTTCACTCCAGCATTCCTGATGCAGGGTAGAGAACCACGTCTTCCCGCCGCTTTGTACGACGAGGTCACACCTGGATCGGCAACTACTGCACTTGACCCTAAGGAAAGGGCTAAAAGGTTAAAAGAGATTTTCGATATAGTCCACAGTAATCTTCAGCGTGCATCTAAGGACCCGGGGCGCCATTATAATCTCCGAAGACGGGAATGGCGACCTGCTCTGGGTGCGATGGTTCTGTTGAGGCAGCATCAGCTGTCCAATGCTGCAGAGGGCTTCGCAGCAAAATTGGCGCCGAAGTTCGACGGCCCCTACCGCGTTATGAAATTCGTCTCCCCCAATATCGTGCGTCTCGCAAAACAGGGCGAACGCAAGCGAAGGGTGGCCAATATAATGCAACTTAAACCTTTCTTTCAGGGAGAAACAGAAGGCGAAGAGGACCAAGAGGAGCTCAACGCCAGCGGGAGTAAGAACGCGACCCCCCTATAGACTTAACCCTAGTTGTATGTTTAAGCTAACCTAAGTAACCTTATAATTCCGTAGTTTGTGAGCTGCACTGTTAGGGCAGGAGATACTAATTAAGTTCACTAGCGAGATAATGACTAAGTTAATCCCACAGATGGACAACGTAATTGAAATTAGCGGTGACGAGGAGGCAAGGGTTGAAGACGACGACAGTGACTGCACGGAGCCGCGACCCGAGTCACCGGGTGCTGACCGCCGCCGAGACCCGCGCTACGGCCACGGAGCATACCGGCAGAGGTTTGAAGAGGACGCACACCGATGCCGTTTCTCAATATTCTCCAATACCACCGACTCGGTGGAGCAGTTGGACGGCATCGTGATGCACATGCGCGTGCAGGTGACGACCCTCATAAGGCAGGCGCCCCGATCGCGCAACCCACCCCCATATGTGGAGGAGTCCCCATCTCCGCCGCCGCTGGCGGCTTTGCCAGAGCCGGAGTTCCCGGCGCCCGACGCGCCGTGGTCACCGGAGGTCGACGTGGATCGCCGCACGGGCAGCACGCCCCCAGCCGCATCGGGAGCGCAGGAACCCGATAACCAGGACGGACAGCGACCGCTCGCGTCGGACGAGGATCGGCCGGGCCCTTTCCGCGGAGCCACCGCTCACCGCTTCCAGGTGGACCCCGGAAGCGTGTTTCCGCGGGTCAGCCTGCGTTTTCTCCCGCGCACCCCGGAGGCCGCTGGTGCAACGAGCAAGCGCACTCGAGCGACATCCCAGGGGGAGCCGTCGGCCAAACGGTCACAGAACCGACGCCGAGTAACAAAGGCGTGTCATAACAAGAGACGCCGCAGCGGAAGTGGACGGTCCCGCGCAAGGGTCAGACCCAACTCCCCGCCCAAAAGGCCCCGACGGAGCCCACCCCAGCGTCGCGGCCCGCAGCTACGAGCGCCGCGTTTTCCCCGCGGGCGCCAGGAGGGTTCTCCCCCTCAAAGGGAGGAAGCCCGTAGCTGCGGCCGTTCTTCCTCGCCGCAAAGTCCGGGCCCCAGGGCGGTGTCCTGCCGCATGGCCGCGGAGGAGAGAACGACGCCTTTGAGGGAGGTCATGCCACCGTTGGTGGCGTACCGCGCCTGGGACGCTTGCGATCCCCCGGAGGTTGAGGAGGCCCAGGAGACTGCGGCGGAGGAGGTGCTAGAGGAAGCTGCGGGAGTGGCAGAAGTCGATGCTGTCCCCGGAGAAGCAATCGCCGAAGAGCAGCAAGCACCGCAAGACCCAAGCGACATGCCGACGGACGAAAAGGAGTTGTGGGAGGACGTCCTTGATCTGTTCGACGGCATAGAGGGGTGGGAGACGGAGCCAGGGTCGACGCTCGACGGCTGGGCCGAATCGGAGGATGGGTCCATTCCTGTCACCCTCCCCCGGACCGAGCAAAGGGATGCAACACCGCCAGGCTGGAGAGTGTTTCCCCGTGGAGGAGTCTTGAGCCCGCGGCTGGTGGAGCTAATCCGGGCCGAACTGGCGCGGTACGTCGGCAGGGCTCGGCGTACCCGATTCCGTGTGACGGAGGGCAGCTCCGTATACAGTATCACCTTCAATGCCGCCGGAGAGGTGACGGTTTCAAGGCTGGAGTAAGGGGGGGGTGTAAGGAGGCTTTAAGCAAACCCCCTTACAATACTAGAATAAGCGCCGGAAGCAGGAGCGCATGGAGCGCGGACATGAATTAAATATTAATTATAGGTAGCTATTATTTAGTTAAGTAAGGGCGAGAAGCCATAAGACTTTTGTTGCGCAAGGAGCGCCAGCGCCTGGCGCGCTGTAGGTGTATTTAGTAATAAACATTAAAATCTAAGCAGTTAACGAACGCGTTTGAATCCAAACACAACGATCCTCCGCTGCAGCTGGCACGCGCAGCTGACACAGTTCGCAATCCTGCCACCAGAGCGCGGCTTCAGCCAGAGCAAAGCTGCGAGGTGAAGAGCGAAAGCTCTGAGGTGGAGAGCGAAAGTTCGTAGTAGGGTTGAGCTTTTCCGGCTCGCGCGTGGCCAAGCCGGGCAGAGTAGAAAACTTAGCGAGCGACGATCAAAGTGAGTAGACGTGCGTCGGGAGCACGTAGGGTAAAAGAGCGTGAGTAGAAGAGCCGTTAGGCGGCAGTGCAGCAGGGCACGCGTAGCTGTAATAAAAAAACTAACAGTAAGAAGCCGGAATAAAGATAATCCAAAATAACTAAACGATTGTCTTTATTTCTGCGTAGAACATCTAATAACTAATTCTAACCGTAGAGCGAGGTTTATCCCGCCGCCCGTGTGAGCAATCCCGGCATTTATAAAACACACTAATACTAACCGTAGAGCGAGGTTTATCCCGCCGCCCGTGTGAGCAATCCCGGCATTTATAAAACACACTAATACTAACGTATAGCGAGGTGTATCCCGCCGACCGTGTGAGCAATCCCGGCATTGATAACACTAACCATTGTACAAAGCGAGGGTTAGCCTGCTGCCCGTGTGAGTAATCCCGGGCCTTCGTAGAGTAGTCGTTCGTAGACCGGTTGACCAGTAGAGCACCAGCGGTGGAATCCTGGTCAGCTCCTGGTCACATATCCCGTGCAGAGTTGTACGAGGCCGTAGTATTAGCACATATATTCCCTCTAGAACCTTTCCCTTCCCTACGCCCAGCGTCCCAGTACATCTTACAAATTTTCTTGTAAGTGTTGGACTCATACAGACTGAGATCTGTACCCCGGCTGGAAAACTCCCTTACAATCTCCCCGATTTCTGGAATAGGATAGCGGTCTGAGACTGTAACTTCGTTCAACTTCCTATAATCAATCACTAATCTATATTTCTTTTCGGACGGACCGGACTTTTTTGGCACCACCCATACAGGTGCGTTATATGGTGACCGCGAAGGTCTTATGACGCCATCTGCCAACACCAAACTCACATACACGACCAAGGTGGTGGGAGAAATCCGAACTACGTCTGACGCTCCGGTTTACGGGAAGCATTATCCGTACCCAGCGTCATTGAGTCAAGAGGTGGAAAAGCAGTTAGAAGGACCTGTATGGGTGTTCATAAGTCGCTCTATAATGCTTTCATTCGGACGTTGATGTACTAAACGGGCAGTACATTCAAGTGGCCCAAACGACACCAAGCACGGGCTTGTTAACGCGCGGACCCAGGCAAAATGCAAACCCACCTCCCGCCCAACCGACCGAGGGGCGCGACGCATAACGTGCGGTAACGAAGATCGCGAAACATATAAATACGAACAGACTAAATAAAAGTTCTACATAAATTAAACAATATACAAAAAACTATAGATTACACAGATAACATAAAATTGAAGTTCTAAGTACGGAAATAGAACTAGCATTACATATTAAATGATAAAGATTGTTATAATTAGAACATATGATACGAAAAGGGTTATGGATAGCATAGTTAGTGTTACAAACTTGAAGACAAAGGGGAAGAAAGTTTCTGGAATTTCTGATGGGAACTGCAAAACTAATCTGGCTAATTAATTCAGAAGAATCAATTTCGCCTTTAATTAGTTTGTGTAAGAAAATTACACCAAGCATGGTTCTACGATCAGAAAGAGAAGGAAGATTTATTAGTAAAAGTCTACTACGATAAGAAGGCAAGTGAGTATTAGGATTCCAGTTAAGACCCCGGAGTGCAAAGAGAAGAAATTGTTTTTGAACCGATTCTATTCTATCCTGATGAATCTTGTACTGGGGACACCAAATACAAGACCCATATTCAAGAATAGGTCGAACAAGCGAAGTATATAGAGTTTTAGTAATGTAAGGATCGTTAAATTCTTTAGACCAACGCTTAATGAAACCCAGGACACCAAAGGCACGATTAACGGTGGAAAAGATATGTTTGTCAAACTTAAGCTTGGAATCTAAAAGGATACCCAAATCATCAACCGACTCAATTCGAACAAGCGGCTTACCATTAAGAATATAACTGTTAAAAAAGGCATTCGCCTGTAAAAGGACATTACTTTACACTTACCACAATTAAGATTTAATAAATTTACCCGACACCAGGCTTGAAAACTGTCAAGATCAGTTTGCAACCTTTGACCAGATAAGAAATCAGTAGATGACAGACAAAGTTTAACATCATCGGCATACATCAGCACCCGAGAGTAATTTACGACAGAAGGAAGGTCATTGATGAAAAGAGTAAATAATAAGGGGCCAAGATGACTTCCTTGTGGTACTCCAGAAGTAACTTGAACAGACTTAGAGACAAAGCCTTTGAAATAAACCTTTTGGGTTCTAAGAGTTAAATAGTTAGAAATCCAAAGAATTAAGTTATTTGGAAATCCTAGAAGATGAAGCTTGTGAAGTAAAAGAGAATGATTAACAGAATCAAAAGCCTTACTGAAATCAGTATAAATAACATCTGTTTGCATTTTAGATTGAAATCCCTTAATAATAAGAGAAGTAAATTCCAATAGGTTAGTGGTAGTATATCTATATTTCACAAACCCATGCTGGCAGGGTGAAATTATAGATCTACATAAATGTTGAAGTTGAGAAGTTATTAATTTCTCAAAATCTTAGGAATAGCAGACAACTTAGAAATACCTCTATAGTTCTCGACATTAGACTTGTTTCCTTTTTTATGGAGAGGAATAATAAATGATTCTTTCCAAATATTGGGGAAAGAACACAACTCCACGGACAATTTAAAAAGAACAAATAATGGCTTAAAAATACCTTCAGCACAGTACTTGAGCACACAGCCTGGTACTCCATCAGGTCCCGGAGAAAATACGGGGTTAATAGACTTCAAATCACGTAGAAGCGAGCTTTCAGTGATTAAAGGCCCAAAAATGAAATTGGAGTTAATTACCTGATAAGGATAAGGCGAAAGCAATTGATAAGGTTGTGAACTGTAAGTCGCTTGAAAAAATTCGGCAAAAAGATCGGCGATAGCCTGATCTGAGTCAGCTGTCTTTTTTTCAAAAAATACAGTTGATGGAAATGTTGATGACCTACGCTTCGCATTAACGAAGTTATAAAACCTTTTAGGATCCCGCTGAAACTGTAACCTACAGCTCCTGAGGTAGTTGTTATAACAGTGTAAATTAAGTGCAGAGAAGTTAGATCGGGCAATCAAATATCGAGAGAAATCCGAGGAAGAGCCAAATTCCTTGAACTTTTTGTAAAATCTCGACTTTCTATTTTTTAAGTTTATCAATTCACGTGTAAACAACACAGGTTTGTTAGACCTACGAGGGTTACAAAACGGTACACAATAATCAAATAATGAATTTAAGGTAGAATAAAAGTAATTGATTGCACAATCCATGTCTCTACACATGTACAGCTGGGACCAGTCAGTCTGGGATAGGAGCTGAGCAAGTTTAGTAAAATCGGTTTTCCGAAATTGTCGAACTCGCTCAGCCGGTTCTCTACCAGGGCTTGGCACACTGGCTGGTAAGTCAATCAACACCTCCAAAGTTGGGTGATAAGGATCTTCAGGAGTGGATATAGGTTCAGTACGGGAGACAGAATAGAATGAGGAATCCAAGACAAAAACAAGATCAAGCATTTTATGTGAAGAATTTGGGATATCATTGATTTGACACAATGACATCCCAAATAAACTTTCAATAAAATCGTGCTGAGATGTGGGAGTCAACACGCTAGAATCGGGACTTGAAGACCAGGTAGTTCCGGCGATATTAAAGTCACCAAGAACTACAAGAAAATCACGATCAGAAACCATAGATGAGACAGATTGTATAGCAGAAGCATGCAAAGAATAAATAGAAATATCGGAAGAAGGTGGAATATAAGAACAAGTAGTATAAAAGCAAATACTGGACATACACAATTTTACAGCAACAAATTCAATATCTATACAATTATCGATTATTACAAGCTCCGATGATAAATCAGCGTCAACAGCAATAAGAACACCACCACCACGACGAGGGGTGCGATCTTTTCTATAAATGGAGAATTTGTTAGACAGGATTTCAGAATTAAGGATGTCGGGCCTTAGCCATGTTTCAGAAAAGGCAACGACATGGAAAGGAAAAGTTAGGCTATTTAGATAAAGATTACTAAGTTTACTACAAAAACCTCTTACATTCTGATAGCCAAGTGAGAGGGAGGATGTTAGTTTTTTGAACTATCAGATATTACAAAAGGTGGGTTAGAACTACCACCGGAAGAAGGAAGTGAAATCGGAGGCCGATTTTTCTTTTTTACGGTATATTCTTTAATAACTAAGTGGTCGGGCCAGAATTCTTTGCAACAAATATTGTTGAAATATTCAGCCGGAACACTTATTTTAAATGACGAAATTTCCCGAGAATACGTAAATTTGAATTTTTCCACCGTAATGTGGGCTTTAGATTTGGCCTGTATAAAGGCCTTCACATCATCAGATGTAGTATCAGGGGCAAGCCTGGAAACAAAGATTTGTTTCCGTGGTGGAATTCCTATAAGGGTCTTCTTAGCAACCAAAGCAGTTGCATCCGCTGGAGCCACATCATTGGTTGCTAGACCAGTTGTTTCGACCGGTATATTATCACTAGGCTGTTGATCCGGATCAACAGTGTTAATAACCAGCGAATCAGAATGCTCTACGGGGTCAGAAGGAACAACATCCATGGGTACGATGCAATTCTCGTCACTTCTGATTATTGAATTATGAGGAGAGGGGGACGATAAATTTATTAATTCTAACTGTTTATTAGTTGCGGATGAAATGGAAGCATGTGTGGGGAGTTGCAGTTCATTGGGGCCAATAGACAGCCTAAAATTAGCCTTCTTCCGTTTTGGGGACTCATTCAAAAGTTTCATACTTTTGAATTCGTTCTCCAAGACGGAAAAACCATCGAACAGTTTTTTGAACCGCCCGAATATGTCACCAAAGCCTTTCTTAGTCTGCCTCATGAAACCCATGATGTCCCGTTCAACATCCCTACAGGATACACATGTCCACTTGAGGCCATATTTTGACTCAATCTGGTCCACAATTCTGCCGTTTAGGCCAGCACATTTTTCGTGTGACACATTATCACACAGCCAG
The DNA here is from genome assembly GCA_035043065.1 of Hirtodrosophila confusa. Taxonomy (NCBI): domain Eukaryota; kingdom Metazoa; phylum Arthropoda; class Insecta; order Diptera; family Drosophilidae; genus Hirtodrosophila; species Hirtodrosophila confusa. The sequence continues at coordinate 127,541 of JAWNNI010000169.1, forward strand.
CAACAAACAAAGCCCATCTTCGAGTTTGCTCTAACCTGGCAATTTTTATTGTAACAGACAAACATTATAGCAAAAAGGAATTTAAATATAAGAAAATAGAATATAAAAAAGATAAACAAAAAATAAAATAAAAAGCAAAAGAACCAAAAAGAATGTAAAAAGAACGGAAAGGCACCCTAGGGTTAAACAACTACCGCTGATTTGTAACTTACAAACGCAATAACAACACAAAGCGCGGGCGCGACGACCGAAACTCACAAACGGATTTCTAACAGAAAAGACCGCGACCAACACCAACAACACAACTAATGCAAGCGCGGGAGAGAGATAAAAAAAGAGAATGAAGTGAGTACACACAAAAACAAATTATATGCAGACAGCAATGCAACTGCAAAATCAAACAGAATGCTTGGCTGCAGTTTGTTGTTGTGTATAGGCACAAGAATTTTAAATTTGCAAATAAAGCACAAATAATTGCAATTAAAGTTTTACACAGGTGTTTAACACAACCGAATGAAAACACACGTCACAAATATAAAACTTGCAATTTAATAATTGCTAAGAACGAGGAAAGAAAAATTAACTGCGAGGCGCAAGAAAAAAACACGTCCGTTTGCGAAAGCGAAGCGAAGCGATATTGATATTTTCGGAGATTTTGTTAGTTGGTTTAGTTGCGCGCCTATGGTGTTCACTGCCTGCGCTGTCAATTGGTGAATTTTGATCTGATAGCCGTTATCTATTTTTAGGATGTCGTTTTTAACGTCTATAACTGCGCCTATTTGTTTCATGGAGTCATTACCCAAGATCCCGTGGAATGTTCTTAAAGTCGGTAGTAAGAAAAACTTCATTGGCCTGTCCTTTAAATTGAAAATATTCAACAGTGTATGGTGCGTGATTTCTGTATTCCCTCCTACGGAACTGGCCGTAAAAGTTTGATTGTTTAATTTACGGTTCTGTACTAATGAGTTCTGTATGTAATTTTGATTTGATCCGGTATCGATGAGAAATTTAAGAACCTGCCCGTTCCTCATTATGACTTTAAAATACGGTAGTGAGGAACGGTTTACTCTAAAAAATGTAATTCAGACGTATCGATGTATTCCTGCTGTTGATCGTCTTCTCCCTGCCAAGACAGTTCTTCCTGTAGCTCCTCTAAGTTCTCCTGCCCTGTGGCCTCGTAGTATGCCTGTTCTTCTCCATCTGTAGTGCGCTGAATGTCCACATTTGGCTCGGTCTGAATATGATATTGTCTCTGTATTTTCTGGGGATTTTGCACATTTCCTACACTAAGTGGTCTTTTTCCGGCCCAATCATTGTTACCGGGTCTATTCATGTAATGCACATTACGTGTACAGACTGACTGGTCAACTTCCATAGGTTCTTGCTTAGGTTGTGGACGTGGGGGTGGAGGTGGCAAAGATTGTGGCCTGAATTGTGGTGCTGCAGGTTGAGGCTGTGGCCTAAACGGTTGAGCTGGTCTAACGAAATTTGAGTGAGGACTTGGATTGGGTTGGTAGTAGAGATGGGGTTGGAAACTCTGCTTAGACATTTGTGGACGAGTCTGATAATTCATCTGGAGTTGCCTTGGGGGTGGTGGTGGTCGGCTAACCTGAGGATTTCTGGGATTTTGATAGTTTCTAACGTTTTGGTTCTCTATCAAGCTACATAGGTGCAATGCATGTCCTAGGTCGTAGGGCTCTTTGATAGCCAAGAGCTGAGATAAGTTGCCGTTTAAGCCTCGTACAAACGTATCCAACGCTTTATCTCTATAGAGGGCCGTGAGGGCTTGTATTGTTTCCTGTGAAGCCTCATGGCTACCTATTTGATTAAGAATCAATGACAGTTGGTGATAAACGGATTGGTAAAATTCTACTATCGAGCCAAAGTTTTTAAGTCCCGACGGTCTGCGTAATGCGACGTCAGGCATTTCGAGATCGCTTTCCAATCGAGTGGGGTATTGTATGATTCTAGAACTGCGTCTGCTTGTCCTATTATTTTGTTGCGAATAGCCAACAATATCCCATAGTACTTTTGGGGATCCTACACAATCCTCATAGATTTTGAGTACCTTTTCGACATTTTTCTTCCACGAGTTAAATTCGCTTTTATTTCCGGAAAAGTCCCTTAGTATGCGTACGATGTCAGGTAGCTTGTCCAGTTCGCCTAAATTGTGGGCTAACTCCCACTTGATTGTCTGATCCTGATGTTCGGATAGATCCTTGTTTGGGTTAAGAACTTCCTTAACTAACTTGCCTATGTTTGCGGTTAGCACTGTCAGCACTGTTTCCTCCACGTCTCTTTGAGTCACTAACCGTCCGGCCATCATTGGGTTTGCCGAAGTGCCTGATGGCCCCGAAAGGTTCTCTAACTTATTAAGTAGTTCTTGGCCTGGCATCTTGGTTGCACTTTATAATCTTAATGTTTGGTGGTATGAGTTTATGGAGAGTTTATGATTTTAATGGAATAGATATGGGCATTCAACCAGGTCGGAGCTTGCATGAACTTGATATTTTGTAATATTTGGCTTAAATGTAACGGTTTATTTTAAGTTTACAAATTTTATTTAGATCCTTTTTTTGGATTCAGAGGTTTCAATTTAGATTTGCCAACTGGCTTGGGAAAAATATTATTATTATTCTTTATTTATAATTCTTTTTTATTTTATTTGTGAGCTTATGCTTTCCCTTTTGGGTTCGCTTGTTTGATTTAAATTTGTTAACTGGCAAAAAAAAAATTTTTTTTAATTCTGAGTTAAGATTTGTTAATTCGTTAAATTTCTTAATTTTGACTAAAGTTTTTAAATTCTAGCTTACATTAGCAACATCCCTCGGCGTTTTCCAGCGCTGGTAGATTTGGTTGGTTCCCTTTTATCCCACGATGAAGTGACCAATGGCTTCCTACGCGGGTGACTCGAGCACCGCCTCTACACTTCGATGCGCGTGTCCTCAGAACGGATCTGGGAGGACTAACGACGATTTTTGAATTGGCCCGATCTGTTAGTCCGCGGTATTTTTTTTGGCACGTTTCTGTGGCACGTTTTTTGTAACCCGTATGTGGCGTTTTTTTGACGGCACTTTCGCGTTACTCTATACCGGCGTATTCGCGTTTGTGGCACTATCTTTGTGGCACTTTATCGGTCGCGTATGTGGCACTTTTTTTGTGGCACTATTTACACGAACCGTCGCGGATTTTTACGCGTTGCGGACTTTCCAGAACGGGTCGCTGCTCGGGCGCCAGTTAAATTTCGAACAAAGGTTTTATGTAAAAAAATACAAATTGCTTTATTGCAGACCAATTTAGAACTAACTAAATCTAAAGAACAATGTTTACTTATAGCCTAGCGCTTTCCTCTGCCGCTGTCGCGGTCGCTGCTCCGCTGCCGGTATCCGCTGCTGCCATTGGTCACTGTTGTTGAGTTGTTGTTTTTAGTCGCTGCTCCGGCTTCTGCCTGTGGTTGCTGCACTGTTGTCTCGTTGCGCAACCACTTGCACTTGTTGGTCCCACGGTGTCTTGCCAAAAATGCCGCTCAGCGCACGTGGCCTTTTAGCCGCGATCGATGTCCGCGTGACTTCTCACGGGTCACCGACACCTTGCGTATTTCCTGCTCCCACGGTGACGCCTGGGATGTGCTACCTCAGCACGCGCGAGTAGCGGATTGTCTGCAGCTCGTGTAACCTTGGTCTTTAACTTGCAGGTACCCACGAGAGAGACGGCAATATAGATGGCACCGTACTACAAATTGCATTCGCGATAACCAAAGCGAGCGTTCGGCGAGAGGCCAAGCTGGCGAAGTATGCACTGTAGCAGTAGCAAGAGTTCCAAAGCACCAAACAATCCAAGCGATGACAAGTGCAGCGGCGCTGAGAGCATAGGCTTTATCAAAAGTAATAAGGCGTCTTGGCGATATGCAAAACGAGAGCGGGTGATGAAAGTGACACTCTTAGGTACGGGCAGCAGCACGAAGAGGAGAAGAGCCGAGCTGCAGCAGCAAGTAGAAGTTGATATCAGTTGACGATATTGTTGTTGTAGACCCGAAGTAGGAGAGAGTGCGTGAGAGAAGCTAGACCATCTAACGCATAGTCGGTAGCTAGTTGTTACAACAGCACTAGTATTGACGCCACTGGCGTCACTCACTGGGGTTTTTCGGAATTGGCAAAACGTTTTGGAAGCAATCCCGGATCGGCGATGATGTGCGGGGATGGTTGGAGACTTGTAGATGAACGGCCGTAATTTCAGGATCAGCCATTGGTCTGTGTACAAATCTAGCAACTTTCACAGATAAAGGCCAGAACGAATCATAGAAGACGTCTGAATAAAAAGGCTCAGGAATTCCAAGTTTAAAATTGACAAAGCGCATTTTGGCTAAGTCAGCATCACCTTTTACCAGCTGAAAGCAAGTGAGCATATTAGAATTAACTTTAAGTTTTTCAGCAACATATTTTAACACCGCCTCTGGAACCGTTTGCGATGAAAATTTACCAACATGCAAATATTTTAGGCTATGTTTTACCTCCAGACCAGTACAGTTAGAAGCAATACCAACAACATGCTTGTTGTTATTGTTTGCGTGTTTCTTGGTTTGCTTTTTCCGCACTGTCACAAAGTTGTTTTTGACTTGCTGAGGTTGAAGATCAGCTGCAATGACTGGCAACTGACCTGGGCCAATGGCCTCGGCAACTTCAGAACGCGAGTTCGCATAGGTAGCAACAGAAGTTAAAGAAGAACAATAACTTTGTTATTGCTTTGATTGGCAACAATAACGTTTCTAGTTTGGGTACGACACGTCTCCTTTAAACTAGTCTTTAGCTCATCGTAAAGAAGTTAAAGTTTCTGCACTTTAGCACTTATTTCATCAATTTTGAAATGAGAGTCATTCGACACAACACAGTAGTCGCACTGCCATAAAAGATTAGGCGAATGCGTTAAAAGATTGATTGCCTCCGACGATATATCAATACAAGCAATATAATAACCACGGCGGCAAATTGAAGAGCATTGAATTGCATCAAAGTTCAGAAGCTGGGTTGCCGAAACCTCAGTCTTGCACTCAACACAAAAGCGAAACGACATAGCGAATACGTTGAAAGCGTCTGTACCCATCAAATGCTAGCTGACAACTAATAGACACGGTGGCCAAAGATTTTGGAAAATCTACCCCCAAGGTCAGAAAATTGGTAGAAAACTGTTGTATGAAACTTTTTTGTTTACCATCCAATCGGCTTCAAACTCACTTTCAAAGATTTACACAAAAATTCATTTGACACATATTTAACCGATTTTGGAAAATCCACCCCCATGGGCAGAAAAGGGGGTCTTAAAGTTGTATGGGCGAAAGGCTAATTTTAATCCGATCACCTTCAAATTAATTTTCAAAGCTCTTGACGTAAAATAATTTGACACGTGTATCAGCGATTTTGGGAAATTCAGGTCTATGGTCGGAAAATTGGTGGAATAGTCTGGCACTCGTCGTTTTTAATTTTCATGCGATTGGCTTCAAACTCATTTTCATTGTTCTATAGTTAAACTTAATAGGCGCGGTGGTCAAAGATTGTGGATAATCTATCTCCAAAGTCGGTAAATTCGAAGAAAACTGTTCAACGATCCTTTTTTGATTATCGTCCGATTGGCTTCAAACTCATTTTCAAAGCTCTACACATTAAATAATTCGACACCTGTAGCACCGATTTTGAGAAATTCATCCCCATGGTCGGAAAATTAGTGGAAAACTCTGGCATTCGACATTTTTAATTTTCATGCAATTGGCTTCAAACTTATTTTCAATGTTTCTACACAAACTCATAATAGGCGTGGTGCCCAAAGTTTTTGAAAATCTACCTAAAGTTCGGAAAATTCGCGAAAAACTGTTTTATGCAACTTTTTTGATTATCGTCCGATTGACTTCAAACTCATTTTCAAACTTTTCTGTTTATCATCCAATTATTTTGAAATTAATTTTCAAAGCACCTCACATTAAGTAATTCGACACACGTGCTACCGGTTTTGAAAAATGCACGCCCACGCCCGAAAGGGGTAAAGTCTGGAATTCAGCTTCATAATCATTTCCAAATATAAATTTAAAAAACCTCGGTACTTTGCAGGCAATACAACGGGCGGTAAATAGTTGGAAAACTTTTGTCTGGATTTTATTATTCGTTGAATTGGTTTTCAAATGCCAAATGATTTTGAAAAATCTACTTCGCGTCGCCACGGGCGGGGAATTGAAGTCAAGGACAAATGAGTGGGATTATTTGCTTAGTTAGATCGGCTTCAAAGACATTTTCATAGCCCTACACAAAAGACATTAGTCACGAGGCTCAACTATATAGTTTCCTACCCCCACGGGAGAGAAAACTGTGATACGTTAGTTTTGTGTATTTCTTACGGTGGATGAACGTAGTCAAATTCAACATAATGCATTTAATCTAAATATTTCGCCGGGCAACGCTGGCGTTTTACCAGCTAGTAATATATATAATAATAATACGGCAATCTTAGTAATAATAATAATTGTGAGGTTATCCGGTGGGACTCTCCTCACACCCCTCTCACCTTCCTTCCCGCGCGGTGGTGTGGTGGTCCCATGTGTAGATGCGCCATCCTGTCGGTGGACGGACCCGCGGATCGAGCCATGTCCGTCTGGTGTCCGGTGGCAGGATTGGCTGCCCTTGCGTCTTCGACTGGCTCAATGGTGGATTACGCGTTGGTGTGGGTGTGCCGTCACCCGTACGCGGCGTTGTGCCAGCGACCCGTGCGCTTCTTACGGCGACGCCCACTGCTGTCTCCGTCCTGCCGCTTGCTCAGCCGGGGCCGAGGGTTGTGGGGGTGGGCGTTCACACTTAAAAGCCTCCCTGGCCTGCTCAGGTGTCGATGGCCAATCGTCTTGTGAATGCCGGGATGGTGGTTGCCGTTCTCCTCCCTTGCGCATCGATGGTGGCGGTGGGGTTGCTTCTCCTCCTGATCAACCGGACGCATCGATGGCGGCGATGGCGGCTGCTCCTCGCTGCCGTCTCGCTCAGTCTCTACCTCCACCAGCAGATCGAATAAATCGATCACATCGTCGAGGTGAGCTTCCGACCACGGCGGTAGGCACGTGAACGTGCTGGTTGGGGATGCGGTGATTCCCCGTATTCACTGCCAAACCGCGTCTCCGGTTCTACTGGCGGCGGTGACCATCCGGAGGCTTCGCTCGTTGGCGTCGGTCCGACGGTCGCTAGTGCAGGTGGCGACCTCTCCTGTACACCATCTGGCACCGAGTGCTGATGCTTCGCGGGTAATGGCTTGACTCCACCCGGGTATTGGGCCCGTTTGTCGGCTGGCTCTGACTCCGTTCGCTCCTTGCTTGCCACTACTTTGTCGACCAAGTGCCGTGACGTACAACTGGCCGACTTACGGCGCGGCGGGCGGCTGGTCGACTTGCGTGGCGTGACTGATTCGTCCGCTCCCCCCACCTTCGTCCGTTGTGGCGCGGGGGCTCGAGCTCTTCCTCTCGGCATCTTTCTTCCCTCGTCGTCGCTCGGCCTCTCACGGCTCGTCTTGGCTGGCTTTCTGAGACCGGGCGCGCCTCGGATATGGGGCGTTGCGACGAGTGGCCAGTTGACTTGTGGCGCGCCTTGTCCCGAGTCGACGTGCAGCGGGCAGTCTTTCCTTTGGCTTCCACCTGTTCGACCCCGAGTGCCTCGACCGACTTGACCGCGGCTACACCTTCTCCGAGCGCGTTTCTCTGCGTGACGATTTGTGTCTCGCCAGCGGTGACCTCTAGGGTTGGGACTGTGTGGCCGACTGCTTGTCGCAGGATGGCTCCTTGAATTAGCTGCCGGCACCTGTCGCCCTACTGGAGGTGTGCCGCCGTCCACTGCTCCTCGGTATCGTACGCGTACACTCCGTGCGGCTTTGTTGAGTAGCCTCCTGCCGAGGATGGTTGGCCGATCCTGGGCGCGTATCGCTCCTGGTCGGAGATGCCTGCAGGGGGGTGCTCTTTCCGCCCGCCTGCGACGGCATCGAACCCCGTAGCTGGGATTGCTCCTCGGGTGCCTCTTTTAAGGGCACTTCATCCTCGTGTTTGCCGCTGCTCGGTTGTGGTTTCGGGAGTGTCAATAGAGGAGGCGGTGAGATGGCCACACGTCGCATACGTCCGTGTAAGCTTCTTCGTGCACGTATTTGGTATGTAGACGGGGTGGCAGAGGCGGACGGTTATTATGCCGCGTGTAGCACTCATACTCCGGTCGCCCATTGGATAGGCTCCATGAGCTCGCCCTGCGTACTATTAAACTCTTTGTACAACCCACGCAGTTCATTTTAGTACGTGAAGCACAGCTGGAACCTACACCACGCCGTTTACATCCGTTTACATTCGACATAGCTGATGCTTGAATAGCTATTCAACGGCCGGGAGAATGTAAAGGCGTAACTTACTCATTAAGTAAATTTAAATATTTAGAATAATTCAAATAAAAGAAAACTCTTTGTACAACGCACGCGGCCTATATTAGTACGAGACCTAATTGTAATAGTTGTCACTTGCTGACATATGAGGAGATGCCACCTAGAAGGGTCACTATGCGTTGGTTTGTAGCCAACTCAATGCAAGGGATCATGGCATTTTCTAGGAACTATTACGGCTGACCGGTAGGGAAAAACCAGGCACACAAGCAAAGATGCACATGGTATGTACCAAAACCATGTGCGTAAAAACAAGCAGCTACCTATCTCCTATCTCCTTTACTCAAGGATGCAGTATGTAATTCCCTACTACATAAGTAAACTAAGCCAATGCAAAAATGTACCTATTCTAAGTATGTACCGTATTCTAAGGTACTGAAAAATACATATGCTAGGAATAAAAAACAGTGTCAAACTGAATCCATCCGCTGCCTAACTAGTTCAAGTGCTAGTTACGACGACAAAATCCAAATTCAGTTTATGTGCTGATATTCAAACACGAAATATCTCTAGATACATTTTAATCTTTGAACAAACATTTTGGTGACCCCGACTCTGGAATATCTGAAGTTGTCAACAAGGCGACATTTGATTCCTCATCGACACCACAGCATCCGAAAGACACAGAGCCCACTGACACAATACAGTTGGTATTGTATCCAGTTCTGAAGTCGTCAACCAGGCGACACCTCCGGATAACAACAACGGCATTCACCACAGTTGGTGCCGTTTTGCATTCAAAACTCAAGTCAAGCCAATACACAACAACAGATTTGGTATTGCGCTCACTCTCTCACTTGGCGACATCTCAGAATTCTCCGATCAACCGTCGTGGGATCAATCTCCGACTCTCCATTCGCAGAATACCCTTACCTGGCTTCAGTTGATAAACCACAATCAACTTCGAAGTATGCTGTGGTCACCTAGACGTTCAACCAATCCAGATTCTCGACGCCCACCACGCGACTAAGGCGAGACTCAACTTAAAAAATGTCATCAGGAAATTTAATATGGAGAAGCTGTTAATAGCTCAGAAGGAAATAAGCCAAGAGATATCAAGGCTTATTTCCAAGTACAAAAAGGATTCAGCTGAGAGAAAGTCTCAGGCCGGTTATCACAACATAAAGGCCTACGCTCTCACGGAAAAATGGAACGAAAACAAAAAGAATGACTACACCATAAGATTTTGCGGCGAGCTATCTGATGACCATAAATACTTCGCCTTTTGTGAAGACACCGTGCTAAAATATTTAAAAATCCTCAATGAAGAAACCGAAAATTCAGAACAACCTGGAAGCAAGGCATCGGCTACGGACTATGGGCAGCTTCAACAAACAGTTATGGATTCCAAGTTGAATGCATTGTGCCGTGGACAACGAGCAATAATAGCATCATTAGCTCGCGCATTCCAACAAATTCATCCAAGTGGGCACACTTCAGTCGACTTCATAAAAGGTCACTTTCGAATTCACGAGGAGATCGTGGATCCTGAAGGAGAGGGATACGATGCCAACGAGTATTTAAGGGCCGAATTAGCTATATAAGTACAGCTCAATCAGTAATGATTTAAATCTGCCCCGGGTAACGATTCCAAAATTTGATGGAGACGTACTCAAATGGACACAATTTTACGATATGTTTGTGTGCATGGTTCAGACCTCCGACCTGCCCACGATCCGTATAATGTGCTATCTAACAAGTAAGAATGCTATAGTCGAGTATACTCGAGTACGAAACTCCTTGTACCCAGTTCAAATATTTCCGATCGCGTCTTCGTACACTTACACATACACACACACATACACAAAGACGCACACATACTTCTAGCGACAGCACAAGCAACATCGCCAGCGAGGCATTTTATGTGGTGACTGTGCTTCTTCTTCCCCCCCGCGCTGCAGCACTGAATCTTGTTTGTTGAATAACTTGTGTTTATTATTCGATCGACTTAAAATTTGGACAGTAGACTAAGAGTGACTAAAGTGTTGTATGTCTTAAATCCCAAAGCTATATCTTGAAAGTGTTCCTTTAAAACGGTTTTTATCGAATTGCGGGAGAACGGGGGAAGACACCTGAAATATGAAACAAACTTGATCTGCGTATGGTATACAGGAACCTATATTCCAAATTTGGAGTCTCTAGCTCTTATAGTTGCTGAGATCGAAGCGTTCATACGGACAGACGGACAGACTGACAGACGGACAGACAGACGGACATGGCCAAATCGAAATCTCTTTTGATACTGATCAAGAATATATATACTTTATATGGTCGGAGATGTCTCGTTTTGCCTATTACATACATTTGCACAGATTTAGAACCCCATTTTTACCCATTTTATGGGTACAGGGAGTAAAACCCAGTGTGATCGGCAAGACAGAAAGGATGATACGCCACATCGACTTAAAGGAAGAAAATTATCTTCACGCCTGGAACATCTTAGTAGACGCTAACGACAATCCGAGGGACATAACGTCGACGGTATTGTTTATTCGGACGTTGATGTACTAAACGGGCAGTACATTCAAGTGGCCCAAACAACACCAATCACGGGCTTGTTAAAGCGCGGACCCAGGCAAAATGTAACCCACCTCCCGCCCAACCGACCGAGGGGCACGCCGCATAACGTACGGTAGTGAAAGATCGCGGACATGCAAATACAAAAATAACATTTTACAAAAAGTCCCTACGGATTACATAGGTATCAGTGTTGAAATTGAAGTAGTAAGTAGAAATAAGAGCATAAGATTCGAAAGGGGTTATGAACAGCATAATTAAAAATACTAGTTTGAAGAAAGTGGAAGAAAGTTTCTAGAACATCTGATCGGAAATGCAAAACTAATTTGGCTGATTAATTAAGAAGAATCAATCTCCCTCTTAATTAGTTTGTGTAAAAAAATTACACCAAGCATGGTTCTACGATCAGAAGAGAAAGGCAGATTTATTAGTAAGAGTCTACTACGATAAGAAGGCAAGCGAGTATTAGGATTCCAGTTAAGACCCCGGAGTGCAAAGAGCAGAAACTTATTTTTGTACCGATTCCATTCTATTCTGATGAGCCTTCTATTGGGGACATCTATTGGGGACATCATATACAAGGTCCATATTCAAGAATAGGTCGAACAAGAAAAGTATAAAGAGTTTTAGTAATGTAGGGATCGTTAAAATCTTTAGACCAGCGCTTAATGAAACCCAGGACACCAAGTGGAAGAGATATGCTTGTCAAATTTCAGATTGGGGTATAAAAGGATAGCCAAATTATTTACTGACTCAATTCGAACAAGCGGCTTATCATTTAGAATATAATTATTTAAAAAGGGCATTCGCCTGTAAAAGGACATTACGTTACACTTACCACAATTAAGATTTAATAAGGAAGGATTTAAGAAGGTCATTTATGAACAGAGTAAATAATAAGGGGCCAAGAGGACTTCCTTGTGGTACTCGGAGTAACTTAAGCCGACTTAGAGATTCAGCCTTGAAATAAACCTTTTGAGTACTAAGAGTTAAGTTGTTAGACATCCAAAGAATTAAGTTATTTGGAAATCCTAGAAGATGAAGTTTGTGAAGTGAAAGAGAATGATTAACAGAGTGAAAAGCCTTACTGAAATCAGTATAAATAACATCTATTTGCATTTTAGATCGAAATCCCTTAATGACAAAAGAAGTAAATTCTAATAGGTTAGTGGTAGTAGATCTATATTTCACAAGCCCATGCTGGCAGGGTGAAATTATGGAACTACACAGATGTTGAAGTTGAGAAGTTATTAATTTCTCAAAAATCTTAAGAATAGCAGACAACTTAGAAATACCTCTATAGTTCTCGACGTTTGACTTGTTTCCTTTTTTATGGAGTGGAATAATAAATGATTCTTTCCAAGTGTTAGGGAAAGAGCACAACTCCTCGGACAATTTAAAAAGAATAAATAATGGCTTTAAAATACCTTCAGCACAGTACCTAAGCACACAGCTTGATACTCCATCAGGTCCCGGTGAAAAAAAGGTCTTAATGGCCTTTAAATCACGTAGAAGCTAATTTTCAGTTATTAAAGGTCCAAAAATGCAATTGGAGTTATTTACATGTATACATATATATATATATATTGTAGCGTAATTTTGGCCGTCGCTGGGTGGACGGCTACGCCACGGTTAGCCGAGCGGTGCGTATTTTTTTCGGGTCGGCGGGGGAATCCGCACAACGCCAGGGACCGCTGGATGGGAAATAATAACACAACACTTGTTCTCTGTTCGTTTGGCCTTTATTGGTCACAATCTTTCCAGCATGTGGTGGACAACCACACTTTTCCACGTGCAAGCCTAGATTCGAAAAACTAGAATTTTTTGCAATAAGAATAAGAGCGTCGATATTCGACGCGCAAAACAGAGGTGTCCGACGATAAATCGATAAAACTCGATCGCCCGGCTACGTAGCAATGACGCAATAGCTTACGTGGGCGGGAATGTTTAAACATCCTGCAACGTTCGCTACATTACCCCCTCTAAGACTCGCGCCTCCTGGCCGAGATTTTCTGACGATCCTTTGTACGGGGCAAGGCGATTGACGTGGACGGTTCTGGTTGTACGTTTGCCGGGTAGGCACACCTCGTATACAAGGTCAGAGTGACGGCGAATCACAGTTGCTGGTCCCAGCCAGTCCGATTGCAGTTTCGGACACCGTCCTACTTTCCGCATGGGTGCGTACAGCCACACTTCGTCGCCTGGCTTGAATTCGCCCGGGTGAGATCGAAGATCGTACCGCTCCTTATTGACCTCAGCAGCAGCTATCAACTGTTGACGAGCGGTCTGGTGAGTCTTCTGCAGATCCTCTTGTAACTTACTCACGAACGTTGGGTAGTCCTTAGAACCAGGAGCCGGTCGGCCGTATATAAGCTCAGCCGGAAGGCGAAGTTTGCGGCCAAGCGCCAGGCGAGAAGGCGAAAAGCCGGTTGCCTCGTGTGGAGCGGATCGGTAAGCCCATAGAGCTAAGGGTAGCAAACAGTCCCAGTCCCGTTGATCGTTGGCGACGAATTTGGCTAACTAGTCCAACAGCGTGCGGTTGAAACGTTCAACCATTCCATCAGATTGAGGGTGCAGCGGGGTGGTACGCGTCTTGTCCACTCCCAATAGGCGAAGGCACGTCTGAAATACTTCCGACTCGAAATTTCGACCTTGATCCGAGTGCAGGGCGAATGGTGTGCCAAAGCGGCTAAAGACTTCCTGTACCAGCGCTCTCGCCACTGTTTCCGCTGTCTGGTCTGGGATCGCGATACATTCTGGCCATTTTGTGAAGTAACACATTACTACTGCGATATACCGATTACCACGAGGCGTAGTAGGAAGGGGGCCCAGAATGTCGATAGCTAGCCGTTCAAACGGGGCGCCGATGTAGCTGGGCTGAAGGCGACCGACCGTGCGACGAGAGGGCCCTTTCCTGGCATTACAGGTCCGGCACCGCGCGCACCAGATAGCCACGTCTGCGCTCTGCCCAATCCAGTAATAGCGCTGTTTTAGTTTGGCTAGCGTCTTTTTAATTCCAAAATGCCCACCAGTGGACGTGTTGTGCATACTGCGTGTAATCTCTTCCTGTAGGCTGCGGGGTACTATCGCCACAGCTTTACCTTCCCTGTTTTTGGTCATCAAAACGCCTTCGTCCACATAGAGCCGGTCGAACAAGTGCCAGTAGGCTTTTGCTTCGGGGCTCTCGCGCCAGATATTGTCTTTAGGGGGCCGACCTCCTTTTTGTAACCAGGTGAATACCAGGGCCAGCGTGTAATCTTCCATTTGTCGTTGGGCATAGTCCATGGCTTGGATTTGCATGTACATTATGCCTTGATTATCGTTCTCCTCAGCTTTCTCACAGTGACGACATTCTCCACAAGGTCGGCGCGATAAAGCATCTGCGTTGCCATGCTGCTTCCCACTACGGTGCTGAATATCCATGTCGTACTGTTGCAAGCGCTCTATCCACCGAGCAATTTGTCCTTCTGGCTCCCGGAAATTGTAGAGCCACTTTAGCGAGGCGTGGTCGGTTCGAAGGAGGAATCTTCGCCCGAAGAGATAATGGTGGAAGTGCTTAGTAGCCAGAACGACTGCTAGCAGTTCCCTCCTGGTCACGCAATAGTTACGTTCCGCTGCGTTGAACGTTTTGCTGTAATACTCCAGCACCCGTTCATGGCCGTTCTGGTCCTGACTCAGCACGGCGCCAGCGCCGTGGTTGGACGCGTCGGTATCAAGAATGAAGAGACCGGTCGGGTCGGGAAATGTAAGAATCGGCGCCTGGGTGAGCTTGGCTTTCAGCGCGTCGAACGCATCCTGAGCAGCTGAAGACCACTCGAATACACGGCGGGCCTCAGTCAGCTGGTGGAGTGGACGAGCGATGGCAGCGAATTCGGGGATAAATTTGCGGTAGTAGGAGCATAGTCCTAAGAACGAACGGACATCCTTCTGACAGCGAGGCCGTGGCCAATCTGTTACTCGGCTGACTTTTTCGGGGCACGCTCTCAGTCCTTGACCACTCACGATGTGTCCCAGGTACGTCACCTCCGTGCGAAAGAAATTACACTTTCGAAAACTTAACTTCAGGCCGGCGTTCGCTAGGCGGTCGAAAACCTCTTGCAGGTGGACTAGGTGGGCTTCGCACGTACGAGAGAAGACGATAATGTCGTCTAGGTACACCAACGCCGACTTGCAGGTCGCGCCGGTGAAAAGGCCGTCCATCAGGCGTTCAAAAGTGGCGGGTGCATTGGTCAAACCGAATGGCATGACATTAAACTCGTACAAGCCGGCATCACAAACAAAAGCTGTTTTTGCCCGCGATTCGTCGTCCATTTCCACCTGCCAGTAGCCGCTCTGTAAATCCATGGTCGAGAACCAAGTAGCTCCGTGTAATCTCCTCAAAATGTCATCCATCCTCGGCAGCGGATATGAATCCTTTAGAGTAACGTCGTTGAGACGACGGTAGTCCACGCAGAACCGCGTGGAGCCATCCTTTTTACGGACGAGTACTACGGGCGAGGCCCATGGGCTGGAAGAGGGGCGGATCACGCCTCGATCCTTCATATCGGCTACAAGGCGTTCCACTTCCAGTTTGCGCGAAAGCGCTTGGCGACGTGGTGGTTGTTTGATTGGGCGGGTCTGGCCCGTGTCGATCGTATGCCGAGTCAAATTAGTTCGGCCTGTGTCGTTATTCTGTGCTGCGAAGACGTGCGCGTAACTGTTGAGTAAACGCAGCAGTTTATTGCGCACTTCTGCCGGCAAACCCGTGGGTTGCAAAGAATCCCAATCCAGAATGTTTTCCGTGGCTGCGGCGGCAGAAAGCACCTCTACCGGTTCCAAATGACCCAGGATAGTGAAAGCCGCTAATTCGCACGATTGAGTGCCGATATTAAGCACGTGCAGTGTGGCAGTGCTACTAGTCGTGTCCACAATAGAGCTGCCCAGGACTAGATCGCCGGGAAGTTGTGAATAGACTCCTCGTTCTAGTATAGCTTGGGTCAGACGATCCTGCGATGAACAAGCAACTCTGACATGAGTGTGGCTGTGTGGTGGGATACTCGCTGCAACCGTGGAGTACAATAAGCTGATGCGTTGTGCAGTGGGCACGTGTAGAGCTATCGCACCCCAAGGGAACCTCAAACGTAGCTCCTTAAAATCCACGGCCGCTTGGTACCGCAGCAAGAAATCCAGACCCAGAAGCGTCGGGATATTCCCTTCCACCAACAGGAACTCGTGCTTAAGAGCTCGCCCCGCAATGACCAAGCGTGCTGTAGTTTTGGCAGTGGCGACAAACTGCTCGGCAGATGGGCCCTGTAGAGTCACCTGACAAGGGGTGACGGGCAGCTGGTCCGGAAGCTCGCGGTGGTTTAACAATGAGACGGCAGCGCCAGTGTCGACGATGAGTCGGACTTGATGATTCTGCAAAAATAGAAAACAGTGTAAGCTCCGGTCGACCGGTGCACTCAGTGTATACGTAGCTTTGCCGGGCGGCGTGGTTCGTCTACGCCCGGTCGTTTCCAATGGGTCGACAGATGCGGTGTCCTTAACTTTGGAGACCGGCGGCACAGGGACGCATTCTCCGGTAGGCGTCTCCTCAAACAGCTGGGGCAAGACCGTGACACACTCGTCAGACGAAGCTTTAGATCCAACGACGGGAGGCGGCTCGTGAGCACTCGGACCGGGCGGCGGCGTATTCATCAAATGAAATCGGGCGGCTTCTACTTCTTTAGAAGGAGTCTTACGCGCGAAAACAGATGATTTCGGCAGCGGCGAATTCACGGTGAGGTGCTTCGGCGAACGACCAGCTTGCGACGCAGATAAAGACTGCTCAGCGGACTGTCCTGTCGATTCGTTACTCGGTGTGCTCGGCGGCGACTTATGGGCACTCTCTCCGGGCGGCGACTTCAGAAACAACTGGTTTCGGGCTGCTTCTACTTCGTCTGAAGGAGCTTTAAGTCCGAAGGCAGATTGTTTGGGTGGCGGCGAATTCACGGTGTGGTGCTCCGGCGGACGGCAGACCGGTGGAGCGACAGTACAAGGGTCCTTGAACTGCTTAGGCATCTGGGTCGTATTCGTGTAAGATGTGACTGATGTTGTCGGCTGTTGGTTGGGGCTGTTGGGATTTAAAACCAACCTCCGCCCCTGGAGGCTGGCTTCCTCTAGTTTCCCGAGGGTAATGCGGAAATTGTAGGCTGGCCAACTCTGTTGGAGCGGCGCATGTTCCTTCTCGGAGTGTGTTGCTGGCTCTCGGCTGCGGACTCCGTCAGGTTAAGCACGATGCCAACAGGCCTGCGTCGGCATTGAGCCTCGATACGACGGGCCATGTCGAGCGCTTCTTTTAGAGTTGTTGGTTTGCTGGATAGAATCAGCACTTGGTATGAGGTTTCCCGAATGCCGTCGATGAACCTCTGCACCAGGATGCTGTTGTAGGTGGAGCTCGGTAATTCGCCAAAAACGGCGCGACCCAAACACTGCAAGTCCATAGCGAAGTCCTCCAAAGATTCCTTGGAACCCTGGCCGCGGTTATGAAACTCGTGGTATCCGGCATGTGGGCTAAGGGTGAAATGTTCCTGCAAGGCCGCGGTCAGCGCGTCATAAGAGCGCAGACTGGTATCCGGTAACGTAGCGTAAAATCGTTGTGCACGCCCGCGTAGGCTCGAATACAGCTTTCTACATTTTTGTTGTTCGGACCATCTATATTCGTCAGCCATATCGTCGAACAAGCGATGGAACTCAGCCCAGGGCCTTGTACCATCGTAAGTCGGTGGCGATTCCAAATCTGGTATCGACACGAACTGTCTGTCGGCAACCGAAGGGCTGGTGGGTGCTGGCTCAGAGGCTTGGCCGCACACGCCGCCGGTGTTCGACATAACCTCAACAGCACGCGGCCGCAAAAATGCATTTTGGCTTTGCCGTTGAGTTTCTTGTCCGGGATCTGGCCACGCTGATCCTCCGGTCCTTGGCGTGCTAGATGCAATTCCATCTTTATTAAGAGAAGTCTTTGCAGCGGTGTCTGCCACTGTGGCGAGGGGGCCTCCCGCGACAACACGTGGTTCACAAAAGCCTCCCAACATTGTGCGTTCGAAAGATGACCACATCTGTTGGAACTTTTGGTCGAGCTGCTGCTCCCGAGCTTCCATGCGGTCGTTCAAGCGAGCGATCCGTTTCTCCAGCGACTTATCTCGAGTGTCCAAGCGGCTGGCAATTGTCTCAGCCAACTGCTGTTGCGCCTCCAGCAAAGTCGATGCGAGCTGCTGCTCAGCATTTGCCTGGCGTTGGCGAACCGATTTTTTTGGCATAGTGGGTTGGGTTTTCGCAAACCGCTAATGTACCCCACACCTGACACCAATGTAGCGTAATTTTGGCCGTCGCTGGGTGGACGGCTACGCCACGGTTAGCCGAGCGGTGCGTATTTTTTCGGGTCGGCGGGGGAATCCGCACAACGCCAGGGACCGCTGGATGGGAAATAATAACACAACACTTGTTCTGTGTTCGTTTGGCCTTTATTGGTCACAATCTTTCCAGCATGTGGTGGACAACCACACTTTTCCACGTGCAAGCCTAGATTCGAAAAAACTAGAATTTTTTGCAATAAGAATAAGAGCGTCGATATTCGACGCGCAAAACAGAGGTGTCCGACGATAAATCGATAAAACTCGATCGCCCGGCTACGTAGCAATGACGCAATAGCTTACGTGGGCGGGAATGTTTAAACATCCTGCAACGTTCGCTACAATATACATATATATATATATGGCGAAACCATTTGATAAGGTTGTGAACTATAAGTCGTTTGAAAAAACTCTGCAAAAAGATCGGCAATTGCCTGTTCAGAGTCAGCTGTCATGTTTTCAAATAATACAGTTGATGTAAGTGTTGATGACTTACGCTGCGCATTAACGAAGTTATAAAACCTTTTAGGATTCCGCTGAAACTGTAACCTACAGCTTCTAAGGTAGTTATTATGGCATTGTGTATTAAGTCTAGAGAAGCTAGATCGGGCAATCAAATAGCGAGAGAAATCCAAGAAATAGCCAGATTCCTCGAACTTCTTGTACAATCTCGACTTTCTATTTTTCAAGTTTATTAAATCCCGCTTATACCACACAGGCTTGTTAGACCTACGTGGCTTAACCAACGGTACACAAGTATCAAATAATGAGTTTAAAGCAGATTAAACAAATTTAATTGCTCCATCCATATCTCTACACAAGTAAAGCTGGGACCAGTCTGTTTGGGATAGAAGCTGAGCGAGTTTAGTAGAATCGGTTTTCCCCAATTGACGAAGTCACTCTGCAGGTTTACTACCTGGGCTTAGCACCCTGGCTGGTAAGTCAATCAACACCTCCAAAGTTGGGTGATAACGATTTTTAGGCATAGATATAGGGTCAGTACGTGAGACAGATAAGAAGGAGGGATTCAAGACAAAAATAATATCAAGCATTTTATATAAAGAATTTGGGATACCATTTATTTGATACAATGACATCCAAAAAAAAATTTTAATAAAACCGTGCTGAGATGTGGAAGTCAACACGCTGGTGTCAGGACTTGAATTCCAGGTAGTTCCGGCAATATTAAAGTCACCAAGAACTACAAGAAAGTCACGATCAGAAACCAAAGAGGAGACAGATTGTATAGCAGAATCAGGCAAATAATGTAAGGAAATATCGGAAGAAGACGGAATATAAGAACAGGTTATAAAAAAGCAAACACCGGAGATAATCAATTTTACAGCAACAAATTCAATAGCTACAGAAATATTGGTAATTACTATCTCCGAAGATAAATCAGCGTCAACAGCAATTAGAACACAACCACCACGACGAGGAGTGCGATCTTTTCTGTAAATGGAGAATTTATTAGAAGGAATTTCAGAATTAAGGATGTCGGGCCTTAACCACGTTTCAACGACATGGAAAGGAAAAGTTAAGCTATTTAGGTAAAGGTTAATAAGTTTACTACAAGGACCACTTACATTCTGATAGCCCAATGAGAGGGAAGATGTTAGTTTTTGAACTATCAGAGATTGCAAGAGGTGGATTGAAACCAGAAGTAGAAAGTGAAATCGGAGGCCGATTTTCCTTTTTTGCAGTATATTCCTTAATAGCTAAGTGTTCAGGCCAGAATTCTTTACAGCAAATATTGTTTAAATGTTCAGCCGGAACACTTATATTAAAAGACGAGATTTCCCGACGATAAGCAAATTTAAATTTCTCCACCGTAATATGGGTTTTTTACTTGGCCTTGACATCATCAGATGTAGTGTCAGGGGCAAGTGTCGAAACAAAGATTTGTTGCCGTGGTGGAACACCTACAAGGGTCGTATTACCAACCATAGTATGAGCATCCGAAGGAGCCATGCTAATGGTTTATTGACCTGATAATTCGACTGAAAGCCTGGCCCTATTAATAATAGGTTGCTGACCTGCATCAACAGTGCTAACAATCACCGAATCAGGAACCGCTTCGGGATCAGAAGGAACCACATCCATGGGTAAGATGTAGTTCTCGTCACTTCTGATCGAAAAATAGGATGAAGGGGATGATAAATTAATCAACTCTAACTGTTTGGTAGCGGATGTAGTGGGTAAGCGAGTAGGGAGCGAAAGTTCATTAGGGCCAATGGACAGTCTAAGATTAGCCTTTTTCCGTCTGGGAGACTCATTTAAAAGTTTCATACTCTTAAACTCGTTCTCCAAATCGGAGAAGCCATCAAACAGTTTTTTAAGCCGAGCGAATATGTCTCCAAAGCCTTTCTTAGTCTGTCTCATAAATGCCATAATATCTTTTTCAACATCCCTACATGATTCACAAGTCCACTTTAAGGCCGACTTGGACTCAATCTGGTCGATTATTTTGCCGTTAAGGCCAGCACATTTTTCGTGTGAAACGTTATCATACAGCTAGCAGCAAACAAAACCCATTTTTACGTTTACACGAACCTGGCCATTTTTATTATAGCAGACAACCATTATATTAAAAGAAATAATTTAAAAAGATGAAAAATAAATTAAGAGAAGAACAACTGCACAAAAAATAAAAAATACAAACAAAAAAGAACGCACACTAGGGTTAAAACTGTTCACGCTGATTTGTACTTACGCACAGCAACACCAATAAGAAAATATTAGGCGCGGGCGCGTCGATCGAAATCAGCACAACGGAATACAAAACGAAGAGAGAAACCGTAACCAACACCAACGATAGAAGTGCGCGAGAGCGTTAAGCAAGCGTTGAGAGCGCGGATTAGTAGAAATACAAAAACAAATAAAGGCTCAATGCAAACTGCACAAATCAACCACCAGCTTGCTTATGATGTTGTTTGTTGTTGTATTTGCACAAGTATTAGAAAAGTTTAATAAGTTTAATTGCAATTTAATGTCCAACAATGTGTTTCACACAACCGATGTATAACACACGTCACAAGAACAAAATAGCACAAGTTATCACTTGATATAACGAGGAAAATACACGAAAGCGATGCGCAAGAAAAAAACACTTCCGTTGCGAATGCGAAGCGAATGCGAATGTGAATGTGTATTAAACCGATTCCTGATGCAACAGACAGTGAATGATAATGTAAAATCCCTAAAGGAGTTTCACATAGTCACAATGGAGTCTCTTGCATCTCTGATATACTCATAGCAGTCCTTCGAAACAAGCTGGATTCCACAAATAAAACAATCATTGAGCAACTCAAAGGAAATTTAGAAAAACAAACTAATCATTTGCTATTTTGTGCGACGACTTCCGCGCTAAACCAATGCCTGAACGTTTGAATTGGGTAAAACGCCAAAAAATGTGCGTCAATTGCTTCAAGGAGACAATATGGCAAAGGCATGCCCAAGCCGCTTCAAGTGCTTCAAATGCGACAAAAGGCACAACACCTTGCTGTATTTGGAAAATGGACCCAAGGAACTACAAACGCAAATTGTAGCTTCTGCAAATACTCAAAACATCAATCTCCTTGCCACAGCAAAGAAGCAGTACAAGGACACAACGGGCAACAAGCCACGTTCAAGGCTCTACTAGATTCTGGATCACAAATCAACGTGATCTCAGAAAGGCTGGCATCCTTGCTGTCCCTAAAACGACTCGCTACCACACTGCGAATTGAAGGTATCGGTGGACAGCCCAAAAAAAGGAAGGCGCGAGTCAATGTGCTAGCGAAATCGCTGCACAATGATTATACAATGCGGCTCGAAGCCTTCATATTACCCAACAAAAAATCACTGATCAGCCATCCCAAGCCATAAATAAGTCAAGCTGGAACGTACCAGACAACTAACCTTTGGCGGATCCACAATTCAACAAGCCGGGTGAAATAGACATGCTGATCGGAGCTAAGCATTACTATTCATTATTGCTCCCTCAACATCATAAAATACCTGTTGGTCCAATTATGGAAATGACCGAGTTGGGATGCGTTGTGGCTGGAAAAATAAAGGCTTCAAATAAGTCAGCAACCATTTGTGCAGTTGCATCAGGAGATGAAACAAATGCCATAATGGAGCGTTTCTGGACGCTCGAAAATTTCAAAACCACGAAGAAGCAACTCACACCAAGTGAAACAAGTAAGAATGCTATAGTCGAGTATACCCGACTACGAAACTCCCTGTACCCAGGTCAAAAATTTCCGATCGCATCTTCGTTAACTTACACATACATACACAGATACGCACACGCACGAGCCACAGCGCAAGCCAAGCATTTTAAGTTGTGACTGTGCTTCTTCTTCCCTTGCTGCAGCACTGAATCTTCTTTCGTGAATAACTTAGGTGTTTATTATCCGATCGACTTGAAATTTGGACAGTAGATTAAGAGGGACTAAAGTACTGGACATGCCAAATCTTAAAGCTATATCTTGAAAATTGTAACTGTAAAACGGTTTTTATCGAATAGCGGGGGAACGGAGGAGATATCTCAAATCTAAAATAAACTTGACCTGCTCCCGCTATACACGAACCTACATTCCAAATTTGGTGTCTCTAGCTCTTATAGTTGCTGAGATCCTTGCGTTCATACATACGGACAGACAGACGGACAGACGGACGGACGGACAGACGGACAGACGGACAGACAGACGGACATGGCCAAATCGAAATCTCTTTTGATACTGATCAAGAATATATATACTTTATAGGGTCGGAGATGTCTCCTTCTGCCTGTTACATACTTTTGCACAAATCCAATACCCCCTTTTTACCCATTTTATGGGTACAGGGAGTAAAAGGTGTGAAAAACACTTCATCGACAATTTGCATACCGTTGCCGATGGCCGATTCATAGTCAAATTTCCGTTTTGTGAACACACTTCAGCCCTGGGGCCCTCGTTGGAAATCGCAGAAAAAAGATTGTTTTCATTAGAAAAAATAACCAAGGAAGAGATTTGGAAAGGTTATGTAGACTTCATGTTGGAATATGAAAATTTGGGACACATGAAACAAGTACCTCGCAAGCTCCTTCCAACAAGGAACTACTTCATTCCTCATCAAACTAAGGGTGGGCTTTGACGCATCATGCAAGACACCGGCGGGAAAATCTCTGAATGACATATTGCATGTAGGACCCACTGTGCAAAGCGATCTGATCTCGATCTTATTACGATTCAGAACGCATAAATATGTTTTTACTGCGGACATAGAAAAAATGTACCGCCAAATATAGATAAATCCCGAAAACTAATTATATCAGATGGTAGTTTGGAGAAATAATCCCAACGAGGAATTAAGGTATTACCGCCTAAAAACTGTCACATATGGCACAGCATCGGCTCTAGATCACCTTGCCAAATTACACGTCAACAAGCTACCATTTGGATCAGCGGCATTAAAGAATGATTTCTGTGTGGACGATTGCTTGACAGGAGCAGACTCAACTCATGAAACAGTTCTAATTCAGCAGGAGCTAAACAAAATACTGCTTCCCTCAGGATTTAAGCTGCGAAAATGGTGCTCAAATAATGAGCAAATTGTAGAGGGAATCCCTAAGAAAGACATTGTCAATGATGTTCATCTGGGTGAAGCACTGGAACAACACAGTGTTAAAAGTCTGGGGCTTATATGGATACCCAAGAATGACCATCTCCGTGGGAGGGCACAAGGCATTCAAGCATCTCAAATTACCATACGAGTTGTGTGCTCCGAATTAGCCCAAATATTTGATCCATTGGGCTTATTTGCCCCTGTCGTTGTACGGGCAAAGATATTTATGCATCTCCTCTGGGAAGAAAAATTCGACTGGTGCCAAGTTGCCTACACATTTGTGCAATGAATGGCAGTCCTACAGAGAAGACATCCAATCACTGAACGAAATGCAGATTCCCAGGCACTTTTACGATGAAAAAACACCGTCAAGCAAGGAGATAAACACATTTCTGCATTCATCTGAAAAGGAGTACGGAGCTGAAGTTTATAAACGAGCTACGTATAAAAATAAGCAAATATCTGTTCGACATTCCTTGCTACGCTTAGAACTCTGCGCAGCACTACTCGGCGCAGAACTTACTGAACGGCTTTGAAAGGATCTTCGACTGGATCCCCAAAAAGTGAAGGGATACATCTGAACAAACTCCACTGTAGTACTGGCATGGATAAATGTCTCAGCATCTTCATATCACACCTTTGTGGCCAATCGCATCGCAAAAATTCAAGCCTCGTCAAGGCCATCACAATGAAACCACGTCTCATCCACAAGTAATGCGGCTGATGTACTTTCCAGAGGAACTACTGCAATGAAACTATCCAACGACAGCAAATGGCTATATGGACCACTATTCCTGTATGGTCCACGAGAGAGATGGATTAATTCTTCAACAATCCCGCCCAGTGATCTGGAACGAAAGACAAAACAAGTCAGCATTGCAATCGTTCCGTCAACACAAGGAGAAGACCTATATAATTGCAAGCATAGAAACTCTTTTCAAAAGGAAAGGAGATGGTCAACCACTTCCGTATGTGTGAAAGAATTGGGCGAAGCACGAACAATAATCTTGCGGGCTATACAAAAAATAGAATTCGCGGATCCTTCGTCGTCGCAATGGTAGACACAAAGAGCTTTTCAGTACATTGACACCACGACTAGAGATCAGTGGCCTCATTCGCGTCGGAGCCAGAATGGACCATTTGGAACTATCTTACGACGCCAAACATCCGATCTTGCCATACAATGATCCGATTGTTAAAATGTTACTAAGAGAGCTACATGAGGATAACATGCACTGCGGCGCTCAAGCACTAAGAGCCATCGCAAGGCAGCAGTTTTGGATTTTAAAAGACAAGATCATGGCCAGGAACATCATTCATAGCTGTGTGAAGTGCTTCAGAGCCCAACCCAAGCTAATGCAGCAAATTATGGGCAATTTAACTGCAGATCGAGTCACACAGACTCGACAATTCTTCAGCACTTGCGTGGACTACTGCGGACCTTTCTGGATTAGTGGAAAAAGGTCTGATAAGGCATACATAGCAGTATTTTGTTGCTTCACCACAAAGGCGGTACATTTGGAGTTAGTAAGCGATCTAATTACATATGCATTTCTGGCAGCCCTTCGCCGTTTTTTGAGTCGTCGCAGAAAATGTCAAACAATTGTGACATTGCACCGAATTTCATTAGCGCCAATTACCAACTAATGGAGCTTGAAAAGGCAATCTACTCAGACAAGGCTGCAACAGAGATCATAGAACATTGCAGCAAACGGCAGGTGAACTTTAGATTCATCCCTCCTCGAGCGCCCACCCTGTGGGAGGCAGAACCATTGGAGAACCATTAACTGCCCCTCCCGATGTAAGTATTGATCAAGGTGGAAAAACCCTGGTTAAACGCTGGGAGCTCGTCTCCAGAATTCTGGAAACAATGGTCCCAGGAATACTTACAACAACTACAGTATCTTCACAAATGGAAAACTACAGCACCAAATGTTAAAGAAGGATTACTGGTGTTAATAAAGAAATATAATATTCCAGTGATGATGTCGCCTATGGGACTGATCATAAAAACATACCCAGGGTCTGATAATTTTGTACGAGTTGTCGATGTCAAGACTGAATCTGGAAAAAAAAAATCCCCAAAACACGTTTTCAAGGGGTATATCTCCTACAGTTTCAAAGTTAGAGTTACCTAATTTGGCATACAGACTAATGTTGACCACCTGGGCAAATCTGCCCCAAAAAATTTTTGACCCCCCCACCCCCTCCCCGCAAACGAGAAAAATCTATATCTCCCACACCTGTACAGGTAGAGTCACCAAATTTGGCATACAGACTACTGTTTTTTCGCGTCTCTTTCCGAACCCACAAATAACCAAATTAAATAGGATTAGGAATATAGTGTTCTGCAGTCAAGTGCGTCCGACTGCAACGTTCTTACTTGTTCATTATAACTAAACCATAACTTTAATTATTAACAAACATTGCATCATATCAAATACTAAATGAAGCCGAAAAATTACTTAATATACGCAATTTCAATATTAATATGTTGTTTATTTAATACTGTAATCTATATATATAAAAGAGTTCGTGCTGACTGAATGACTGATTGGCAATCATTGCACAGCCCAAACCGTAAGAGACCCGTAGGATGCTGAAATTTTCACAGTAGGTTCCACCTATGACGAAAGTGCACGCTAAGACGGGATTTCGGAAAATACCACCCACAAGCGTGGAAAATCGCGGAAAACTGTTGTATGAAACTTTTTGTTTACCATCCAATCGGCTTCAAACTCATTTTCAGAGATCTACACAAAATTCGTTTGACACATTTTTCACCGATTTTGGAAAATCCACCACCCTGGGCGGAAAATGGGGGTCTCAAGGTTGTATGGGCAAAAGTCTAATTTTGGTCCGATCACCTTCGAATTCATTCACAAAGCTCTTCACGTAAAATAATTCGACACGTGTATCAGCGATTTTGGGAAATTTAAACACAGGGTCGGAAAATCGGTGGAAAACTCTGGCATTCGTCATTTTTAGTTTTCATGCGGTTGGCTTCAAACTCATTTTCAAAGTTCTACACAAAAACAGAATAGACGTGGTGGACAAAGATTTTGGAAAATCTACCCCCAAGGTCGGAAAATTCGCGGAAAACTGTTGTATGAAACTTTTTTGATTATCGTCCGATTGACTTTAAACTCATTTTCAAACTTCTCTGTTTATCATCCGATTATAATTCAATACATGTGCTACCGGTTTTGAAAAATGCACGCCCACGTTCCGAAAATGGTGAAGTCAGGAATTCAGCTTCATAATAATTTCCAAATATAAATTAAAAAAAACCTCGGTACTTTGCAGGCATTACAACGGGCGGCAAATAGTTGGAAAGCTTTAGTCTGGATTTTTAGTAATATTCGTTGAATTGGTTTTCAAATGACAAATTATTTTGGAAAATCTACTCCGCGTCACCACGGGCGGGAAATGGAAGTCAAGGACAAATGAGTGGGATTATTTGTTTAGTTAGATCGGCTTCAAAGACATTTTCATAGCGCTACACAAAAACATTAGTCACGTTCTCAACTATATAGTTTCCTACCCCCACGGAAAGGAAAAATGTGATACGTTATTTTTGTGTGTTTTATTACGGTTGACGAAAGTAGTCAAATTCAACATAATGCATTTTAATCTAAATATTTCGCCGGGCAACGCTGGCGATATATAGTAATATATAAATACCTCAAATAAACACGAAAAAAAGCAATTTGAAGTAAGAGAGAAGTCACTGATTATAGCAGTCTGAACATCTGCTACAATGAATGGCCACGATAAACAACGACGGAGCCTAAGATTTAGTTCCACAACTAGTTTTCCGTAGGTATAAATGACTGTCTCGTTTGTCGCATACAGGATGAGATCGCCTTTCTTAGGGTCATGTGTAGCCAATGAGCGTGGTATGATATGATCACTGATCCGGAGCCGACAATAAATCTTATGCGAGATATGCGATCGATGATGGGTTTACAGCGTTAGTGAAGAACAGTTGGTTGTTGGTCGATGGTCGATGGAGTCGCTGTTGTTACAAATACTGCCGCCACCCAGCTTTGAAGGCGACAGCTGAGCTAGTTTAAAAAAATTTGTGCGAGCGCATCTGGGCTTGCATTTTTGCGCGTCGTTCCAAAAACGGCGATTATAATAACAAAGCTCACACTGTTGGCCACCTGACTGAGTTGAGCCAGCTGAATCAGAGCGAGTGAGCGAAGACCAACGACCAAATGATTTTTTAAATATGCGCCAATATTTGCAAGTTTTGAAATTTTTACATGTGAATGTGTAATGCAAAGGCCATTTGATATCAACAACAATTAATTATACTCGACCGGAGCATTCTAAGCTTACTGTCATTAATTCAAAAGAAACATTTTAAATTTTAAACTATTCATTCAATATTAGTAATCGTTATTTCCTTATTATTTGTAATTTTGTATCCAAATGTGAAGTTATTAAACAAATCCCTTCTTTTCAGAGCAGCTGTACACATTTGTATGCTTTGATTCTAAAGTAGTGGGAAATGATCGCATACGATTCAAGATGTATCCAATTGGTCTTCTGATATCCTGTTGTTTTTATGCAATTACCATAATGGTGTATATTTCAATTGAAAAATTGCGAAATCTTCCGGGGAAAATATTGCTTTGTCTGGTGTGCAGTCTCCTTTTGCGTATCTAGGAATTGCTATGGGTCAATTAATGCCTATATCAAACGATAACATGTGTTTTATTTCGGGTAAGTATGTATATAAATATAAGTGTTTTTACTCCCTGTACCCATAAAATGGGTAAAAAGGGTACTAAATCGGTGCAAATGTATGTAACAGGCAGAAGGATGTTCTCCGTCATTATAAAGTATATATATTCTTGATCAGTATCAAAAGAGATTTCGATTTAGCCATATCCGTCTGTCCGTCTGTATGAGCGCGTCGATCTCAGCAACTATAAGAGCTAATTTGGAATATAGGTTTCTATATATAGAGGCAGCTAAGCCATGTATGTGTGTGTATGTGTACGAAGATGCGATCGGAATTTTTTTACTTGGGTACAGGGAGTTTTGTAGTCGGGTATACTCGACTATAGCATTCTTACTTGTTTTAAATTAAACATTTAGTTAAGAATATTATTTACCTTGTAGTAAAACGAAAAATTTGACCACGGTCTGAACCAAAGTCTCCCCTTTGGGTCGGTACATGTATCTGGTTTTAAATATCCCTTAAACGACGACAAAGCGACAACCAGAATATATGTTTATAATGGGGTGAGATCAGATTTTATTCGATGCTGGAATTTCGTAAGCTACGCACGCATATAATAAAAGTCTCAATTAAACTTATTTTTTTTGTTCTCTTGGGCGTAGATGTACTAAAACGGGCAGTACATTCAAGTGGAAGAACGACACCAAGCAAAGACTTATTAACGCGAGGACCCAGGCAAAATGCAACCCACCTCCCGCCCAACCGACCGAGGGGCGCGCCGCATAACGTGCGGAATCGAAGATTGCAGTACAAACTAAATAAAAGTTCTACATAAATTAAAACTAAAGACAAAAAGTAACTATAGATTACACAGATAACATAAAAATGAAGTTCTGAGTAAGGATATAGAATTAGCATTACATGCTGATAAAGGTTGTTATAATAAGAACATAAAAAACTAAAAGGGTTATGGATAGCATAATTAGTATTACAAGCTTGAACTGCAAAACTAATTTAACTGATTAACTCAAAAGAATCAATTTCCCCATTAATTAGTTTGGGTACAAAACTTACACCAAGCATGGTTCTACCATCAGAAAGGGAAGGAAGATTTATTAGTTAAAGTATACTACGATAAGAAGGGAAGCGAGTATTAGGATTCCAGTTAAGACCACGGAGTGCAAAGAGAAGAAATTGTTTTTGTACCGATTCCATTCTATTCTGATGAACCTGTATTGGGGACACCAAATACAAGACCCATATTCAAGAATAGGTCGAACAAGAAAATTATAAAGAGTTTTAGTAATGTAGGGATCGTTAAATACTTAAGACAAACGCTTTATGAGACCCAGGACACCAAAGGCACGATTAGCGGTAGAAGAGATACGTTTGTCAAATTTTAGCTTGGGATCTAAAAGGATACCCAAATCATTAACTGACTCATTTCGAACAAGCGGCTTATCATTAAGAAAAATGACATTACGTTACACTTACCACAATTAAGATTTAATAAGGAAGGATTTAAGAAGGTCATTTATGAACAGAGTAAATAATAAGGGGCCAAGAGGACTTCCTTGTGGTACTCCGGAAGTAACTTGAACAGACTTAGAGATTCAGCCTTGAACTAAACCTTTTGGGTTCTAAGAGCTAAGTAGTTAGACATCCAAAGAATTAAGTTATTTGGAAATCCTAGAAGATGAAGTTTGTGAAGTAAAGGACAATGATTAACAGAGTAAAAGCCTTACTGAAATCAGTATAAATAACATATATTTGCATTTTAGATCGAAATCCCTTAATGACAAAGAAGTAAATTCTAATAGGTTAGTGGTAGTACATCTATATTTCACAAACCCATGCTGGCAGAGTGAAATTATGGAACTACACAGATGTTGAAGTTGAGAAGTTATTAATTTCTCAAAAATCTTAAGAATAGCAGACAACTTAGAAATACCTCTATAGTTCTCGACGTTACACTTGTTTTCTTTTTTATGGAGAGGAATAATAAATGATTCTTTCCTCTTTCCAAGGGGAAAGACTCCACGGACAATTTAAAAAGAATAAATAATGGCCTTAAAATACCTTCAGCACAGTACCTAATCACACAGCTTGATACTCCATCAGGTTCCGGTGAAAATATGGTCTTAATGGCCTTTAAATCACGTAAAGTGAACTTTCAGTTCTTTCAGGCCCAAAAATGCAATTGGAGTTATTTACATGATAAGGATAAGGCGAAACCATTTGATAAGGTTGTGAACTATAAGTCGTTTGAAAAAACTCTGCATAAAGATCGGCAATTGCCTGTTCAGAGTCAGCTGTCGTGTTTTCAAAAAATACAGTTGATGGAAGTGTTGATGACTTACGCTACGCTTTAACGAAGTTATAAAACCTTTTAGGATTCCGCTGAAACTGTAACCTACAGCTTCTAAGGTAGTTATTATGGCATTGTGTATTAAGTCTAGAGAAGCTAGATCGGGCAATCAAATAGCGAGAGAAATCCAAGAAATAGCCAGATTCCTCGAACTTCTTGTACAATCTCGACTTTCTATTTTTCAAGTTTATTAAATCCCGCTTATACCACACAGGCTTGTTAGACCTACGTGGCTTAACCAACGGTACACAAGTATTAAAAATTGAGTTTAAAGCAGATTAAACAAATTTAATTGCTTCATCCATATCTCTACACAAGTAAGGCTGGGACCTGTCAGTTTGGGATAGAAGCTGAGCGAGTTTAGTAGAATCGGTTTTCCCAAATTGACGAAGTCGCTCTGCAGGTTTGCTACCTGGGCTTAGCACCCTGGCTGGTAAGTCAATCAACCACCAGGTCTCCCAAAGTACAACCGAGACTCTCCAGTTTACTTTGGGATACCTGGTGGCGACTCAGGTGGTGACAGAGCCTGCAAAGCGCGCTAAGGGGAACTGTAACGCTCTTCTGAGGGTCCGGTCCGCCGCCGAGGTAGAGATGAGAAGAAAAGTGGGAAGAAGCTGCACCACCAGGTTCCATCCAATACGCACTGAGCCTCTCTAGTATGCATTGGGAGAGCCAGCAGAGCGTGTTGAGAACCCAATAACACGGTTTTCTGGGATTTGTCCACCACCAAGGGGGAGTGGAGACCACCAAGTACACCCAACACACATTGAGACTCTCTAGTGCGTGTCTTGGGGCACCTTAGGTGGTTAGGCGGAACACAGGGCAGCTGAGCGTGTTGAGAACTCTCTAAGTCTCTCCACTACCAGTGCAGAGCTTAAAAGGAATGGGGCAGAGAATACGCCACCAGGTTCACCCAACACGAACTGAGACTCTCTAGTGCACGTTGGAGGACCTGGGAGTGACCCGGAGGGGGAAATAAAGCCATCAGCGCGTGTTGAGACTTTAAAAGGGGTAGAAGACGGGGCTTTAGGGACAATTTTTTTTTCTCTTTATTTGTATTTAACTAGCCTTTCCTAACCGAATCGTGTAAACTCTCCCTAACCCTCTCCTTTGAGCACGTATGGCCAGCTTACCCACTCTTTGAAATTCTCCTCTCGACGTTACTCCCGGATTGTATGGTTGCGTTGCGCGCGATTCAAATTTGAAATTGGGATGATGTCCCGTTGGCCGGCCCCGTTGATCCGCGTGTACTTGTTCGATTCGGCCGCTAAATCGAGCCTGCACGTCTGTCTAATTTGCATGTATATACGTCGTTTTATATAAAACATATAAAACGAATATATGTAGCTTATATGTAAGCAGCGAAAACGTCCCTGGTGGGATAGAGCGTGTTGTGCACATATATACATATCTGATACAAGCGGTCACTGCATGGGACTCATGCTGACGCGGCTTTTCTGTAGTCGAGACACTCGTGGCCGATCATATTTTGGGGTACTTGAACTGCACTTAAATATGACACATGCTTATGCAACAAAGACTAAGTGTCTTTGCATTCTAGTATTTATGTTTATTGGTATATATGAAGTATATACTGGACATAGTGCTGAGCTCAGTGAGCTCTCGATGTGTGCATACCACATCTCCCTCCTTGTCAAAAATAACGTAATTATATAAAGTTATTTTTAATTTATGTATATTAATATAGTGACATATTTATAGCAATGTCATTTTTGAACCACTGTAATTCACATATTGCATTGCATATTGTAACCCACTGTATGTTTACAAATTGAAAACTCACAACAGTGGCCTGAATTTAAAACTCATAACAGTGGCCTTCTTTTTATAGCCACATTCAAATAATGTCAATAAATACCGAATTCAATTCTCTAATTAGAATCGTGCAAACAGCATGCCAACTGCATCCGCACTTAAAAGTGTCAACGGATTCCAATCTGATCATCAGCATGCCTTCTGCAGCTGAACTTAATAACTGCCAATATATTCCAAACAGATCAACAGCATGCCTTCAGCAGCTGAACTTAATATCAACAAACAATTGTATAAACAAACACTGATCAGCGGCAATAGGTCAGTAGAATACCAAACAAATCCCAATCGCTGACCCATTGCAAAGAGTCACGTACTCCACAACTATTCTAAGCTTTAAATACTAACATAAGCAGATATTGTATCTCAGTCTTTATCAAACTACTCAATGGAGTAAACGAACATCTAAAAAATACTATTTATTCCTTTTTCTTTTATTTTTCCACAACGGAAGGATAAGAATGTAATTATATATATTTTGTTTTTATTCTTAGAGAGTACATTTATTTCAACAAAGATAGAAAAATAGTAAAATTTTAATTTTGTGCTTATATATTTATAATAATTTTTTATTTATTTATTTATTTATTTTTTAAATATCAAATTAATTTAGAATGTGTGTTTAGCGACGTATAATTTGTAAATGAAATATTTAACAGGCTCGACGTCAACAATTCAGGGTGAATATAGAAAGGTAGATATTGAACAGTATTGGCTGGTCATATAGCGCTATTTCGGATGCTGCCAAGCATCCTCATCAGTGACCTTATTGTTAGAAATTTTTGTCCAAACTTGTCCGTATATGAGTAGTAGTCGGCTAGATTCGAACCCGAGTGCTCCCGTCTGTAAGGCGGATGCCTTAACCTCTGACCCACTTGCTGTCCGATCCCGGCTTGAACTAATTACTGTCATCAACAGGTCCATTTGAAATTCTAAGTCCGCACCAAAGCTTAATCCCTTTATCTAAGTTTCTAACCCTTACAGTTCTATTTTATTATTATTAGAACCACTTGTATTGAACTTTTTAATCACTTTGTAAAGGCTTCGCTTTAATATCCCAGTGTAAGTTCGGTACTAGCTGATCTATGCAGATCAGTCAGTTGGTTTTTGTTTCAATATGAGGTTGATACAATGAAGTTAGTTTGTCATAATGAATGGGCGTGCCGTCCCTTATTGATAGAATGTGTGTATAGCAACGTATAATTTGTAAATGAAATATTAAACAGGCTCGACGTCAACAATTCAGTGTGAATGTAGAAAGGTAGATATTGAAAAGTATTGGCCGGTCATATAGCGCTATTTGGGATGCTGCCAAGCATCCTCATCAGTGACCTTATTGTTAGAAATTTTTGTCCAAACTTGTCCGTATATGAGTAGTAGTCGGCTAGATTCGAACCCGAGTGCATCCGTCTGTAAGGCGGATGCCTTAACCTCTGACCCACTTGCTGTCCGATCCGGCTTGAACTAATTACTGTCATCAACAGGTCCATTTGAAATTCTAAATCCGCTCCAAAGCTTAATCCCTTTATCTAAGTTTCTAACCCTTACAGTTCTATTTTATTATTATTAGAACCACTTGTATTGAACTTTTTAACCACTTTGTAACTTTAGCCTATTCTTATGGTTTCCGTTCTCCTATGTCTATTATGAAATTGTTTCTATCTTCTATTTTTATTACTTTTTAGGGTCCCAAATATTGATTATATAGTTTATGACCTGAGTCGTTTTTAAGTAGTACTAAATTTCCTATTTCTAACTTTAAGTTATTAGCTCATTTATCATATTCTATTTTACGTTTTTGTTTTCTGTTTCTATCATTTCTATCTTTTATACGCTATCTGTAATTTAAATTTAAGCTCTTTTGCATAGTCATCTAAATTGTATATAGGATCTATTTTTGATAAAGTATTCAATTCTATGAATTGTCTTGGTAATCTACCGTAAGCTAGCTCATACGGACAGTAATCATGTACCGTTGATGGAGTGGTGTTAAAACAATAAGTGTTCGATGACTTCTTTCTACTATTCCTAAAGTCTGGTCTGTGCAGTTGATAATATATTATTGATTTTTATATATTTGCATAAGTCATTAATAAGTGAATTTTTATACTCAGTACCCATGTCTGTTATGAACATCTTCATAGGACCGTACTTTAGTATAAACGATTCGAATACTATTGCGTTGACTACTTTTTTTGCGCTTTTATCGGCTACTGGTATTGCAACTAAATTTTTTGTAAGGTCGCATATTATAGTTATTGCATACTCATTGCCATTGTCTGTTCGAGGTAAAGGTCCGATTGTATCAATTAAAACAGTGTCTAAAGCTTTGTTTGGGGTGTTGGCTATAATCATTGGGGCTACTACACATGTGCAAATGTATGTAACAGGCAGAAAGAGACATCTCCGACCCTATAAAGTATATTATTCATGATCAGTATCAAAAGAGATTTCGATTTGGCCATGTCCGTCTGTCTGTCCGTCTGTCCGTCCGTCCGTCTGTCCGTCCGTCCGTCTGTCCGTATGAACGCGTCGATCTCAGCAACTACAAGAGCTAGAGACACCAAAATTGGAATGTAGGTTCCTGTATACCATACGCAGATCAAGTTTGTTTTATATTTAAGATATCTCCCCCCGTTACCCCGCAATTCAATAAAAATCGTTTTAAAGGAACACTTTCAAGATATAGCTTTGGGATTTAACATAAACACTTTAGTCACTCTTAATCTACTGTCCAAATTTTAAGTCGATCTGATAGTAAACACGGAAGTTATTCAACAAAAAAGATTCAGTGATGCAGCGCGGGGGGGAAGGAGAAGCACAGTCACCACTTAAAATGCCTCGCTGGCACTGTTGCTTGTGCTGTCGCTTGAAGTATGTGTGCGTCTTTGTGTATGTGTGTGTGTATGTGTAAGTGTACGAAGACGCGATCGGAAATATTTGAACTGGGTACAGGGAGTTTTGTTTCGGGTATACTCGACTATAGCATTCTTACTTGTTTGTTTTTATACTATGTTCCCGAATGGAAAATAGTATATTGGGTTTACGAAATGTCCGTCTGGCCGTCTGTCCGTATGAACGCAATTTTTTTGGCTTTATCTTTAAGCTAGAGCAACCAAACTTGGTACACCTGTTGGTGTATACCCTCAATTTATGAAGTGTCGAGATCGACCCCCCACCCCCACAAACTTCCCCGCAATTTGGGGAAAACCTGGATCCTGCCCATTTTTCCTCATTTTTTAAGCTATAGTCACCAAATTTGGCATACAGACTAATGTTGAGATTCCCGACAGATCTGCATCAAAAAACAAGTAAGAATGCTATAGTCGAGTATACCCGACTACGTAACTCCCTGTACCCAGGTCTAAAACATTCAATCACATCTACGTCCACTTGCACATACATACACACATACACAAAGACGCACACACACACTGGCGGCAAAAACGACAGCGCAAGCGAGGCAATTTAATTGGTGGCTGTGCTTCTTCTTCCCTCCTCTCGCTGCATCACTGAATCTTCTTTCGTGAATAACTTCCGTGTTTATTATCCTATCGACTTGAAATTTGGACAGTAGATTAGGAGTGACTAAAGTATTGTACATGCTAAATCTAAAAGCTATATCTTGAAAATTGTTACTGTAAAACGGTTTTAATCGATTTGCGGGGGAACGGGGGAGATATCTGAAATATGAAACAAACTTGATCTGCGTATGGTATACAGGAACCTACATTTCAAATTTGGTGTCTCTAGCTCTTGTAGTTGCTGAGATCGACGCGTTCATACGGACAGACGGACAGACGGACATGGGCAAATCGAAATCTCTTTTGATACTG
Organism: Hirtodrosophila confusa; assembly: GCA_035043065.1. NCBI lineage: Eukaryota > Metazoa > Arthropoda > Insecta > Diptera > Drosophilidae > Hirtodrosophila > Hirtodrosophila confusa. The sequence goes on from JAWNNI010000169.1 coordinate 164,192, forward strand.
ATCAAGAATATATATACTTTATAGGGTCGGAGATGTCTCCTTCTGTCTGTTACATACATTTGCACAGATGTAATACCCCCTTTTTACCCATTTTATGGGTACAGGGAGTAAAAATCGGGTGCAACGTTCTAACTTGTTCTTTATTGGCTGTGTTGAGTTTTACATTCAATCTCTTAACGTAGCTAATGGCTGTGCAGCTGCGCCGCCAGATACGCTGGCAGCGGAGCAGCCGCTTTGGGTTTATTATATATATATAATAAAATAGTTTATTTTTTTAGAGTCAAATTAACTGCCCGTATCAACTAAGGCAGACGATGAGTTAAGAATAAAAGACGCGACGATTAAAGAACGTATGTACTTTATTTTTCACTGCTCAACTTAAGACTAAATTTTGATTACAATTATATGGGTTTATATTCTTAAGCGCAGAACTTAGCTGCATGGGAAAATGAATACGTAAGATAAAAACTTGAATACGTAACTAACACGAGCTGAGCACATGAGTATCAGTTGTGCTGATTTTGCAAAAGTACTTATGTTATGTAGACATAAATATGTCATTAACACGAGCTGAGGACGTGAGTATTTTATGTAGACATAAATATGTCACTATATATGTATATAAGAGAGAATGCTATATGCACACAAAGAGCGCGCTATGCGCGACAAGCTAAACATTCCGACTCGGCACTTATGCTGCCCATTGCGTTCTTGTGCGGTCATATTACTTTGCACTTGAAATATGCTTGGGATTTATGTTATGTAAACATTTCAACAAAGTGTTACAATTTGTTTGTTGTACAAGACACGGAGTACAGTGTGTAATCGATATGTGCGCATACTACAGTACAAACTAAATAAAAGTTCTACATAAATTAAACAATAGACAAAAAGTAACTATAGATTACACAGATAACATAAAAGTGAAGTTCTGAGTAAGGAAATAGAAGCAGCATTATATATTAAATGATAAAGTTTGTTATAATTAGAACATAAAATTCGAAAAGGGTTATGGATAGCATAGTTAGTATTACAAGCTTGAAGAGAAAGAGGAAGAAAGTTTCTAGAATTTCTGATCGGAACTGCAAAACTGATTAGCTCAAAAGATTAATTAATTAGTTTGTGTATGAAAATTAGCCCAAGAAGGAAGATTTATTAGTAAAAGTCTACTACGATAAGAAGGCAAGCGAGTATTAGGATTTAGGAGTTAAGACCCCGGAGTGCAAAGAGCAGAAATTGTTTTTGTATCGATTCTATTCTATCCTGATGAACCTTGTATTGGGGACACCAAATACAAGACGCATTTTCCAGAATAGGTCATCAAGAGAAGTATAAAGAGTTTTAGTAATGTAGGGATCGTTAAATTCTTTAGACCAACGCTTAATGAAACCCAAGACACCAAAGGCACCATTAGCGCTGGAAGAGATATGTTTGTCAAATTTTAGCTTGAGATATAAAAGGATACCCAAATCATTAACTGACTCAATTCGAACAAGCGGCTTATCATTAAGAATATAATTATTTAAAGAGTGTATTCGCCTATAAGAAGACATTACGTTACCATTACCATTACATTACAACAATTAAGATTTAATAAATTTACCCGGCACCAAGCTTGAAATCTGTCAAGATCAGCTTGCAACCTTTGACCAGATAATAAATCAGTAGATGACAGACAAAGTTTAACATCATCGGCATACATCAGCACCCAAGAGCGATTTTCGACAGAAGGACGGTCATTTATGAACAACGTAAATAATAAGGGGCCAAGATGACTTTCTTGTGGTACTCCGGAAGTAACTTGATCAGACTTAGAGACTAAGCCTTGGAATAAACTTTTTGGGTTCTAAGAGTTAAACAGTTGGAGATTCAAAGAATTAAGTTATTTGGAAATCCCAGAAGATGAAGCTTTTGAAGTAAAAAATAATGATTAATAGAGTCAAAAACCTTACTGAAATCAGTGTAAATAACATTTGTTTGCATTTTAGATTGAAATCCCTTAATAATAAGAGAAGTAAATTCCAATAGGTTAGTGGTAGTAGATCTATATTTCACAAGCCCATGCTGGCAGGGTGAAATTATGGATCTACATAAGTGTTGAATTTGAGAAGTTATTAATTTCTCAAAAATCTTAGGAATAGCAGACAACTTAGAAATACCTCTATAGTTCTCAACATTAGACTTTTTTCCTTTTTTGTGGAGTGGAATAATAAATGATGATGTTAGGGAAAGAGCACAATTCCACTGATAATTTCAAAATCATAAATAATGGCTAAATATACCTTCACAGTACCTAGGCACGCAGCTAGGTATTCAATCAGGTCCCGGTGAAAATATGGGCTAATGGCCTTTATATCACTTAGAAGCGAACTTTCAGTTATTAAAGGTTCAAAAATGAAATTGGAGTTATTGACATGATAACAAAAAGGCGAAACCATTTGATAAGGTTGTGAACTATAAGTCGTTTGGAGAAACTCTGCAAAAAGATCGGCAATAGCCTGATCAAAAACAGCTGTCGTTTTTTTTCAAATAATATGGCTGATGGAAGTGTTGATGACCTACGCTTCGCATTTTCGAAGTTATAAGACCTTTTAGGATCCCGCTGAAACTGTAACCTACAGCTTCTGAGGTAGTTATTATAGCAATGTATATTTAGTACAAGAAAGTGCCAGATTCCGTGAACTTCTTGTATTCTATTTCTTAAGTTTATTAAATCCCACGTAAACCACACAGGCTTGTTAGACACGTATCAAATAATGAATATAAAGTAGTAGTAGTAAATAAAATTGAAGTGCTCATCCATGTCAGGACATGAAATCCAGATAGTTCCTGCAATAATAAAGTCACCAAGAACTACAAGAAAGTCACGATCAGAAACCATAGAGGAGACAGCTTGTATAGCAGAAGCATTCAAATAATATAAGGAAATATCGGAAGAAGGCGGATTATAAGAAGAAGTGATAAAAAAAATTATTTTACGGCAACAAATTCAATAACTACAGAAGTATCGGCTGAAGATAAATCAGCGTCAACAGCAATAAGAACACCACCACCACGACAACGAATGCGATCTTTTCTGTAAATGGAGAATTTGTTAGAGGGGATTTCACAGTTAAGGATGTCGGGCCTTAACCATGTTTTAGAAAAGGCAACGATATGGAAAGGAAACGTTAGGCTATTTAGGTAAAAATTATTAAGTTTACTTCAAAGACTTCTTATATTATTATAGCCCTGTGAAACGTAGGTTGTTAGTTTATTGTACTATCAGAGATGACAATAGGTGGATTAGAACTACCACCGGAAGAAGGAAGTGAAATCGGAGGCCGATTTTTCTTTTTTATTCTAGGTTGTTGACCTGCATCAACAGTGCTAACAATCACCGAATCAGGAACCTCTTCGGGGTCAGTCGGAGCCACATCCATGGGTACGATGTTGTTCTCGTCACTTCTGATCGAAATATGGGATGAAGGGGATGATAAATAAATCAACTCTAACTGTTTAGAAACGGATGTAGTGGGTAAGTGAGTAGGGAGCGAAAGTTCATTAGCGCCAATGGACAGTCTAAGATTAGCATTTTTCCGTTTGGGAGACTCATTTAAAGATTCATACTCTTAAACTCGTTTTCCAAATCGGAAAACCAATCGATTTAAGCCGAGCGAATATGTCTCCAAAGTCTTTCTTAGTCTGCCTCATAAATGCCATAATACCGTTTTTAACACCCCTACATAATTCACAAGTCCACTTTAAGCCAGACTTGGACGCAATTTGGTCGATTATTCTGCCGTTAAGGCCTGCACATTTTTCGTGTGATACATTATCACACAGCCAGCAGCAAACAAAACCCATTTTTACGTTTACACGAACCTGGCCATTTTTATTATAGCAGACAACCATTATATTAAAAGAAATAATTTAAAAAGATGAAAAATAAATTAAGAAAGAACAACTGCACAAAAAATAAAAAATACAAACAAAAAAGAACGCACACTAGGGTTAAAACTGTTGACGCTGATTTGTACTTACGCACAGCAACACCAATAAGAAAATATACGGCGCGGGCGCGTCGATCGAAATCAGCACAACGGAATACAAAACGAAGAGAGAAACCGTAACCAACATCAACGATAGAAGCGCGCGAGAGCGTTGAGAGCGCGAATTAGTAAAAATACAAAAACAAATATAAGCACAAAGCAATCTGCACAAATCAACCACCAGCTTGTTTGTGGTGCTGTTTGTTGTTGCATTTGAACAAATTTCGTAAAGTTTTATGAAATTAATTGCAAGTTAATGTTCAACAATGTGTCCCGCACAACCGATGTAAAACGCACGTCGCACGAACAAAGTAGCTCAAGTTATCACTTGATATCGCGAGGAAAAAACAAAATAAAATAAAAAAACACGTCCGTTGCAAATGCGAAGCGAATAATTTTGGTTCCTGCACCTCTTCGCATGCTCTTGCTAGCGTTTGTCGCCGGCTGAGAACCTGCTGCATCATGAAACGCTCATCTACCTCCTGGTGTTGGTTGGGAGTGGGACGCTGCTCAGGGGTAGTAACTTTGTGGTGTGTGTGCGTTCGTCCTCTGCTTGGAGTTCGCGCCGTGCGTGGTCTTGCGCTTGCTGGAGTTTTTTGTCCGCCATTTGATGTGGACTCGACGAGTTGTTTGCTGTGAGTGACCTTTGTTTCTTTGATATCGACGATGTTGATTATTTGAGATGATCGTGGGGGTTATCGATAATGGCTCCTTCCCGCGTCGATCGCTGATCCTATTTGCGTTTCCTCTGATTTCTTTGTTCGCCCGTTGGAGCTTGAAATTGGTGTCGGTCGCCCGTTTGTGTTTAAAATTGTTGTCGATTGCCTGTTGGAGTTAAAAGTTGGTGTATGGGTTTTTTCCTCCTCTGTTGGCTTGACTGTTTTCAAATTATTTACATATGCTCTCTGAATTTTCCTTGTTCGCGTGTTTTTAACAATCGCGATGACGGGTGCTATGAATCTAGTCATTGTGCAAGGTCCGTCGAATTTAAGTGCTAATTTAGCTGCGAAGTTGTCGATAGTTTTGGATAGTACGTGCGGATCCATACCAGATCCCCGATTCGTGGTTTCCAAGCTCGTTCCCTGAGGTTGAATGTGTCGGATTGATGTTGGGCGGTTTTTTCTAAGAAGTGAATTGTTGTTGTACGCCCCATTTTTCGATCTGGGCCTTAACTTTGTGGCTGGTGAATTGTACGCCATTGTCGGAAATAGGTACTTTCGGTGATTCCCAGCGTACCTTGATGTGCTTCTTGAAGGTGCGTAGTAGGACGTCGGCGGTGGCTTTTTGGACGGTCACCATTTCGACCCATTTAGTAAACTTATCGATGAACACCAATAGCATGGTGTTCCCGTGGCTCGATCTTGGGAGCGGCCCGACGAAATCGACGCAAATTGTTTCCCAACGGGCTCGTGCGATCTGTTTCAGCAATTTTCCGGCAGCTCTTTGATGGGGCACCTTATATTTGGCAGTTTTGGCATTGCTGTACGAATTTCGTAATATCTCGGTGCATCCCTGGCTAAAAGTACCATGACATGATCCGATGTTTCGTTTTCTGACGCCTAGGTGACCGGCGGTTGGGTGGCAATGGTTTTCGTTGAGTACTCTGCTCCGTTGTTGCTTGGCTACCCAAAGCTTCCACGGCTCAGCATCTTCGTTGGTTGCCCATGATGGGAAGTGGCGGTACAGTTGTCCCTCTTGGATTGTGTATTCGGGTTGTGTTTCTGGTCTTTTCTGGACAAGCAATGAGTTTTTCTTGTATCCATTGGTCGTGTTCTATATCAGTGCTGTGCGCCTCCTAGCTATGGTTTCGCGAAAGTGCGTCTGCTATTACATTAAGCTCCCCTTTCCGATACAGTAACTCGAAACTATAGGGTTGTAAGGCTAGTGACTCGTCCCGATGGGCTCTCGATGGAGTTGACCCATTTGAGGGCCGTGGTCGGTCACCACGATAAAGTGGTACCCTTCGAGGTACATTCTCATTTTTTGGATTCCCCACAGAATAGATAGGCATTCTTTTTCTGTGGCCGAGTAGTTTAGATCCCCTTTGCGTAGTTTTTGACATGCATATTTAATCACATGATCCTCATCTTCATCTTCTTGAGTTAACACCGCGCCTAATCCGCTGCTACTGGCATCTGTCTGCAAGATGAAGGTTTTTGTGAAGTCGGGGAAGGCGACGACTGGTGCCTCTGTTGAGGCCTGTTTGAGTATGTGTGAGTATTAGGATTCCAGTTAAGACCCCGGAGTGCAAAGAGAAGAAATTGTTTTTGAACCGATTCTATTCTATCCTGATGAATCTTGTACTGGGGACACCAAATACAAGACCCATATTCAAGAATAGGTCGAACAAGCGAAGTATATAGAGTTTTAGTAATGTAAGGATCGTTAAATTCTTTAGACCAACGCTTAATGAAACCCAGGACACCAAAGGCACGATTAACGGTGGAAAAGATATGTTTGTCAAACTTAAGCTTGGAATCTAAAAGGATACCCAAATCATCAACCGACTCAATTCGAACAAGCGGCTTACCATTAAGAATATAACTGTTAAAAAAGGCATTCGCCTGTAAAAGGACATTACTTTACACTTACCACAATTAAGATTTAATAAATTTACCCGACACCAGGCTTGAAAACTGTCAAGATCAGTTTGCAACCTTTGACCAGATAAGAAATCAGTAGATGACAGACAAAGTTTAACATCATCGGCATACATCAGCACCCGAGAGTAATTTACGACAGAAGGAAGGTCATTGATGAAAAGAGTAAATAATAAGGGGCCAAGATGACTTCCTTGTGGTACTCCAGAAGTAACTTGAACAGACTTAGAGACTAAGCCTTTGAAATAAACTTTTTGGGTTCTAAGAGTTAAATAGTTAGAAATCCAAAGAATTAAGTTATTTGGAAATCCTAGAAGATGAAGTTTGTGAAGTAAAAAATAATGATTAATAGAGTCAAAAGCCTTACTGAAATCAGTGTAAATAACATCTGTTTGCATTTTAGATTGAAATCCCTTAATAATAAGAGAAGTAAATTCCAATAGGTTAGTGGTAGTAGATCTATATTTCACAAACCCATGCTGGCAGGGTGAAATTATAGATCTACATAAATGTTGAAGTTGAGAAGTTATTAATTTCTCAAAAATCTTAGGAATAGCAGACAACTTAGAAATACCTCTATAGTTCTCGACATTAGACTTGTTTCCTTTTTTATGGAGAGGAATAATAAATGATTCTTTCCAAATATTGGGGAAAGAACACAACTCCACGGACAATTTAAAAAGAACAAATAATGGCTTAAAAATACCTTCAGCACAGTACTTGAGCACACAGCCTGGTACTCCATCAGGTCCCGGAGAAAATACGGGGTTAATAGACTTCAAATCACGTAGAAGCGAGCTTTCAGTGATTAAAGGCCCAAAAATGCAATTGGAGTTAATTACCTGATAAGGATAAGGCGAAAGCAATTGATAAGGTTGTGAACTGTAAGTCGCTTGAAAAAATTCGGCAAAAAGATCGGCGATAGCCTGATCTGAGTCAGCTGTCTTTTTTTCAAAAAATACAGTTGATGGAAATGTTGATGACCTACGCTTCGCATTAACGAAGTTATAAAACCTTTTAGGATCCCGCTGAAACTGTAACCTACAGATCCTGAGGTAGTTGTTATAACAGTGTAAATTAAGTGCAGTGAAGTTAGATCGGGCAATCAAATAGCGAGAGAATCCGAGGAAGAGCCAAATTCCTTGAACTTTTTGTACAATCTCGACTTTCTATTTTTTAAGTTTATCAATTCACGTGTAACCCACACAGGTTTGTTAGACCTACGAGGGTTACAAAACGGGACACAACAATCAAATAATGAATTTAAGGTAGAATAAAAGTAATTGATTGCACAATCCATGTCTCTACACATGTACAGCTGGGACCAGTCAGTCTGGGATAGGAGCTGAGCAAGTTTAGTAAAATCGGTTTTCCGAAATTGTCGAACTCGCTCAGCCGATTCTCTACCAGGGCTTGGCACACTGGCTGGTAAGTCAATCAACACCTCCAAAGTTAGGTGATAAGGATCTTCAGGAAAGGATATAGGTTCAGTACGGGAGACAGAATAGAATGAGGAATCCAAGACAAAAACAAGATCAAGCATTTTATGTGAAGAATTTGGGATATCATTGATTTGACACAATGACATCCCAAATAAACTTTCAATAAAATCGTGCTGAGATGTGGGAGTCAACACGCTAGAATCGGAACTTGAAGACCAGGTAGTTCCGGCGATATTAAAGTCACCAAGAACTACAAGAAAGTCACGATCAGAAACCATAGATGAGACAGATTGTATAGCAGAAGCATGCAAAGAATAAATAGAAATATCGGAAGAAGGTGGAATATAAGAACGAGTAATATAAAAGCAAATACTGGACATACACAATTTTACAGCAACAAATTCAATATCTATACAATTATCGATTATTACAAGCTCCGATGATAAATCAGCGTCAACAGCAATAAGAACACCATCACCACGACGAGGGGTGCGATCTTTTCTATAAATGGAGAATTTGTTAGACAGGATTTCAGAATTAAGGATGTCGGGCCTTAGCCATGTTTCAGAAAAGGCAACGACATGGAAAGGAAAAGTTAGGCTATTTAGATAAAGATTACTAAGTTTACTACAAAGACCTCTTACATTCTGATAGCCAAGTGAGAGGGAGGATGTTAGTTTTTTGAACTATCATATATTACAATAGGTGGGTTAGAACTACCACCGGAAGTAGGAAGTGAAATCGGAGGCCGATTTTTCTTTTTTACGGTATATTCTTTAATAACTAAGTGGTCGGGCCAGAATTCTTTGCAACAAATATTGTTGAAATATTCAGCCGGAACACTTATTTTAAATGACGAAATTTCCCGAGAATACGTAAATTTGAATTTTTCCACCGTAATGTGGGCTTTAGATTTGGCCTGTATAAAGGCCTTCACATCATCAGATGTAGTATCAGGGGCAAGCCTGGAAACAAAGATTTGTTTCCGTGGTGGAATTCCTATAAGGGTCTTCTTAGCAACCAAAGCAGTTGCATCCGCTGGAGCCACAGCATTGGTTGCTAGACCAGTTGTTTCGACCGGTATATTATCACTAGGCTGTTGATCCGGATCAACAGTGTTAATAACCAGCGAATCAGAATGCTCTACGGGGTCAGAAGGAACAACATCCATGGGTACGATGCTATTCTCGTCACTTCTGATTATTGAATTATGAGGAGAGGGGGACGATAAATTTATTAATTCTAACTGTTTATTAGTTGCGGATGAAATGGAAGCATGTGTGGGGAGTTGCAGTTCATTGGGGCCAATAGACAGCCTAAAATTAGCCTTCTTCCGTTTTGGGGACTCATTCAAAAGTTTCATACTTTTGAATTCGTTCTCCAAGACGGAAAAACCATCGAACAGTTTTTTGAACCGCCCGAATATGTCACCAAAGCCTTTCTTAGTCTGCCTCATGAAACCCATGATGTCCCGTTCAACATCCCTATAGGATACACATGTCCACTTGAGGCCAGATTTTGACTCAATCTGGTCCACAATTCTGCCGTTTAGGCCAGCACATTTTTCGTGTGACACATTATCACACAGCCAGCAACAAACAAAGCCCATCTTCGAGTTTGCTCTAACCTGGCAATTTTTATTGTAACAGACAAACATTATAGCAAAAAGGAATTTAAATATAAGAAAATAGAATATAAAAAAAGATAAACAAAAAATAAAATAAAAAGCAAAAGAACCAAAAAAGAATGTAAAATGAACGGAAAGGCACCCTAGGGTTAAACAAGTACCGCTGATTTGTACTTACAAACGCAATAACAACACAAAGCGCGGGCGCGACGACCGAAACTCACAAACGGATTTCTAACAGAGAAAGACCGCGACCAACACCAACAACACAACTAATACAAGCGCGGGAGAGAGATAAAAAAAGAGAATGAAGTGAGTACACACAAAAACAAATTATATGCAGACAGCAATGCAGCTGCAAAATCAAACAGAATGCTTGGCTGCAGTTTGTTGTTGTGTATAGGCACAAAAATTTTAAATTTGCAAATAAAGCACAAATAATTGCAATTAAAGTTCAACACAGGTGTTTAACACAACCGAATGAAAACACACGTCACAAATATAAAACTTGCAATTTAATAATTGCTAAGAACGAGGAAAGAAAAATTAACTGCGAGGCGCAAGAAAAAAACACGTCCGTTTGCGAAAGCGAAGCGAGTTACAAATGATGTGTATTTAATTGATTCTTCTTTAACTTCTATTTGGTGGAACGCACTTTTCAGATCTAGTAGTGTAAATATTTCTTTGTTTGCTAGTTTATCAATTAAGTCTTCGATTAAAGGTAATGGGTAATTGTCTTTGTTTCGTGTCCTATTATCTACACACAATCGAATATTTCCTGTTTTGTTTTTAACCAATACAATTGGTGATGCCTACTCAGACTGGACTAGCGTCTTATTACTTTTTTTAGTTTAATTTAGTTTTAATTCACTTTTAGTTTCAGGTTTTTCGGTGCGAGTGCTTTTAAGATAATATTGTTGAAATATGTTCTTGCAATGCGTTAATCAATGGTTATATGGATACTAGCATTTTTAATATTTGGACAGAAATCTTTTTCTTTTACATCAATAGCCATATACTAACACATTCTTTTCCATCTCGGACATATTTTTTATTAATTTGTATATCTAATACCACACAATTTTCCTTACATTGATTATTTACTTGCCTCGCCTTTTTACTTTCATTTGTTTGATTTATGTCACATACTACTTTTACTAAATCTTTTTTATTATTTTCTATTTTGCTGTGGTTTCCTTTCATTGTACATACATTTGAATTTATTTTACTTTCTTTCATAAATATGAATTTTTCTTTTTCCAAAAAGTCTGCCCTTAATATAGCCGAACACTTTATTAAATACTTCATTTTCAAAATATGATTTTTCTATTGAGTTTTTCCAATAATGCTAAGCTTACTATTGTTTAATCCACAATAGTTTTGAACAAAAGAGTAATTTTCAATATATTACATTGGTACGTTTTCTTCACAAATCAAACAAATTGGGCTTCCAGTATCAATCAATGTTTCTAAAGGAGGTGTGGTATAATTAGATTTGTTTAAGAATATAAATATTATAAACCTTACATACGGATTATTGATGTTTGGACTTCCACGTTGACCCAGGTCTTTGCGCTTGGTGCAATTAATTGATAAGTGCCCCATTTCATCACAAACAAAACAAGCTCCACTTGCTCGCTTCGGCTTGCGACATTCGTTGTCCCTTCGAGTTGCAATTAAAACATTTAGATACCGTTGGTTCTTCATTGGTTGAAACATAAGTCTTCTGTGCCATCTTTTGGAGATATGTATTCTCGGCATCAATCTTATCTTTTTTAAAGGCATCGAGTAGTTCATTTATGTTAGTGAATTGTTGCATTCTGGCTTGTGTACGTAATCCATAGTTTGCAATTCCATCTATAACACATTCTAGCAATTCATCTTTACTAATGTTCACATAGAAGTATTCTTGGAAAGTTTCACCAGTTTTCCAAATCTTTTTCTCAAACTTGCGCTTAAATTCTAGTTGATTTTTATGATTTTCAAATACATTTTCCAGCCGCGCGATGAAAGACCATACCGCATTGTAGTCAAGGGGCTACACTTCTCCACCGACATAGCTGACATTAAGGCGGCATTCAGCACCCACGGCCACCAAGCCAGAGACGTGCACAACTTGGTCAACAAGGCGACCAAGCAAGCGTATAGCATCTTCTTCGTCAACTTGGAGCCGGCCAGCAACAATATAGATTCCTACAAAATCAACAGGCTGTGCCGATCTGTTGTCACTGTTGAGCCTCCCAAAAAATATGATGATGTGGTGCAGTGCTACCGCTGCCAAGGATACGGTCACACACAGCGATATTGCCGCCTGGAAGAGCGATGTGTGAAATGCGGAGAGAATCATGCGTCCAACACATGTCCCAAGGGGAAGAAGGACCCGGCTTGCTGCCTGCACTGCCGTGGTGATCATGTGGCCTCCTATAAGGGATGCCACGCATACAAAAAGGCGAAGAGCGTGGCAGCACCAAAACCTTCTAGGACCCAATACCAGGCAAACAGGGTAACCGTGGGCAATCCTACATTCCATTTCAGTCCCAACTTAAGCTACGAAAACGCCGCCAGAGGCTGTAACAACTCCGAGGTCAATCAGGCACCCCAGGCGGCCCCAAGGGCTGACAACTACTTAGATGCGGCGCTAGCGCGAATGGAGGCGATGATGGAGCGTATGCTTGATAGAATGTTCAAACAAATGACCAGTATGCTGGCCACAGTCATGACTAAGTCATGCAAATAGACTGGAAAATAGCCATTTGGAACGCGAACGGCCTGTGTAAGAGCAGGCCAAACGAGTCGATATACTGGTCATCGCCGAGACGCATTTCTCTTCTAGAGCCTATCTCTCTATAAGAGGATATGGCCTCATCCACGCCAAACATCCCAACGGAAGAGCACGAGGCGGTGCAGCCATCCTGGTCAGGAGTGACCTGGAATATACTACCACCTATCCAGGAGGATTGGGTGCAATGCGCCTATATCAGGGTAAACACAGTGCTTGGTGAGCTGACTATAGCTGCTGCCTACTGTCCACCGAGGCACAATGCGAGCGATGCAGAGTTCGCACAGCTGGTGAGCCACCTTGGGCGCAAATTCATCATAGGTGGCGACTTCAATGTGAAGCACTCCTGGTGGGGCTCCAGAGCCAACAACCCCAAGGGTCGAGCTCTTTACAGGCTGATTCAGGCCAGAGACTTGAATTGTCATTCCACTGGAGCACCAACATACTGGCCCACCGATCCACAGAAGGTGCCAGACGTGCTGGACTTCGCAATTTCCCGAGGCGTCGACCCAGGAAAGGTACAAACTGTGGCGGATGAGGACCTCTTCTCTGACCATAGCGCAATCATGCTGCTCGTTTATGCTCCAATTGTGATGAATAAGTTCATCTACAAATCTACCGACACTGCCAAATATCAAAACTGGATGGATTTACACACAAACCCAAACCCAATTCTGGATAGTAGCCAAGATGTCGAGGCTGCCATTGACGCGCTGACCAATTGCATCCACGACGTAGCGGCATTTACGGCCCCGCGAATCAGCCAGCGGCAGCGCCCTAGGATACTGGACAGGGAAATTCACCTCTGGAGCCCCCAGGTCACCGAACTGCTCCGCGAGAAGCGCTGACTCAGGCGCGTCTGGTTCCACACTAGGAACCCTAGGGATACGGCAGCGCTAAACAGAGCCGCCAAGGCGCTTAAGGAGCTGCTCATCAACCTGAGAAAGGACGCCTTTGACTCCTACTTGGAAGGCCTTGAACCTAGTGATCCCGTACACAATCTTTGGCAAGTCACCAAAAGGATTAAAAGGCCTGTGAAAAGGGCAGTTCCTGTCAGAAATATGGATGGCAGCTGGTGCAGAACGGAGGCGGACAGGGCCAACGCTTTTGCACAACACCTTGAGAGTGTCTTCACTCCTCGTATCAGGTGCTCACCCGAGGAAATGGCAGAGACAGAGCAACAAGTTGCCGGAACGCACCAAGACAGCACTCAAATACCCCGGTACTGGAGGAAGATATAGTGGAAAGTATTGCTGCGTTGAGGAACGGCAAAGCGCCAGGCGATGATGGTATCAATGCAATTGCATTAAAACTGCTACCCCCAGTCTGCATAGGGCTTATTACCAAGCTCTACAACAGATGCCTGCAGATAGGGCACTTTCCAGCGCAATGGAAACGAGCCCTGGTAGTAATGATACCTAAGCCTGGCAAGCCTGAAGCCAATCTCGTCTCTTATCGTCCGATCAGTTTGCTGGCGACACTCTCCAAAATACTCGAAAGAGTATTTTTCCGTAGAGTGTTGCCAGTATTGGACGAGGCTGATCACCAGTTTGGCTTCAGGCGCTGCCATGGAACTCCGGAGCAATGCCACAGAATTGTCCAGCGCATTCTGGAGGCGTTTGAGGATAAGAAATACTGCTGCGCTGTCATGCTTGACGTCAAGTAGGCATTTGATCGCGGCTGGCACCCTGGACTGCTCGAGAAAATTAGGAGCAGGCATACCACGCTTTCCTCGCCTCATACCTGGCTGACAGACGATTCCACGTTAAATGCGGAGATGCGACCTCAACATCGAGACACATCAGTGCGGGTGTCTCCCAAGGCAGCGTGCTGGGCCCGCTACTGTATAACATATATACAGCGGACCTGCCAGTAATTGAGAGCCCCAAGCTGCTAGTTGCCACCTACGCCGACGACACAGCCTTCTTAGCGACTGCTGACACTCTGGAGGAGGCCTCGCGAATTATGCAAGCGCAGCTGGACGCAGTAAGCGAATAGCAGAGGCGGTGGAATGTCGCGGTCAATAGCGATAAGTCCACAGCCACCACTTTCGCACTCAGGCCGGGTAACTGCCCAGCTGTGTACCTAGATGGGCATGTAATTCCAGTGGATACGACGCCAAAATATCTCGGCATGACGCTGGATCGGAGGCTTACCTGGAGGGCCCACTTGCTAAGGAAGAGAAAGCAGCCGGAGGAGAAGCTTAAGTCGTATTACTGGCTTATTGTCTTGTCAGTTTGGCCCTACCGCATCCAGCTTTGGGGAACTGCCTGCCGAAGCAATAGAAGACTAACCCAAACGTTCGAGAATAAAGCTCTGCGCATTGTCACTAACGCGCATATTTATCATGATAACGCCACCATCCACAACGTTCTTAAAATCCCGTGGGTCTCGGAATTGATCGCCCAAAGCAGCTCCAGCTACATTGAGCGCTTACATCAACACACAAATAGTTTAGCAATTGGACTGCTAGATAACAGCACCACCACCAGAAGACTCCGAAGAGTTCATCCGCTGGACCTGCCCTGGAGCTAAGCAAAATAAAATAATAAAGCTCACATTACGTATTCATAAATGAAATTATAAAACATACTGTAATCACAAATGAAATGTTAAAGATAGAGACAGAACCCAGCAAAAAAATTTAATTATTGTCTATGAAGGACAGATTTTAAATAAAGTTTAAAAGACAGTTTTACAAAAAAAAAAAAGAAAAAAGTTTGTATATTGACTGCACTGACATTACTTGTTGTTTAAACAATGAAAAAGATATTTTGATATTTTCATTTTCTGCACAGTTGTTGTTATTTATTTGTTGTCTTAATATTTCATTTTTACGGGCAGAAACTCAGTTCCCTTTTAATTAAATCCGTTTTGCGTAGCAATAGATCAAATTTCTTTTCTTCGTAGTTTTCTTTGTCTGCATTTTTGATCTTTGTTGGTGATTCTTTAATAATATCGTTGCATTCTTTGACTGTCTGTTTGTTCACTGTGTCCACTTCGATTTCGTATATAAGTTCTGATTTGCCTTTTTTGTTATCGTTGATTTTCGCATATTTAATGTTATCTTCAGTTTCCCTGTCCTGCATTTTCTCGTTGTTACTGCTCGTTGTTACAACCTCGGTTGGTTTGAGCTCGGTCTTTCGGGTCAGTGCTCACTCAAAGGCCCTTTGCTTCTTAAAAATTCGTAAAACGGTCTATTGCACATGTGTGCGTGGATTAGTCGGATGGGTATGCATAGCAAACAAGTAAGAATGCTATAGTCGAGTATACCCGACTACGAAACTTCCTGTACCCAGGTCTAAAACATTCAATCACATCTACGCCCACTTACACATACTCACACACATACACAAAGACGCACACACACACTGTGCGGCAAAAGCGACAGCGCAAGCGAGGCAATTTAATTGGTGGCTGTGCTTCTCCTTCCCCCCTCTCGCTGCATTACTGAATCTTCTTTCGTGAATAACTTCCGTATTTATTATCCGATCGACTTGAAATTTGGACAGTAGATTAAGAGAGACTAAAGTATTGTACATGTCAAATCTTAAAGCTGTATCTTGAAAATTGTTACTGTAAAACGGTTTTAATCGATTTGCGGGGAACGGGGGGAGATATCTTAAATATGAAACAAACTTGATCTGCGTATGCTATACAGGAACCTACATTTCAAATTTGGTGTCTCTAGCTCTTGTAGTTGCTGAGATCGACGCGTTCATACGGACAGACGGACAGACGGACAGACAGACGGACATGGCCAAATCGAAATCTCTTTTGATACTGATCAAGAATATATATACTTTATAGGGTCGGAGATGTCTCCTTCTGTCTGTTACATACATTTGCACAGATGTAATACCCCCTTTTTACCCATTTCATGGGTACAGGGAGTAAAAATGTATGCGGATAATACTAATAATTCGCTGTTAATTGTTAAATTAAATTCATACTTTGTTAAGTTATAAACGTCATGGAGATAGTTTTAATGTTTTTGTTATTTTATTTTATAAACAAAATTTTGGAAAAATATACAACTTATTTAGTTTACATTTTATTTTGTATTTTATTTTTTTTTGTATATTTTGTTAACAAACATAATGCACACTCGATGCAGTGCACTGTAGTTCGATTTATAGCGAAATATTTGTCTACTAAATTAATAACAATTAATTGTCTTAATGCATTCGCATGTGTACGCACATTAGCGCCCTATCGTCTTCTCCCTTCCTCTTCCATGCTTTGCCTGCGTTTAAATATCTAAGGCAACAACATAATGAAAACTTAGCTACAAAAAAAAAAGACCTTTTTATTCTGACCTTTTGTCGTTTTACTCAGTTACTGACCGCTCGGTACCTGAGCGACGAACGAGTCTGCTCGTCCAAAACGGTTGGCGAAAGACCGTTTGTGTGTTACGCTCAACCCGAAACCCGAGAGCGAGAACCCAAACGAAACGAAAAATAGGGTTTCGGTTGAGACCGTGAGCTATGCCGTTTCACTTTTATCGGTCTTTTGACTGAGCAGACCGAGCAGAAAAATTTGGTTGAGCATATTTTGCGAGCTCTGGTTTTTATACTTTATTATTTAGTCAATTTGTATTTTTTGTTATATTCGTGATCTGTTCTGTTGGCTTAAACTTAATATACATATGTCTTTGATTCACACGTATGATATTTACATATATCTTACAATTCGTTAGATTTCTTTCGCACGAGCACCACTGGTGCGCTGTAGGCGGAATGTGATGGTTCGATCAAGTCTTGTTCGTGGAGTTCGTTCACCTGCTCGTGGATGATGGCTTGCATGGCCGGATTTCGCGGGTAGTACCGTTGTTTGATTGGTACGTCATCCTTCACGTCGATGCGGTATTTTGCGATTGAGGTGGTACCGCTAATTTTTTTTTTTTTTTAAATAAATGAGCTCTCTCTCTGGGTTACCACTCGGTGTGTCCCGTCGGCCAGGCGGATCGTCTCCTTCAGCCGTTTCCAGTGCCCGCGTGGTGTAATCTTCTTGGCCATGCTCTTTTTCATAAAGCTGCGTACTGCGCCGGTGTCGATGGCTGCGTTCACTAGCTTCCCTCCGATCTGGACTCGCGTGAGCTGGCGACGGCCGTTGAACTGGGTGCCCGCTTTGCTCCCCGAGGCCGTTATAGTTTCCCTCTGTCTGTTGGCAGCACTGCTTTGTTCGCATGTTGTCTCGGCCACACACCCAACAATATAACATGGGTTTGTTGGTGCAATTTCTGGCGATGTAGCCGGGCATTTCGCATCGGCGCCACAGGTTGGACCCTTAGAAATTGCCCACTGTGGATTGGGTAATCATGGCTGGTTGAGGGGGTGGGGTAACTTTGTGGTGTTGTGCGGGGTTGTAGACGTTCGATTTTCACTGGGGTGACATTTTTTGTTCGGGGTTTTTTGATATATAGACCCAAGACGGGCACACTCTTTTGCAGTGCTGCTTTTTTGCTAATACTGTGTACTATTCCTGGGGCTGTGATAGTTAATTTTCCTGGTGTCACTGGTGATGGTGCTCGGGAATGCCTCTGGTTAATCCAGAGATGACCCGATCTCTTGTGGTCTCGCTATGCTCTTTGTCTCGGATGAGCTCTGACACCTGGCGCCTTAGATCTTCGGCTAGTGCTTCTGGTTCCAATCCGAATTCACTGGCATAGACTTCCAGCTGGGCCTTTCCGATGTTGCATAGCATCCGCATGGGAGCTTTCCAGGGGGCAGCTCCGCCATTTTCTCGGTTTGGATCTGGGTGTTTGATTTGGATTAGGTAAACGATTTTAAACGTGAAGGCCAAGGTCCCTGCTCGGGTGCCACTGTAACGACATTTTTGGGTGGCGCGGAATTAGCTCGCCGTGGCCAAGGTCCGTCACAGAAATTTGTTTATTCTTGAGAATCTGGGCCCCCATCGGTGCGCCGCGTTGTGGATGTCAGTTCATCTGGTGGATGCACTGCGTGATGATGGAATAAGCGTCTGGCTGCCGAGGATTAGGCCAGGATATGTTAGTCGTACCACCTGGGGCTCGACCAGTGTCGATTCGGAAATCGTCCACAGGCTGTGCCGATCTGTTGTCACTGTTGAGCCTCCCAAAAAATTTGATGATGTGGTGCAGTGCTACCGCTGCCAAGGATACGGTCACACACAGCGATATTGCCGCCTGGAAGAGCGATGTGTGAAATGCGGAGAGAATCATGCGTCCAACACATGTCCCAAGGGGAAGAAGGACCCGGCTTGCTGCCTGCACTGCCGTGGTGATCATGTGGCCTCCTAGAAGGGATGCCACGCATACAGGCCAAAACGAGTCGATATACTGGTCATCGCCGAGACGCATTTCTCTTCTAGAGCCTATCTCTCTATAAGAGGATATGGCCTCATCCACGCCAACCATCCCAACGGAAGAGCACGAGGCGGTGCAGCCATCCTGGTCAGGAGTGACCTGGAATATACTACCACCTATCCAGGAGGATTGGGTGCAATGCGCCTATATCAGGGTAAACACAGTGCTTGGTGAGCTGACTATAGCTGCTGCCTACTGTCCACCGAGGCACAATGCGAGCGATGCAGAGTTCGCACAGCTGGTGAGCCACCTTGGGCGCAAATTCATCATAGGTGGCGACTTCAATGTGAAGCACTCCTGGTGGGGCTCCAGAGCCAACAACCCTAAGGGTCGAGCTCTTTACAGGCTGATTCAGGCCAGAGACTTGAATTGTCATTCCACTGGAGCACCAACATACTGGCCCACCGATCCACAGAAGGTGCCAGACGTGCTGGACTTCGCAATTTCCCGAGGCGTCGACCCAGGAAAGGTACAAACTGTGGCGGATGAGGACCTCTTCTCTGACCATAGCGCAATCATGCTGCTCGTTAATGCTCCAATTGTGATGAAGGCTGCGAGGAGTAAGTTCATCTACAAATCTACCGACACTGCCAAATATCAAAACTGGATGGATTTACACACAAACCCAAACCCAATTCTGGATAGTAGCCAAGATGTCGAGGCTGCCATTGACACGCTGACCAATTGCATCCACGACGTAGCGGCATTTACGGCCCCGCGAATCAGCCAGCGACAGCGCCCTAGGATAGTGGACAGGGAAATTCACCTCTGGAGCCCCCAGGTCACCGAACTGCTCCGCGAGAAGCGCTGACTCAGGCGCGTCTGGTTCCACACTAGGAACCCTACGGATACGGCAGCGCTAAACAGAGCCGCCAAGGCGCTTAAGGAGCTGCTCATCAACCTGAGAAAGGACGCCTTTGACTCCTACTTGGAAGGCCTTGAACCTAGTGATCCCGTACACAATCTTTGGCAAGTCACCAAAAGGATTAAAAGGCCTGTGAAAAGGGCAGTTCCTGTCAGAAATATGGATGGCAGCTGGTGCAGAACGGAGGCGGACAGGGCCAACGCTTTTGCACAACACCTTGAGAGTGTCTTCACTCCTCGTATCAGGTGCTCACCCGAGGAAATGGCAGAGACAGAGCAACAAGTTGCCGGAACGCACCAAGACAGCACTCAAATACCCCGGTACTGGAGGAAGATATAGTGGAAAGTATTGCTGCGTTGAGGAACGGCAAAGCGCCAGGCGATGATGGTATCAATGCAATTGCATTAAAACTGCTACCCCCAGTCTGCATAGGGCTTATTACCAAGCTCTACAACAGATGCCTGCAGATAGGGCACTTTCCAGCGCAATGGAAACGAGCCCTGGTAGTAATGATACCTAAGCCTGGCAAGCCTGAAGCCAATCTCGTCTCTTATCGTCCGATCAGTTTGCTGGCGACACTCTCCAAAATACTCGAAAGAGTATTTTTCCGTAGAGTGTTGCCAGTATTGGACGAGGCTGATCACCAGTTTGGCTTCAGGCGCTGCCATGGAACTCCGGAGCAATGCCACAGAATTGTCCAGCGCATTCTGGAGGCGTTTGAGGATAAGAAATACTGCTGCGCTGTCATGCTTGACGTCAAGTAGGCATTTGATCGCGGCTGGCACCCTGCTCGAGAAAATTAGGAGGAATCTACCGCAGGCATACCACGCTTTCCTCGCCTCATACCTGGCTGACAGACGATTCCACGTTAAATGCGGAGATGCGACCTCAACATCGAGACACATCAGTGCGGGTGTCCCCCAAGGCAGCGTGCTGGGCCCGCTACTGTATAACATATATACAGCGGACCTGCCAGTAATTGAGAGACCCAAGCTTATAGTTGCCACCTACGCCGACGACACAGCCTTCTTAGCGACTGCTGACACTCTGGAGGAGGCCTCGTGGAGTGTCGCGGTCAATAGCGATAAGTCCACAGCCACCACTTTCGCACTCAGGCCGGGTAACTGCCCAGCTGTGTACCTGGATGGGCATGTAATTCCAGTGGATACGACGCCAAAATATCTCGGCATGACGCTGGATCGGAGGCTTACCTGGAGGGCCCACTTGCTAAGGAAGAGAAAGCAGCCGGAGGAGAAGCTTAAGTCGTATTACTGGCTTATTGGCCGCAGAAGCAAGCTCCGCACCCGATCCAAGCTTCTTGTCCACAAGACTATCATCAAGCCAGTTTGGACCTACCGCATCCAGCTTTGGGGAACTGCCTGCCGAAGCAATAGAAGACTAACCCAAACGTTCGAGAATAAAGCTCTGCGCATTGTCACTAACGCGCATATTTATCATGATAACGCCACCATCCACAACGTTCTTAAAATCCCGTGGGTCTCGGAATTGATCGCCCAAAGCAGCTCCAGCTACATTGAGCGCTTACATCAACACACAAATAGTTTAGCAATTGGACTGCTAGATAACAGCACCACCACCAGAAGACTCCGAAGAGTTCATCCGCTGGACCTGCCCTGGAGCTAAGCAAAATAAAATAATAAAGCTCACATTACGTATTCATAAATGAAATTATAAAACATACTGTAATCACAAATGAAATGTTAAAGATAGAGACAGAACCCAGCAAAAAAATTTAATTATTGTCTATGAAGGACAGATTTTAAATAAAGTTTAAAAGACAGTTTTACAAAAAAAAAAGAAAAAAGTTTGTATATTGACTGCACTGACATTACTTGTTGTTTAAACAATGAAAAAGATATTTTGATATTTTCATTTTCTGCACAGTTGTTGTTATTTATTTGTTGTCTTAATATTTCATTTTTACGGGCAGAAACTCAGTTCCCTTTTAATTAAATCCGTTTTGCGTAGCAATAGATCAAATTTCTTTTCTTCGTAGTTTTCTTTGTCTGCATTTTTGATCTTTGTTGGTGATTCTTTAATAATATCGTTGCATTCTTTGACTGTCTGTTTGTTCACTGTGTCCACTTCGATTTCGTATATAAGTTCTGATTTGCCTTTTTTGTTATCGTTGATTTTCGCATATTTAATGTTATCTTCAGTTTCTTTGTCATTCATTTTCTCGTTGTTACAACCTCGGTTGGTTTGAGCTCGGTCTTTCGGGTCAGTGCTCACTCAAAGGCCCTTTGCTTCTTAAAAATTCGTAAAACGGTCTATTGCGCATGTGTGCGTGGATTAGTCGGATGGGTATGCATAGCAAAATATGTATGCGGATAATACTATTAATTCGCTGTTAATTGTTAAATTAAATTCATACTTTGTTAAGTTATAAACGTCATGGAGATAGTTTTAATGTTTTTGTTATTTTATTTTATAAACAAAATTTTGGAAAAATATACAACTTATTTAGTTTACATTTTATTTTGTATTTTATTTTTTTTGTATATTTTGTTAACAAACATAATGCACACTCGATGCAGTGCACTGTAGTTCGATTTATAGCGAAATATTTGTCTACTAAATTAATAACAATTAATTGTCATAATGCATTCGCATGTGTACGCACATTAGCGCCCTATCGTTTTCTCCCTTCCTCTTCCATGCTTTGCCTGCGTTTAAATATCTAAGGCAGGGGTGCCCAAACGCTGCTTATGGAAGAGCAAACTTCAATACATATGCAAGAAAACACTAACACATCTAAGGCAAACAATTTTTGTCATTTTATTGTGTGCACCGAAAAAAAGTAGATACAATTTCTATTATTTCTTTGCAAATATTGCATTGTTGCAATGTTTTCCAAAAAAAGTTCGGCGTCCAGCTATTCATCTTTTCACCACCACTATTTTATTGTAACTATTATTTGAATGCAAATAATGCACTTAAAATGGTTTGCAGAAAAATATCGTGTCCAGCGTTCAATCAAATAGCATTTTTTTAAAGTGCAGGCCTCAACGAAGAGCAACAACAAAATTACACCGAAATTCAGCAGCGCAACAACAAAGTAATGAAGTGTTGTTGTTTTGCTCATGAGCCCAGCCATCGAAAAGAGATAAGAAAGGGAACACGCAATATTGTTTTTGTATTATGCATTGGTTTATGACTAGAGCCGTGCATGTATACGCGCATTGCTGCCTATGCTAAGAGCAATTACAATAACAAAATGAGCCAGATGAGCAATGGGCTGGGCACCCCTGATCTAAGGCAACAACATAATGAAAACACAGCTACAAAAAAAAGACCTTTTTATTCTGACCTTTTGTCGTTTTACTCAGTTACTGACCGCTCGGTACCTGAGCGACGAACGAGTCTGCTCGCCCAAAACGGTTGGCGAAAGACCGTTTGTGTGTTACGCTCAACCCGAAACCCGAGAGCGAGAACCCAAACGAAACGAAAAAAAGGGTTTCGGTTGAGACCGTGAGCTATGCCGTTTCACTTTTATCGGTCTTTTGACTGAGCAGACCGAGCAGAAAAATTTGGTTGAGCATATTTTGCGAGCTCTGGTTTTTATACTTTATTATTTAATCAATTTGTATTTTTTGTTAGATTCGTGATCTGTTCTGTTGGCTTAAACTTAATATACATATGTATGTCTTTTATTCACACGTATGATATTTACATATATCTTACAATTCGTTAGATTTATTTCGCACGAGCACCACTGGTGCGCTGTAGGCGGAATGTGATGGTTCGATCAAGTCTTGTTCGTGGAGTTCGCTCACCTGCTCGTGGATGATGGCTTACATGGCCGGATTTCGCGGGTAGTACCGTTGTTTGATTGGTACGTCATCCTTCACGTCGATGCGGTATTTTGCGATTGAGGTGGTACCGCTAATTTTTTTTTTTTTTTAAATAAATGAGCTCTCTCTCTGGGTTACCACTCGGTGTGTCCCGTCGGCCAGGCGGATCGTCTCCTTCAGCCGTTTCCAGTGCCCGCGTGGTGTAATCTTCTTGGCCATGCTCTTTTTCATAAAGCTGCGTACTGCGCCGGTGTCGATGGCTGCGTTCACTAGCTTCCCTCCGATCTGGACTCGCGTGAGCTGGCGACGGCCGTTGAACTGGGTGCCCGCTTTGCTCCCCGAGGCCGTTATAGTTTCCCTCTGTCTGTTGGCAGCACTGCTTTGTTCGCATGTTGTCTCGGCCACACACCCAACAATATAACATGGGTTTGTTGGTGCAATTTCTGGCGATGTAGCCGGGCATTTCGCATCGGCGCCACAGGTTGGACCCTTAGAAATTGCCCACTGTGGATTGGGTAATCATGGCTGGTTGAGGGGGTGGGGTAACTTTGTGGTGTTGTGCGGGGTTGTAGACGTTCGATTTTCACTGGGGTGACATTTTTTGTTCGGGGTTTTTTGATATATAGACCCAAGACGGGCACACTCTTTTGCAGTGCTGCTTTTTTGCTAATACTGTGTACTATTCCTGGGGCTGTGATAGTTAATTTTCCTGGTGTCACTGGTGATGGTGCTCGGGAATGCCTCTGGTTAATCCAGAGATGACCCGATCTCTTGTGGTCTCGCTATGCTCTTTGTCTCGGATGAGCTCTGACACCTGGCGCCTTAGATCTTCGGCTAGTGCTTCTGGTTCCAATCCGAATTCACTGGCATAGACTTCCAGCTGGGCCTTTCCGATGTTGCATAGCATCCGCATGGGAGCTTTCCAGGGGGCAGCTCCGCCATTTTCTCGGTTTGGATCTGGGTGTTTGATTTGGATTAGGTAAACGATTTTAAACGTGAAGGCCAAGGTCCCTGCTCGGGTGCCACTGTAACGACATTTTTGGGTGGCGCGGAATTAGCTCGGCGTGGCCAAGGTCCGTCACAGAAATTTGTTTATTCTTGAGAATCTGGGCCCCCATCGGTGCGCCGCGTTGTGGATGTCAGTTCATCTGGTGGATGCACTGCGTGATGATGGAATAAGCGTCTGGCTGCCGAGGATTAGGCCAGGATATGTTAGTCGTACCACCTGGGGCTCGACCAGTGTCGATTCGGAAATCGTCCACAGGCTGTGCCGATCTGTTGTCACTGTTGAGCCTCCCAAAAAATTTGATGATGTGGTGCAGTGCTACCGCTGCCAAGGATACGGTCACATACAGCGATATTGCCGCCTGGAAGAGCGATGTGTGAAATGCGGAGAGAATCATGCGTCCAACACATGTCCCAAGGGGAAGAAGGACCCGGCTTGCTGCCTGCACTGCCGTGGTGATCATGTGGCCTCCTAGAAGGGATGCCACGCATACAAAAGGGCGAAGAGCGTGGCAGCACCAAAACCTTCTAGGACCCAATACCAGGCAAACAGGGTAACCGTGGGCAATCCTACATTCCATTTTAGTCCCAACTTAAGCTACGCAAACGCTGCCAGAGGCTGTAACAACTCCGAGGTCAATCAGGCACCCCAGGCGGCCCCAAGGGCTGACAACTACTTAGATGCGGCACTAGCGCGAATGGAGGCGATGATGGAGCGTATGCTCGATAGAATGTTCAAACAAATGACCAGTATGCTGGCCACAGTCATGACTAAGTCATGCAAATAGACTGGAAAATAGCCATTTGGAACGCGAACGGCCTGTGTAAGAGCAGGCCAGAGGTCGAGTACTATTGCAAGACCAAACGAGTCGATATACTGGTCATCGCCGAGACGCATTTCTCTTCTAGAGCCTATCTCTCTATAAGAGGATATGACCTCATCCACGCCAACCATCCCAACGGAAGAGCACGAGGCGGTGCAGCCATCCTGGTCAGGAGTGACCTGGAATATACTGAGCTGCCACCTATCCAGGAGGATTGGGTGCAATGCGCCTATATCAGGGTAAACACAGTGCTTGGTGAGCTGACTATAGCTGCTGCCTACTGTCCACCGAGGCACAATGCGAGCGATGCAGAGTTCGCACAGCTGGTGAGCCACCTTGGGCGCAAATTCATCATAGGTGACGACTTCAATGTGAAGCACTCCTGGTGGGGCTCCAGAGCCAACAACCCCAAGGGTCGAGCTCTTTACAGGCTGATTCAGGCCAGAGACTTGAATTGTCATTCCACTGGAGCACCAACATACTGGCCCACCGATCCACAGAAGGTGCCAGACGTGCTGGACTTCGCAATTTCCCGAGGCGTCGACCCAGGAAAGGTACAAACTGTGGCGGATGAGGACCTCTTCTCTGACCATAGCGCAATCATGCTGCTCGTTAATGCTCCAATTGTGATGAAGGCTGCGAGGAGTAAGCTCATCTGATGGATGGATGGATGGATTTACACACAAACCCAAACCCAATTCTGGATAGCAGCCAAGATGTCGAGGCTGCCATTGACGCGCTGACCAATTGCATCCACGACGTAGCGGCATTTACGGCCCCGCGAATCAGCCATCGGCAGCGCCCTAGGATACTGGACAGGGAAATTCACCTCTGGAGCCCCCAGGTCACCGAACTGCTCCGCGAGAAGCGCAGACTCAGGCGCGTATGGTTCCACACTAGGAACCCTACGGATACGGCAGCGCTAAACAGAGCCGCCAAGGCGCTTAAGGAGCTGCTCATCAACCTGAGAAAGGACGCCTTTGACTCCTACTTGGAAGGCCTTGAACCTAGTGATCCCGTACACAATCTTTGGCAAGTCACCAAAAGGATTAAAAGGCCTGTGAAAAGGGCAGTTCCTGTCAGAAATATGGATGGCAGCTGGTGCAGAACGGATGCGGACAGGGCCAACGCTTTTGCACAACACCTTGAGAATGTCTTCAATGCTCGTATCAGGTGCTCACCCGAGGAAATGGCAGAGACAGAGCAACAAGTTGCCGGAACGCACCAAGACAGCACTCAAATACCCCCGGTACTGGAGGAAGAGATAGTGGAAAGTATTGCTATTGGTATTGCGATGATGGTATCAATGCAATTGCATTAAAACTGCTACCCCCAGTCTGCATAGGGCTTATTACCAAGCTCTACAAAAGATGCCTGCAGATAGGGCACTTTCCAGCGCAATGGAAACGAGCCAAGGTAGTAATGATACCTAAGCCTGGACTGCTCGAGAAAATTAGGAGGAATCTACCGCAGGCATACCACGCTTTCCTCGCCTCATACCTGGCTGACAGACGATTCCACGTTAAATGCGGAGGTGCGACCTCAACATCGAGACACATCAGTGCGGGTGCCCCCCAAGGCAGCGTGCTGGGCCCGCTACTGTATAACATATATACAGCGGACCTGCCAGTAATTGAGAGACCCAAGCTTATAGTTGCCACCTACGCCGACGACACAGCCTTCTTAGCGACTGCTGACACTCTGGAGGAGGCCTCGCGAATTATGCAAGCGCAGCTGGACGCAGTAAGTGAATAGCAGAGGCGGTGGAATGTCGCGGTCAATAGCGATAAGTCCACAGCCACCACTTTCGCACTCAGGCCGGGGAACTGCCCAGCTGTGTACCTGGATGGGCATGTAATTCCAGTGGATACGACGCCAAAAAATCTCGGCATGACGCTGGATCGGAGGCTTACCTGGAGGGCCCACTTGCTAAGGAAGAGAAAGCAGGCGGAGGAGAAGCTTAAGTCGTATTACTGGCTTATTGGCCGCAGAAGCAAGCTCCGCACCCGATCCAAGCTTCTTGTCCACAAGACTATCATCAAGCCAGTTTGGACCTACCGCATCCAGCTTTGGGGAACTGCCTGCCGAAGCAATAGAAGACTAATCCAAACGTTCGAGAATAAAGCTCTGCGCATTGTCACTAACGCGCATATTTATCATGATAACGCCACCATCCACAACGTTCTTAAAATCCCGTGGGTCTCGGAATTGATCGTCCAAAGCAGCTCCAGCTACATTGAGCGCTTACATCAACACACAAATAGTTTAGCAATTGGACTGCTAGATAACAGCACCACCACCAGAAGACTCCGAAGAGTTCATCCGCTGGACCTGCCCTGGAGCTAAGCAAAATAAAATAATAAAGCTCACATTACGTATTCATAAATGAAATTATAAAACATACTGTAATCACAAATGAAATGTTAAAGATAGAGACAAAAAAATTAATTATTGTCTATGAAGGACAGATTTTAAATAAAGTTTAAAAGACAGTTTTACAAAAAAACAAGTAAGAATGCTCTAGTCGAGTATACCCGACTACGAAACTCCCTGTACCCAGGTCTAAAACATTCAATCACATCTAAGTCCACTTACACATACACACACACATACACAAAGACGCACGCACATAGGCGGCAAAAACGACAGCGCAAGCGAGGCATTTTAATTGGTGGCTGTGCTTCTTCTTCCCCCTCTCGCTGCATCACTGAATCTTCTTTCGTGAATAACTTCCGTGTTTATTATCCGATCGACTTGAAATTTGGACAGTAGATTAAGAGAGACTAAAGTATTGTACATGCTAAATCTTAAAGCTATATCTTGAAAATTGTTCCTGTAAAACGGTTTTAATCGATTTGCGGGGGAACGGGGGGAGATATCTGAAATATGAAACAAACTTGATCTGCGTATGCTATACAGGAACCTACATTTCAAATTTGGTGTCTCTAGCTCTTGTAGTTGCTGAGATCGACGCGTTCATACGGACAGACGGACAGACGGACAGACGGACAGACAGACGGACATGGCCAAATCGAAATCTCTTTTGATACTGATCAAGAATATATATACTTTATAGGGTCGGAGATGTCTCCTTCTGTCTGTTACATACATTTGCACAGATGTAATACCCCCTTTTACCCATTTTATGGGTACAGGGAGTAAAAAAGAAAAAAGTTTGTATATTGACTGCACTGACATTACTTGTTGTTTAAACAATGAAAAAGATATTTGATATTTTCATTTTCTGCACAGTTGTTGTAATTTATTTGTTGTCTTAATATTTCATTTTTACGGGCAGAAACTCAGTTCCCTTTTAATTAAATCCGTTTCGCGTAGCAATAGATCAAATTTCTTTTCTTCGTAGTTTTCTTTGTCTGCATTTTTGATCTTTGTTGGTGATTCTTTAATAATATCGTTGCATTCTTTGACTGTCTGTTTGTTCACTGTGTCCACTTCGATTTCGTATATAAGTTCTGATTTGCCTTTTTTGTTATCGTTGATTTTCGCATATTTAACGTTATCTTCAGTTTCTTTGTCCTGCATTTTCTCGTTGTTACAACCTCGGTTGGTTTGAGCTCGGTCTTTCGGGTCAGTGCTCACTCAAAGGCCCTTTGCTTCTTAAAAATTCGTAAAACGGTCTATTGCGCATGTGTGCGTGGATTAGTCGGATGGGTATGCATAGCAAAAAATGTATGCGGATAATACTATTAATTCGCTGTTAATTGTTAAATTAAATTCATACTTTGTTAAGTTATAAACGTCATGGAGATAGTTTTAATGTTTTTGTTATTTTATTTTATAAACAAAATTTTGGAAAAATATACAACTTATTTAGTTTACATTTTATTTTGTATTTTATTTTTTTTGTATATTTTGTTAACAAACATAATGCACACTCGATGCAGTGCACTGTAGTTCGATTTATAGCGAAATATTTGTCTACTAAATTAATAAAAATTAATTGTCTTAATGCATTCGCATGTGTACGCACATTAGCGCCCTATCGTTTTCTCCCTTCCTCTTCCATGCTTTGCCTGCGTTTAAATATCTAAGGCAGGGGTGCCCAAACGCTGCTTATGGAAGAGCAAACTTCAATACATATGCAAGAAAACACTAACACATCTAAGGCAAACAATTTTTTTCATTTTATTGTGTGCACCGAAAAAAAGTAGATACAATTTCTATTATTTCTTTGCAAATATTGCATTGTTTTCACACCTAAAAATGTTTTCCAAAAAAAGTTCGGCGTCCAGCTATTCATCTTTTCACCACCACTATTTTATTGTAACTATTATTTGAATGCAAATAATGCACTTAAAATGGTTTGCAGAAAAATATCGTGTCCAGCGTTCAATCAAATAGCATTTTTTTAAAGTGCAGGCCTCAACGAAGAGCAACAACAAAATTACACCGAAATTCAGCAGCGCAACAACAAAGTAATGAAGTGTTGTTGTTTTGCTCATGAGCCCAGCCATCGAAAAGAGATAAGAAAGGGAACACGCAATATTGTTTTTGTATTATGCATTGGTTTATGACTAGAGCCGTGCATGTATACGCGCATTGCTGCCTATGCTAAGAGCAATTACAATAACAAAATGAGCCAGATGAGCAATGGGCTGGGCACCCCTGATCTAAGGCAACAACATAATGAAAACACAGCTACAAAAAAAAGACCTTTTTATTCTGACCTTTTGTCGTTTTACTCAGTTACTGACCGCTCGGTACCTGAGCGACGAACGAGTCTGCTCGCCCAAAGCGGTTGGCGAAAGACCGTTTGTGTGTTACGCTCAACCCGAAACCCGAGAGCGAGAACCCAAACGAAACGAAAAAAAGGGTTTCGGTTGAGACCTTGAGCTATGCCGTTTCACTTTTATCGGTCTTTTGACTGAGCAGACCGAGCAGAAAAATTTGGTTGAGCATATTTTGCGAGCTCTGGTTTTTATACTTTATTATTTAATCAATTTGTATTTTTTGTTAGATTCGTGATCTGTTCTGTTGGCTTAAACTTAATATACATATGTATGTCTTTTATTCACACGTATGATATTTACATATATCTTACAATTCGTTAGATTTATTTCGCACGAGCACCACTGGTGCGCTGTAGGCGGAATGTGATGGTTCGATCAAGTCTTGTTCGTGGAGTTCGCTCACCTGCTCGTGGATGATGGCTTGCATGGCCGGATTTCGCGGGTAGTACCGTTGTTTGATTGGTACGTCATCCTTCACGTCGATGCGGTATTTTGCGATTGAGGTGGTACCGCAAATTTTATTTTTTTTTTAAATAAATGAGCTCTCTCTCTGGGTTACCACTCGGTGTGTCCCGTCGGCCAGGCGGATCGTCTCCTTCACCCGTTTCCAGTGTCCGCGTGGTGTAATCTTCTTGGCCATGCTCTTTTTCATAAAGCTGCGTACTGCGCCGGTGTCGATGGCTGCGTTCACTAGCTTCCCTCCGATCTGGACTCGCGTGAGCTGGCGACGGCCGTTGAACTGGGTGCCCGCTTTGCTCCCCGAGGCCGTTATAGTTTCCCTCTGTCTGTTGGCAGCACTGCTTTGTTCGCATGTTGTCTCGGCCACACACCCAACAATATAACATGGGTTTGTTGGTGCAATTTCTGGCGATGTAGCCGGGCATTTCGCATCGGCGCCACAGGTTGGACCCTTAGAAATTGCCCACTGTGGATTGGGTAATCATGGCTGGTTGAGGGGGTGGGGTAACTTTGTGGTGTTGTGCGGGGTTGTAGACGTTCGATTTTCACTGGGGTGACATTTTTTGTTCGGGGTTTTTTGATATATAGACCCAAGACGGGCACACTCTTTTGCAGTGCTGCTTTTTTGCTAATACTGTGTACTATTCCTGGGGCTGCGATAGTTAATTTTCCTGGTGTCACTGTGATGGTGCTCGGGAATGCCTCTGGTTAGTCCAGAGATGACCCGATCTCTTGTGGTCTCGCTACGCTCTTTGTCTCGGATGAGCTCTGACACCTGGCGCCTTAGATCTTCGGCTAGTGCTTCTGGTTCCAATCCGAATTCACTGGCATAGACTTCCAGCTGGGCCTTTCCGATGTTGCATAGCATCCGCATGGGAGCTTTCCAGGGGGCAGCTCCGCCATTTTCTCGGTTTGGATCTGGGTGTTTGATTTGGATTAGGTAAACGATTTTAAACGTGAAGGCCAAGGTCCCTGCTCGGGTGCCACTGTAACGACATTTTTGGGTGGCGCGGAATTAGCTCGGCGTGGCCAAGGTCCGTCACAGAAATTTGTTTATTCTTGAGAATCTGGGCCCCCATCGGTGCGCCGCGTTGTGGATGTCAGTTCATCTGGTGGATGCACTGCGTGATGATGGAATAAGCGTCTGGCTGCCGAGGATTAGGCCAGGATATGTTAGTCGTACCACCTGGGGCTCGACCAGTGTCGATTCGGAAATCGTCCACAGGCTGTGCCGATCTGTTGTCACTGTTGAGCCTCCCAAAAAATTTGATGATGTGGTGCAGTGCTACCGCTGCCAAGGATACGGTCACACACAGCGATATTGCCGCCTGGAAGAGCGATGTGTGAAATGCGGAGAGAATCATGCGTCCAACACATGTCCCAAGGGGAAGAAGGACCCGGCTTGCTGCCTGCACTGCCTTTGTGATCATGTGGCCTCCTAGAAGGGATGCCACGCATACAAAAGGGCGAAGAGCGTGGCAGCACCAAAACCTTCTAGGACCCAATACCAGGCAAACAGGGTAACCGTGGGCAATCCTACATTCCATTTTAGTCCCAACTTAAGCTACGCAAACGCTGCCAGAGGCTGTAACAACTCCGAGGTCAATCAGGCACCCCAGGCGGCCCCAAGGGCTGACAACTACTTAGATGCGGCGCTAGCGCGAATGGAGGCGATGATGGAGCGTATGCTCGATAGAATGTTCAAACAAATGACCAGTATGCTGGCCACAGTCATGACTAAGTCATGCAAATAGACTGGAAAATAGCCATTTGGAACGCGAACGGCCTGTGTAAGAGCAGGCCAGGGGTCGAGTACTATTGCAGGACCAAACGAGTCGATATACTGGTCATCGCCGAGACGCATTTCTCTTCTAGAGCCTATCTCTCTATAAGAGGATATGACCTCATCCACGCCAACCATCCCAACGGAAGAGCACGAGGCGGTGCAGCCATCCTGGTCAGGAGTGACCTGGAATATACTGAGCTGCCACCTATCCAGGAGGATTGGGTGCAATGCGCCTATATCAGGGTAAACACAGTGCTTGGTGAGCTGACTATAGCTGCTGCCTACTGTCCACCGAGCCACGATGCGAGCGATGCAGAGTTCGCACAGCTGGTGAGCCACCTTGGGCGCAAATTCATCATCAATGTGAAGCACTCCTGGTGGGGCTCCAGAGCCAACAACCCCAAGGGTCGAGCTCTTTACAGGCTGATTCAGGCCAGAGACTTGAATTGTCATTCCACTGGAGCACCAACATACTGGCCCACCGATCCACAGAAGGTGCCAGACGTGCTGGACTTCGCAATTTCCCGAGGCGTCGACCCAGGAAAGGTACAAACTGTGGCGGATGAGGACCTCTTCTCTGACCATAGCGCAATCATGCTGCTCGTTAATGCTCCAATTGTGATGAAGGCTGCGAGGAGTAAGCTCATCT
This sequence comes from Hirtodrosophila confusa, assembly GCA_035043065.1. Lineage (NCBI taxonomy): Eukaryota > Metazoa > Arthropoda > Insecta > Diptera > Drosophilidae > Hirtodrosophila > Hirtodrosophila confusa. Next base: position 197,171 of record JAWNNI010000169.1, read on the forward strand.
ACAAATCTACCGATACTGCCAAATATCAAAACTGGATGGATTTACACACAAACCCAAACCCAATTCTGGATAGCAGCCAAGATGTCGAGGCTGCCATTGACGCGCTGACCAATTGCATCCACGACGTAGCGGCATTTACGGCCCCGCGAATCAGCCATCGGCAGCGCCCTAGGATACTGGACAGGGAAATTCACCTCTGGAGCCCCCAGGTCACCGAACTGCTCCGCGAGAAGCGCTGACTCAGGCGCGTATGGTTCCACACTAGGAACCCTACGGATACGGCAGCGCTAAACAGAGCCGCCAAGGCGCTTAAGGAGCTGCTCATCAACCTGAGAAAGGACGCCTTTGACTCCTACTTGGAAGGCCTTGAACCTAGTGATCCCGTACACAATCTTTGGCAAGTCACCAAAAGGATTAAAAGGCCTGTGAAAAGGGCAGTTCCTGTCAGAAATATGGATGGCAGCTGGTGCAGAACGGATGCGGACAGGGCCAACGCTTTTGCACAACACCTTGAGAGTGTCTTCAATGCTCGTATCAGGTGCTCACCCGAGGAAATGGCAGAGACAGAGCAACAAGTTGCCGGAACGCACCAAGACAGCACTCAAATACCCCCGGTACTGGAGGAAGAGATAGTGGAAAGTATTGCTATTGGTATTGCGATGATGGTATCAATGCAATTGCATTAAAACTGCTACCCCCAGTCTGCATATGGCTTATTACCAAGCTCTACAACAGATGCCTGCAGATAGGGCACTTTCCAGCGCAATGGAAACGAGCCAAGGTAGTAATGATACCTAAGCCTGGCAAGCCTGAAGCCAATCTCGCCTCTTATCGTCCGATCATTTTGCTGGCGACACTCTCCAAAATACTCGAAAGAGTATTTTTCCACAGAATTGTCCAGCACATTCTGGAGGCGTTTGAGAATAAGAAATACTGCTGCGCTGTCATGCTTGACGTCAAGTAGGCATTTGATCGCGTCTGGCACCCTGGACTGCTCGAGAAAATTAGGAGGAATCTACCGCAGGCATACCACGCTTTCCTCGACTCATACCTGGCTGACAGACGATTCCACGTTAAATGCGGAGATGCGACCTCAACATCGAGACACATCAGTGCGGGTGTCTCCCAAGGCAGCGTGCTGGGCCCGCTACTGTATAACATATATACAGCGGACCTGCCAGTAATTGAGAGCCCCAAGCTGCTAGTTGCCACCTACGCCGACGACACAGCCTTCTTAGCGACTGCTGACACTCTGGAGGAGGCCTCGCGAATTATGCAAGCGCAGCTGGACGCAGTAATATATAATAGCAGAGGCGGTGGAATGTCGCGGTCAATAGCGATAAGTCCACAGCCACCACTTTCGCACTCAGGCCGGGTAACTGCCCAGCTGTGTACCTGGATGGGCATGTAATTCCAGTGGATACGACGCCAAAATATCTCGGCATGACGCTGGATCGGAGGCTTACCTGGAGGGCCCACTTGCTAAGGAAGAGAAAGCAGGCGGAGGAGAAGCTTAAGTCGTATTACTGGCTTATTGGCCGCAGAAGCAAGCTCCGCACCCGATCCAAGCTTCTTGTCCACAAGACTATCATCAAGCCAGTTTGGACCTACCGCATCCAGCTTTGGGGAACTGCCTGCCGAAGCAATAGAAGACTAACCCAAACGTTCGAGAATAAAGCTCTGCGCATTGTCACTAACGCGCATATTTATCATGATAACGCCACCATCCACAACGTTCTCAAAATCCCGTGGGTCTCGGAATTGATCGCCCAAAGCAGCTCCAGCTACATTGAGCGTTTACATCAACAAACAAATAGTTTAGCAATTGGACTGCTAGATAACAGCACCACCACCAGAAGACTCCGAAGAGTTCATCCGCTGGACCTGCCCTGGAGCTAAGCAAAATTAAATAATAAAGCTCACATTACGTATTCATAAATGAAATTATAAAACATACTGTAATCACAAATGAAATGTTAAAGATGGAGACAGTACCCAGCGAAAAATTTAATTATTGTCTATGAAGGACAGACTTTAAATAAAGTTTAAAAGACAGTTTTACAAAAAAGAAAAGAAAAAAGTTTGTATATTGCCTGCACTGACATTACTTGTTGTTTAAACAATTTAATGTCCAAACCATTTTCCATTGGATCATACTCAGATACTAATTTTTTGAGTTCTGAAAAAGATATTTTGATATTTTCATTTTCTGCACAGTTGTTGTTATTTATTTGTTGTCTTAATATTTCATTTTTACGGGCAGAAACTCAGTTCCCTTTTAATTAAATCCGTTTCGCGTAGCAATAGATCAAATTTCTTTTCTTCGTAGTTTTCTTTGTCTGCATTTTTGATCTTTGTTGGTGATTCTTTAATAATATCATTGCATTATTTGACTGTCTGTTTGTTCACTGTGTCCACTTCGATTTCGTATATAAGTTCTGATTTGCCTTTTTTGTTATCGTTGATTTTCGCATATTTAATGTTATCTTCAGTTTCTTTGTCCTGCATTTTCTCGTTGTTACTGCTAAAGCCCTTGTCGCTTACGTTGTTATGCATTTCGTCACTGTTGTCGCTTACATTGTATTGTATTTCATCATCTTTGTCGCTGACGTTGTCTTGAATTGCCTCTTTGTTGCTTACGTTGTCTTGCATTTCATAATCTTTGTCGCTGACATTGTCTTGAATTGCCTCTTTGTTGCTTACGTTGTCTTGCATTTCATCATCTTTATCGCTTACGTTGTCTTGCATTGCTTCTTTGGCTCTCATTTCGTTGTTAAATTTGGCTGACTTCAAATTCCTAATTATTTCATCAGTTTTGCGAGCATCGATCAATCGTTGAATTAGTTCACTCTTGCTTCCATTTACTGGTCGATTGTGTGTTTTCAGGAGGCGCTTAATACCGTCCACTGTATATTTTTCATAGTATTGATTCCCTTCGGAACATAGTATATTGAGTTTGCGAAATGTCCGTCTGGCCGTCTGTCCGTCTGTCCGTATGAACGCAACTTTTTTGCCTTTATCTTTGAGCTAGAGCAACCAAACTTGGTACACATGTGGGTGTATATCCTCCATTTATGAAGTGTCGAGATCAACATACATACTAATGTTGACCACCTGGACAAATCTGCATCAAATAATTTGAACCCCCCACCCCTCCCCTTAAAGGTACAAAATCTATATCTCCCACACCTGGTCAGGTAGAGTCACCAAATTTGGTATACAGACTACTGTTTTTTTCGCGTCTCTTTCCGAACCCACAAATAACCAAATTATATAGGACTAGGAACATAGTATTCTGCAGTCGGGTGCGTCCGACTGCAACGTTCTTTCTTGTTTCAAATTTTGTATGTTCCTTACTGTCAATCAATTGCGTATGTTTTCGCGTACCGTTTTGCATGTATACATATATTTGCTTAGTAGGCGATTTTAATTGATTTTGTTCCGCTTCTGATTATTGTAAGGGTAAAACACAAACACATTCTGATCATTTGTTTGTTCAAATAAGTTTTTATCAGAGCTCGCAAAAAACGGTTCCTCTACTGTGTGTAGTCAGCAAATGACTGGTCGCCAACCGACACGATGCGAAACTGTCGTGAAAAGACCCTCAAACATCATTTTAGCTCGGTTCGGTCTTTGCTCAACCAACAACCGCTTTTGCTCGGTCTTTCGGGTCAGTGCTCACTCAAAGGCCCTTTGCTTCTTAAAAATTCGTAAAACGGTCTATTGCGCATGTGTGCGTGGATTAGTCGGATGGGTATGCATAGCAAAAAATGTATGCGGATAATATTATTAATTCGCTGTTAATTGTTAAATTAAATTCATAATTTGTTAAGTTATAAACGTCATGGAGATAGTTTTAATGTTTTTGTTATTTTATTTTATAAACAAAATTTTGGAAAAATATACAACTTATTTAGTTTACATTTTATTTTGTATTTTATTTTTTTTGTATATTTTGTTAACAAACATCGCCCAAAACGGTTGGCGAAAGAGCGATTGTGTGTTACGCGCAAACGAAACAAGTAAGAATGCTATAGTCGAGTATACCCGACTACGTAACTCCCTGTACCCAGGTCTAAAACATTCAATCACATCTACGTCCAACTTGCACATACATACATACACACATACACAAAGACGCACAGACACACTGGCGGCAAAAGCGACAGCGCAAGCGAGGCAATTTAATTGGTGGCTGTGCTTCTTCTTCCCTCCTCTCGCTGCATCACTGAATCTTCTTTCGTGAATAACTTCCGTGTTTATTATCCGATCGACTTGAAATTTGGACAGTATATAAAGAGAGACTAAAGTATTGTACATGCTAAATCTAAAAGCTATATCTTGAAAATTGTTACTGTAAAACGGTTTTAATCGATTTGCGGGGGAACGGGGGAGATATCTGAAATATGAAACAAACTTGATCTGCGTATGGTATACAGGAACCTACATTTCAAATTTGGTGTCTCTAGCTCTTGTAGTTGCTGAGATCGACGCGTTCATACGGACAGACGGACAGACGGACAGACGGACAGACAGACGGACATGGCCAAATCGAAATCTCTTTTGATACTGATCAAGAATATATATACTTTATAGGGTCGGAGATGTCTCCTTCTGTCTGTTACATACATTTGCACGGATGTAATACCCCTTTACCCATTTTATGGGTACAGGGAGTAAAAAGGGTTTCGGTTGAGACCGTGAGCTATGCCGTTTCACTTTTATCGGTCTTTTGACTGAGCAGACCGAGCAGAAAAATTTGGTTGAGCATATTTTGCGAGCTCTGGTTTTTATACTTTATTATTTAGTCAATTTGTATTTTTGTTAGATTCGTGATCTGTTCTGTTGGCTTAAACTTAATATACATATGTCTTTTATTCACACGTATGATATTTACATATATCTTACAATTCGTTAGATTTCTTTCGCACGAGCACCACTGGTGCGCTGTAGGCGGAATGTGATGGTTCGATCAAGTCTTGTTCGTGGAGTTCGCTCACCTGCTCGTGGATGATGGCTTGCATGGCCGGGTTTCGCGGGTAGTACCGTTGTTTGATTGGTACGTCATCCTTCATGTCGATGCGGTATTTTGCGATTGAGGTGGTACCGCTCATTTTATTTTTTTTTTTAATAAATGAGCTCTCTCTCTGGGTTACCACTCGGTGTGTCCCGTCGGCCAGGCGGATCGCCTCCTTCACCCGTTTCCAGTGTCCGCGTGGTGTAAGCTTCTTGGCCATGCTCTTTTTCATAAAGCTACGTACTGCGCCGGTGTCGATGGCTGCGTTCACTAGCTTCCCTCCAATCTGGACTCGCGTGAGCTGGCGACGGCCGTTGAACTTTAGGGATGTGGGCGGACTCCTTGTGCTCCTGCCCCTGGCTGTCCGCTTTGCTCCCCGAGGCCGTTATAGTTTCCCTCTGTCTGTTGGCAGCACTGCTTGGTTCGCATGTTGTCTCGGCCACACACCCAACAATATAACAAGGGTTTCTTGGTGCAATTTCTGTCGATGTGGCCGGGCATTTTGCATCGGCGCCACAGGTTGGACCCTTTGAAATTGCACACTGTGGATTGGGTAATCATGGCTGGTTGATGGGGTGGGGTAACTTTGTTGGTGTTGTGCGGGGTTGTAGACGTTCGATTTTCACTGGGGTGACATTTTTTGTTCGGGGTTGGCTAAAGCCTTTTTGATATATAGACCCAAGACGGGTACACTGCTTTTTTGCTAATACTGTGTACTATTCCTGGGGCTGTGATAGTTAATTTTCCTGGTGTCATTGGTGATGGTGCTCGGGAATGCCTCTGGTTGGTCCAGAGATGACCCGATCTCTTGTGGTCTCGCTATGCTCTTTGTCTCGGATGAACTCTGACACCTGGCGCCTTAGATCTTCGGCTAGTGCTTCTGGTTCCAATCCGAATTCACTGGCATAGACTTCCAGCTGGGCCTTTCCGATGTTGCATACGCATCCGCATGGGAGCTTTCCAGGTGGCGGCTCCGCCATTTTCTCGGTTTGGATCTGGGTGTTTGATTTGGATTAGGTAAACGATTTTAAACGTGAAGGCCAAGGTCCCTGCTCGGGTGCCACTGTAACGACATTTTTGGGTGGCGCGGAATTAGCTCGGCGTGGCCAAGGTCCGTCACAGAAATTTGTTTATTCTTGAGACTCTGGGCCCCCTTCGGTTCGCCGCGTTGTGGATGTCAGTTCATCTGGTGGATGCACTGCGTGATGGTGGAATAAGCGTCTGGCTGCCGAGGATTAGGCCAGGATATGTTAGTCGTACCACCTGGGGCTCGACCAGTGTCGATTCGGAAATCGTCCACTGGAGGTTGGATCAGGCCTGCGTCGCCGTTAGGGAGCCGGGAACCCTGTCCAGACCTGGATACGATTCGGATCCAAAGAATACCACGGCAATTCGGAAATCGCGCCGGTGGTACCTATTGATGATGCACTGCCTCCAACTGGACGTAAGTCGTACTGCCCGCGGCTTATCCAGTGTCGATTCGGAAATCGTCCATTAACGGTCGGATCAGGCCTGCGTCGGCGTTAGGAAGCCGGGAACCCTGTCCAGACCTGGATGCCGATTCGGAAATCGTGTATCCAAAGCCTACCAGATCGATTGCTATATCACACGAATGGTACCTGATCTTGCATCGATTCGTAAATCGTACTATGTTCCTAGTTGTTCCAGGCGATTCGTAAATCGTAATGTTGGTTCTTACCCGTAGTAGTGTTCCCTCTGGTTGTTTAGCGAGAAGTGACTTAATCTACGCTTTAGTGCTTATTTATAGGCGGCGGGCGCAGTCGCCAGCGGCAGCGCGCATGGTTGCTCGAGTGTGTGATCGTTTATCGATCTGCTGTTGGCATCAGCTGTTGCTTAGGGTTGCTTGCGTGTGCGAATGTTTATTGGTCAACTACTGTTGTCAGCTGTTGTTGTGCGCGCCTTGCTGCTCGCTTGAATTGCGCGCCCCCCGGTTTGAATTTAAACTTAACGCTCTTTTTATATAAGAATAAAATATCTTTATTTTTTACCTTGGCTCCTTGCCTGAGTATTATAATAATATAATAATAACAATAACAATAATGGCTCCTTGTCTGAGTGTTAATTGGTGTTTAGTTCTAATTTAGTTGTTCTTTGCTTTGCGAAATACAAACTTTTTCCCTCCCTTCCGCTATTTTCAAATTCAAAGTCAAATGAGTGAGATTATTTGTTAAGTAAGTTCGGCTTCACAGCCCTACACATCAAATCATAAGGCATTTGACTCCACTATTTAGAAAAGTCTACCCCAACGGGAGGGAAAATTGTGATACTCTATTTTTGTATATTTTATAGAGGTGGAGAAATATCGATAGTCGGTGCTATCGACAGTCGACGATAGTAATTTCAAAACCATCGACGATCGTTTTTTCGGTAGTCCACGATAGTACTGTCCACCATAATATACATATTTGGTTTGGATTCAAACAAGAAAATCCATTTAATATATTAAAGTTTTTTTTTTTTTAAAATTTTTGATTCCCCGGCTTTACTTTACTTTATTTTATAATTACTTTAAAAGTAGGCATTATACCTCTTTGAAGAAAGCGATCCATATCTCTGTATTTTATTGTATTGTAATATTATTTCTACAGACGCCACAAAACAAAACGATCTGATTTCATATTTGGTGATGTGAAAACCAAACTAGCGATGGCACTATCGATGGCGCTGTCGGGCACTATCAAAAGTTCATCCAACCATCGATGGTGCCGATAGTGCTATCGATAGTTCTCCACCTCTATTTCATACGGTTGACGACAGTAGTCAAATTCAACGTAGTGTACTTTTATGCAAATATTTCGCCGGGCAAGGCCGGGGTATTTCCAGCTAGTCTTTAGATATAATTGGTTTCACAGTACAGCCCAAACCGTAAGAGCTAGAATGATGACAGTAGGTTCTATCTATGATAAAAGAGCACACCAGGACAGGATTTTGGAAAATTCCCACAAGCACGGAAAATCGCGGAAAAATGTTGTAGGAACCTTTTTGGTTTACCATCGAATCGGCTTCAAACTCATTTTCAAAGATCACATTAAATAATTTGGCACATGTGGCACTGATCTTGGAAAAGCACGTTATCCGTCGGAAAAGTAGTGGAAAACTCTGGAATTCGGTATTTTAGTTTCTCATACGAATGACTTTATACTAATTGGTAAAGCTTAACACAAAAAGTTAGGTTATTTGGGTGTTAACACAACGGGTGTAAAATAAGTGGAAAGCTTTCGTCTGGTAGTAAAATTCTTGCAAGTGGCTTCAAACTTATTTTGAAAACAAGTAAGAACTTTGCAGTATGCTCTAGCTTCAAGGGTGTGGGAAAAATCGCGTTCATACGGACAGACGGACATATCGCAAACCCAAAATACTCTTTCTCTTCGGGAACAGAGTATAACTATACAAAAATAATTTAAGAGTGTGCCTACCGATGATAGAATGATGTACCCCAGCCCGTCGCCACGGGCGGGAAATGGAGGTAATGTCAAATGAGTAAGATTATTTGTTTAGTTAGATCGGCTTGAAGAAATTTTTATAGCCTTACATAAAAAATCATTAGGCTCAACTTTTAAAGAGAGAGAGAGTCTACTCCCACGGGCGGGAAAATTGTGGTACGATATTGTGAGGTGAGTATCTCTTACGATTGACTAAAATAGTAAAATTCAATATAATGCAAAGTGCATCTATATATTTAGCAATGCTGGGCTATTACCTGCTAGTATATATATACATACAGTGAAAATTGTAATATTATATTTATAACGTGTATATAACATACACTCTAAGCAAATTAATTTTAAGCCAGCTTGACTTGTATATACCCAGTGGTTCGGGGTAGCGGCTACGTGGGCACCCACAGGACCAGTCCTCAGTGTATACCACCGGTCACCAGGCAATTCACGTTGCCCGGCGAAATATTTAGACTAAAATAATTTGTATATTTTTCCGAGTTTTAGCAATTGCTTTTCAACAGTAACATTTCTTTAGTTTACTTAATGATTTTGTTATGTTTAAAATTAATTAATATAGACTATAAAGGAAAATGGGAAGAAAACCTTTAAATGATCGGCTTATATGTTAACTTATACCTAGATAACTGGGAACTATACGCGACTAAACTTGATTTATGGGCTTAGCTCCAGTAATTAACAAACTTTGCAATATAAAATTATGAGTATTTAAAATGCTCTTAAACAATCAATGAGTGTTTAAGAGGGGTGAAGCTCACACAATTGTTATTAACATGAGTTGATGTACTGGTGGACGGTTTAAACTCCTGCCATTTTATAAAGTATGGTTGTTTTAGTGCAATATGGTAGGTTTAATAAAAGTTTAAGGAGTTTATTTTCGCACACCTGAAGCAATTTAATATGAGATTTGGCGCAATGACCCCAAGTAGTTGAACCGTACGTTAAAATTGGAATGAAAATAGTTTTAAAAATTATTAGTTTATTAGCCGTTGATAATTTTGATTTTCGATTTATTATTGGGTACAGTAGGCAAATTGTTTTATTGATTTTATTGATGGTGATCCCTATATGAGAGTTGAAAGTGAGTTTTTTGTCAAAATGGATTCCTAGGTATCGCACAGTATCTACCCATTGGATAGGCGAATCGCAAATTTAAAAAAATCTGTTAGGAAGAAATCAGGCCTTTCTTTTTTGGTAAAGAAGATGGCGTTTGTTTTAGTTGAATTTACTTTAATCTTCCATTTATGGTAGTATGCTTCAAGTTCGTCTAGACCGTTTTGTAGTATTGGTTTAATATCCTTGTAAAGTACACCTGAACTATAAACAGCAGTATCGTCTGCGAACATTGATATCAAACAGTTGGGTGGTTATAGAATGTCATGAGTGTATACATTAACAAGTAAGAACGTTCCAGTCGGACGCACCCGACTGCAGAAAACTATGTTCCTAGTCCCGAAGGGAAAAATAGTATAAAGAGTGTGGGCCCTAAAACGGAGCCTTGAGGGGACACCAGCATATAATTGTCTTATTGTAGACTGGTTGCCATCCAAGTCAATATAAAAAAGACGTTCAGTCAAAAATTTATGTAGGATTTTTATAAGGTAAGCGGGTGTTCTAAGGACTTTTAGCTTATGAATTAAGCCTGCATACCAAACGGTGTCAAATGCAGCTTCAATGTCTAGCGTGACTAGCCCTACCGATTGTTTGACTGCAAAACTATTTTTAATGAAATTTTTCGATTTTTCAGTTGGATGTGAGCAATTGTATCCAACTCTAAAGCCATACTGCACTGAGGGCAAGATATTTTTAGCATCTAAGTAGTTGGTAAGCCTAGTTTTAATTAGTCTGTCCAACATTTTCAATAGTCCACTTAGAAGACTGATCGGCCTGTAGCTCTGTGGCATATTAGGGGCTTTCCTGGTTTGGCTATAGGGATGATTTTGGCAATTTTCCATGCACTTGGAAAATAGCCGATTTGCAGACAACAATGGAATAAGTGTACTAAGTAGCTAATAGCATTTTAAGACATATGTTTCTTATGCCATCGGGTCCAGAGGACATTTTAGTTTTAAGAGCTTTTAGTATGGACTCTATCTCGGATGCTGATATTTTATTAATCGGCTCGTTGGAATGGGAACCTGACGAGACAGATTGAACAGATCTGCTTACTTCTTCGGTTGTTGCCGAGTTGGAGAATAAGGACGTCAAGTCGTGTTTTGATTGAAATATATCTCCAAGAAGATTGGCTTTTTCTTTTCCGGTGATATAAGCTGTATCTGAATTATAGAGACAAGGAACGAAATGTTTTCTTCTTTTGATCACTTTTATTGTGTTCCAAAAGGGCTTACTGCATTTGTCAAGTTTTTGTAGCTTGTTGTTCCACCGTTCATTATTATAATTAAATAATTCATTAAGAATTGTGTAGTTTAAGTGATTAAACCTAGCTTTGATTAACGGCAATCGTGTTCGAATCCATTGCCTTTGAAGAATATTTCTTATTTTAAAAAGTTCGGCAATATAATTGGGGAGTTTAAGCTTTGTATCGCGTACACTTTTATGTGGAGTTGACCTCAAAAAAGCACAATTTATAGCTTCGTTGAATGTTTTGACTAAATCGTCAATATGGCAAGTTGGGGCTTGTGTGTTTTCGATATTCACATCTTCAGGCGATAATAAATCATTAACAATGCGCTTAAAAAGATCCCAATTCGATTTTCGAAAGATTGGATAAGTTTTCTCGGAAAGGACAATGTTGTGCGAGTATTTAATGACCACTGGAAGGTGGTCAGACGAGAGATCCTTATGTGATATTGCATTACTAAGGCGATTTGGTATATTGGTAATGCAGAGATCAATAGTTGAGGGCTTTGACTTATGACGCGTTGGAATGTAAGTGGGATCTTTGGGGTATAATATATTAAATTTTCCTAAAACTAGTAGGTCGTTAAGAATATTTCCCCAACAGTTGGCTCGAGAACAGTTCCAAGTGCTATGGCGTGAATTAATATCACCAAAAATTAAGAAGTCTCCGCTTAGTTGAGAAATTTTAAGTAAATCTGATTTGAAAAGATTTTTCATGTGATTGCGGTCCCTACCTATATTACATGAATGAGCAGTATATTTTGCAGTATAATTGGCAAAGTACACGGCATAAATATTCAACTTGTTTCCAGAATTTGAATTAATTTAGATGCCAACATTTTCAATAAGATGCGTTTTTATACTTGAAACTTTTTTGTGCTCTAATTTATTACTTACAATATTTGCTTATAACCCTGTCACATCTGTATATTGAATAATTAGGGATGGTAAAGCGATCATTACTAGTAAGCCAAGTTTCATTGATAAGAGCTATATGAATATTATTATCTTCAAAATATTTAATAAGTTCAATACGTTTTTGTCTAACGGCACGAGCGTTCCATGCCATAATATTTATAGCGTCTAACGATTTATTTATTAGAGTAAACATACTTGATCGCTAGTTGCGAAATAACTTCGAATTGCTCGCCCTTATTGGAGCAGCTGCTAAATTTTGCTATGAGTTCATGTAAAGAGAGTTTATCTCCTCTGTAGAAAAGAGATCTGGTTGGTGCGTATTCTTATTGTGCGAAGAGATATTGTTGGTGAGAGCGTTCTTATAGCTGGCATAGGTCGCTTGTCAGGTGTAGATGAAGAGATCGCGCTACTATCGAAGAGAACGTTTTGTGGTATTGTTGAGCGTACGCTAGAGTTGTAGTTGTGAATTCCTGTACTGTGCCTTTTGCTTCTTGACGAAGAGCGTTTTAAAAGCAGTGACTGATAAGAGAGGCGACAAGGGCAGGTCAAATCAGTAGAGGAGTGATTGCCTTTGCAGTTGGCACATTTGTTGTTGCACGCTACCGTTTGATGGGGCCCAGCACAATGGGTACAAGACGTTTTTATGGCACAGTTTCTGGATCCGTGTCCGAATAATTGGCAGTTATAGTACTGCGTTAATTTGTTGTTTGGTTTGGCTTTGTAATCCCATCGTACTCTGGTGTAGTCTTTGCGTAGATGTTGGATATTAATGCTCTTGCTAGCAAAATATATTATGTATAACAACAGGTTATGATCATATTTGCATTGCAATCCAAGGCTAGTTAACATTTCATTGACTGTTACGTTAGGAAGTTTTTCCAATCCAGCCTTGTATGGCTTGGTTTGTTTGGTGTCGTAAGAGTAGAACTCACATTTTAGTTCTTTTAATTTGTTACCAACCATGTTGAAATAATTCATGTTTGGTAGAAATATTTGAATACCAATGGAGATGGATTTGATATAGTACTCCTTTATATTAATGGCAGTTAGAATATCGTGTGTAAGCTTTGTACTTTTCTTGAGTACCGTTATGGGCGGTGGTTTGTTAATAGCCCCTTTAGGCAACCTGAGGTTCCTCAGTATCGTCATCCTCTCGCGTATGCAGTGGACGAAAATGGTTGGTGTATTAATTGGAGCTCTGTTGCTCCGTTTTGTCAATTTTCCTGGAACGAGGCATTTTTGAAGCGGCAGATGCATCTGAATCGCCAACTGTAACGTTGCGAAGTTTTATTTTTATTGTTTTTTGGGACTGTTGACCACAAAAGTTATGAGGGAGAAAACTTTATTTACAGTATTTATTTACAGTAGAAGGAGGAGGGCAAAATGATTTGAGAGCTCGTTCTTAGTCAACCGCACACGACAAGATCTAGTCGAAACCTAAGTGAATTTGACTACTTTCGTCAACCATAAGAAATGCACAAAACTAACGTATCACAGTTTTCCCTCCCGTGGGGGTAGGAAACTAGATAGTTGAGCCACGTGACTAATGCTTTTTGTGTAGCGCTATAAAAATGTCCTTGAAGCCGATCTAACTAAACAAATAATTCTACTAATTTGTCCTTGACTTCCATTTCCCGCCCGTAGCGACGCGGAGTAGATTTTCCAAAATCATTTGGCATTTGAAAACCAATTCAACGGATAATACTAAAAATCCAGACTAAAGCTTTCCAACTATTTTCCGCCCGTTGTACTGCCGAGGTTTTTTTTATTTATATTTGGAAATTATTATGAAGCTGAATACCAGACTTTACCCCTTTCTTACCATGGGCGTGCATTTTTCAAACCCGGAAGCACATGTGTCGAATTATTTAATGAAAGGTGCTTTGAAAATTAGTTTCGAAATAATTGGATGATATACAGAAAAGTTTGAAAATAAGTTTGAGGTCAATCGGACGATAATCAATAAAGTTGCATACAACAGTTTTCCGCGAATTTCCCGAACTTGGGGATAGATTTTCCAAAATCTTTGGGCACCGCGCCTATTATTTGTGTAGAACCTTGAAAACGAGTTTGAAGCCAATCGCATGAAAATTAAAAATGTCGAATGCCAGAGTTTTCCATCAATTTTCCGACCATAGGGATGAATTTCCCAAAATCGCTGATACACATGTCGAATTATTTTACGTGAAGAGCTTTGAAAATGAATTTGAACGTCATCGGACTACAATTAGACTTTTGCCCATATAACCTTGAGACCCCCTTTTCCGCCCAGGGGGGTGGATTTTCCAAAATCGGTGAAATATGTGTCAAATGAATTCTTATGTAGATCTTTGCAAATGAGTTTGAAGCCGATTGGATGGTAAACAAAAAGTTTAATACAACAGTTTTCCGCGATTTTCCACGCACGTGTGGTGGAATTTTCCAAAATCGCGTCTTAGCGTGCACTTTCATCATAGATGGAACCTACTGTGAAAATTTCAGCATCCTAGCTCTTATGGTTTGGGCTTTGCGATGATTGCCAATCAGTCAGTCTGTCAGTCAGTCAGCACGAACTCTTTTATATAAGTTAACTCCTTTTAAGTTGTTGTTGATCAAAAAATTTAAACTTTATTATTCCGAATCGGACTTGTTGAATTGATTACAATTTTAAGACTAATTAGAATAAGCTAATAAGAACCCTATGAGAGCTGTGTGAGTCGGGGGCGACGTTGGCAGAGGCAGCAGCGTCAACAGCGGCTGCAACGGATGCGACGTTTCTGGAACACCTGACGTGTTGCCCAATGTTCCCAGAATTTTGGCATTTGGGTTGCGCGCGCGGGATGCTATCCAGACGCAGAGCTAAGCAGTTTTGGGGCTACTGCACACGACTGCCGGATGTTGTTGCATTTGCAGTTTCGAATATTTGCGTTCTAAACTCTTCCCCCTCAGATTTACACTTGTCCTCAAGTAATTTCTTTGTTGCTGAACTCTTTACCGTTGATGCTTATTGTTTCGTTCCAGAAAGTTATCAGGTAGGTTCCCTTTATTTGCTTCGCGTAGTCTGGCCAGGTTATGGTGCCGTTGAAGTTGTTTGCTAGGATGATTCCGTCGTTGATTTCCTCCAGTGTGGGTATATGGTCGGCGTTGGTGAATTCGCACAATGCTCGCTCTCCTCTAAGTAATCTTGGCAAACACCTATTCTGACTTAAGTCTTCTAAATTATTCTTATTACAGATTTTTATATTGTAAAATGGTCCATCTTATATGGACCCTTAACGGCAAACATTTCGTTTTTAACTTTATTCTCAAATATTTCAGTTGCCGGACGGTTAACATTTCTTTTGTGGTTTAGTATAAGTCTTATTACATAATTTTGGAAAGTTGTTGTTTCTAAATTTGGTATCTTGATTAAAAATATTAGTGTCGTTCCATTATGCAAAATGGAGACATCTGAAAATTCCAACATTTCTTCGGTAGTTAGTGGTGGCATATGGCCATTTTTAAACTGATTATTTATTATGCTTATTTCGGTCTCACTTAACAGGAAAGTGTTAATCATGTTTATTTTCACCCATTGGATGCCTTTTTTTATATTAACCACTTCATCCTTAATGATCCGAACTTGATTCTGAGAACTAATGGCCAATTCATCACTTAAAAATTAGTCTTTTTTAATTGAATTTGTAATGTCGTTAGAAATTTTGGTCAATTCTGTTGATTATTACCTGTTTGTTATTGTTAGTATTAAGTTTGTCTATACTATCTGTTATTAAAACTAAGTCGTTATGATCAGGGCCACAAATTTCCAAGCAGTGCCAAGAATATTAATTGCCCTGCTTTTGCGGGAGTGTTGTGTAGTAATAGTTTTAAAAATTACAAATGTCTGTGTTATTTCTGCTGGATGGTATGATATAGGTTATTGTATTTAAGGTCTTTGTCTGTGTAGAATTGTAAAGAGTTAAGGGCGTCTTGTATTTGTTCCAAATTGATAATGTGCAGAATTTTGGTGTCGTTGGATCGCATTTTGCCAATTCTTTTATAAATGGTCACTGTCAGTGCATCGGTATAATTAGACAATGTAACGGTTCCGTTGGTTAAGCCTATCAGCATCCTGTAATTGAATTTAAGTTTTCATGTGACTTTTATGTACTGTACGCCCCGATTCCGTTAGTGCTGTAGTATTATTGTCATATTTTACTATTTCCTTTTTGATTCGATTAGATAGCTTTTAACCTAATCTTTTATTTATTTTCACAAATATCTCATCTCCTAATTTGTAAGTTCGAATTGGTTTCCTTCTGTTATTGTGGTCTCGTAGGTCTTTGGTCTGTTTACATCTCAGTTTTTCAATGTTGTCCAGTCTTGCCTGTTCGTACTGTGTGGAGTCAGTGGTGACTCTTCTGCCAAAGAAAACTTCTAGTGGTCTTTTTTTCGTTGCAGAATGAATTGAGTACTTATACTCGTAGACGGCTCTATCTAGAAGTTCTTGGTAGTTCCTATTGGTTTGATCTGTTTTCAAACATCTCATTATTTCAGAGAGGGTAGAATGAAATCGTTCTATTTGTCCGTTAACTGCACTTTTATTAGGGGGTGTTTTATAAATTTCTATTCCGAGTTGGTCTACCATCATGAACCGAATTGATTCGGAATTTAGGGATTTTTCATTGTCCATTACACCGAAATAGAAAACAATGTCGCGTAGTGGTGTTCTGATATCCTCTATAGCTTTTGATGTTAAGATTTGAGCGCTTGCTAACTTGGAAAATTTGTCTATTGCTGTGAGTACGAGATTGCGTTCTGTCGAGTAGATGTCAATGTGAATTATGTATCCAGGGTACACTGGTATGGGAATTTCTCTAATATTCGGGTTAGGTGGATGACGGTCGTATTTCGTCTCCATGCAAGTATTGCACAGTTTGACTATATTAGCAATTTTTTTCTTCATTTGCGGAAAGTAAAATTCTTCGGACAACTGGATTTTATTCTCTAAAGCATTTCGATGGTCTCTGTTGTGCGTCTTGAGTATCTGTTCCTCCTGGTCTGTTGTGTCGGTCAGGTCTTTTACTATTGGCTGGGTGAAACGTACTTTGAAGTTTTTAAAATGGCTGGGATATAATAATTGAATTTTTCCCATTATGTCTTCGGTCGTGTGGATACCGTTGATTACAGAGGGATTAAGATATTTTTTTAAGTCGGATAATAGTTCGTTAGGGTTGTATTGTTGTCTGTATATGTCGTGTCTATGAAAGCGTGGAAAGGGTACGCTGAAAAGGCGTTAATAGGGACTTTCATACTTGGAATCAACTCTTAATTTGAGCTCTCATCGCTATGTTGTGTCGAGGCTATTGAATTGATTTGCTCTACAGGAGGTATTCTGGATAGCGCATCAGCTACCACATTTTCCTTTCCTGGTTTATAAAATATCTCGTAATCGCATTCATCTAAATAGGATTTCCACCTTTTGATTCTCGCATTTCCATTTCAACTACTCAAAGAGTAAGTTAGAGGCTGGTGGTCTGTAAATATTTTAACTTTTGCTTTAACGTATAGGTAATTCTTCAAGCTGTTTAAGGCTCAAACTATGGCTAACATCTCCTTTTCGTTATCAGCATAATTCTCTTCTGCCTTGGATAGCGTTCTTGAGAGAAATGAAATAGGTTGGTTATCTTGCGATAAAGCTGCGCCTATTGCGAAGTTGGAAGCATCGGTTGTAAGGTGAAACTCCCTTCCGAAATCTGGATAGCGAAGTATTACTTACTTTTAAGCTTCCTGAATGCCTCTAGGGCTTGGTTGTCAAGCAAAATTCGTTTTTTTGAAGACATTTTTTGGACACCCGTCCGTCTTCCCTTCTTAAGAGCGAGGTAAGCGGCTTAGCGAGTTTAGCATAATTCTCGATGAATCTCCTGTAGTACCCGGAGAGTCCCAGAAAAGATCTTAAATCCTTTAGAGTCCTCGGCAGAGGATAATGAGCTATAGCAGCAACTTTATCTGGGTAAGTTTCGACACCCTTGTCGGATACAACGAAGCCAAGGAATTTGACTTTGTTCTTCATGAACTCGCATTTGTCCAATTGACATTTCATATTGGCTTCTTGCAAAGTTCGAAAAAATGGTGTCCAGATTTTTAAAGTATGATTCATCATCTTTGCTGAAAATGATGATGTCATAAATGTAGATGAAGCATATTTTACCAATATGTTCCTGGAGTAAGTCATCTAGTGCGCGCTGAAAAATTGCTGGTGCGTTTTTTAACCCAAACGGGAGTCGTGTAAACTCATATTTTCCGTTGTTCACGGTTTCCGTTGTTTCTGTAGTCTATGACCATACGACATTTTTTTTCCTTTGAAGCATCTGTTTTTTTTAGGTACTATCCATACAGGTGAATTGTATGGCGACCTTGATGGTCGGATAATACCGTCATTTAAGAGTTCAGAGACCTGTTTATTAACCTCATCTTTCAGAGTCATTGGATATTGATAAAACTTGGAGTATACTGGAGTGTCTGATAACTTCTTCTGCCTTCACTTTAGTAGTGTAGGTCAGTTTCTGGTCTGGCTCTGCAAATAAGTTCGGAGGAGTCTATTCAAGCTATCGCTCTGAGGCTTGGTCAAATGCTCAATTCTGGGTACTATGGTATTTACTGCTTCAAATTTATTTTCTTTAATGGGTATGCTAATTATGTTTTTAATGGTCATTATTTTTTTGCTGATTTTAATTTCAGCTGCCAGTTCCTTTAAGCTATCATTGCCCAGAATGGCATCAAATAACTTTAAGGTCGGCAACAGAAAGAACTTGACGTTAATATCGGGGTGGTTGAAGAGGTTGGCTATTTTATGGTGAGTGACATGGGCACTGCCCCCTACTGACACAGCGTTAAAAGGTTTTTTATTGGGTATTGGATGAGTAACAAACTTGGGTTGAATATAATTCCTATTTGAGCCTGTATCTATTAGAATTTTTAAAACTGTCTCATTCCTCAGCTTGCATTCAAAGTATGGAAGCGAGGAATGTTCTATTCTAAAAAATTCATTGCAAAATGGTCGACGTGTTCGGTTTCTTCGTAGTTGTAGCTCTCTATTTGTGCAGAGTATTCGTGCAAAGTCTCGTCTTGGGTTACCTGATCTTCCGGTCTGCAATTGCTTGCGCGTATTCTGCCATGGTGGCGTACGTCTCGGCTGATTGCATTTCATTCTGTCCATTTTCGTCAGTTTGTATGTTAAAATTTCTCTGCCTTTTATATGCGTCAGGCATTAGGCCTGGAGGTTTTTCCCTGTTTCGAACTGTGGTCTATTCATATAGTTTACCATTTTTGTCCTAATGCTTGGATCTATATCCATTGGTTCTGGCTTTGCTAAAGGCCTTGGCGATATTGGTTTGGGTGGTGCAAACTGTTGTTGCTGTTACTGGTTGGGGTCATATTGTCGCGGCTTAGCGACCGGTCGTTGCAGTCCAAAGCTTGTGTAGTTTTGTTGGTGTGTGTTTTGTTGATATTGGATCGGACGATTTCTGGGAGGAACCTGTGGTGATTGTCGGAAACCTGAGTTAACGAACGTCATGTTGCGAGGAGCTAGAGTTGGTTTGGCGTTAGAGTTTCTATTGTTGGCCTGTCCTACGGATATCGCATGCATGGTGCGAAATCTTTGATTTTCCATTTTTAGGCATATGTTTAATGCCGTATGGAGGTCTGATGGCAATTGTGCCCCTAGAATGCGAGACAGATCTCCGCGTAAACCACATACAAATGTATCTACAGCTTTGTCGCGGTACATTTTTGTCAAAAGCCGATGAGCTTCACCACCCAATTCCATACAGTTCACTCTATTCAATAGGAGAGTCAGATGTTTGTATACTGCTTGATGACATTCTTCAACCGATTTGTTACTACCCTGCATTAGCATCGTCATCTGGTATTCTAATGTATCAAGATCGCGTTTGTCTCCGTAATGCATTGTTAAACACTTGACCATTGCTTTCCAATCTAATGTCGGCATTGCCAATTATCTTGCTTCTGACTGAATGAAGGATACCCAAATACCGTGGTGTCCCCGCTTCACGTGCATAGGCTTCCATGAGGCGGTCAACGCTATTTTTCCATGAGCTGAATTCCGCTGGGTTTCCGGAAAATTCCCTAAGACATTTAACTACATCTGGGATTCTGTCAAGTCCCCCTAAGTTCGCACGGTACTCTGCATTTATCCCTTGGTCTGTCGCGTTATTAAATTCATGCTCTGGGTTGTTAAGTGCTCGTACTATTGGTGGGACCTGTTGAGTTATCAAACGTCCAACTAGTTCAGTGATCTGTTCTACAATCGCCATGTTCCTATTCTGGTGGTGCTCTAATTGTCTTTGTACCTGTCTTGTTGTTCGCTAGTTATGTGTTCTTGATCCAAAATAGCGGGTCGTACTAGGTTATTGTGGTTGGCCATAAATTTTCCAAGTCAAGGAAAAGGATTTTATTTTAAACAGAAATTTAACAAGTAAAAACGTTGCAGTCGGACGCACCCGACTGCAGAAAAAAATGTTCCCAGCCCTATATAATTTGGTTGTTTGTGTGTTCAGAAAGAGACGCGAAAAAAACTGCACAGGTGTGGAAGATATAGATTTTGCTCCTTAGTTGGGGAGGGGGTGGGGGTGTCCAAAAATTTTGATGCAGATTTGTCCAGGGGGTCAACATTAGTATGTATGCAAATTTGGTGACTCTACCTGTACAGGTGTGAGATATAGATTTTTCTCATTTGCGGGGGAGGGGGAGTCACTAAATTTGGCACACAGACTAATGATAACATTCTGGACAAATCTGCATCAAAAAAATCACGTAGTCCACCGAAGAGTGCGTGATCAATTAAGATCCACTGCTGGCTGACAGAACAATTAAGTTCTTGTCAGTTTATGTTGAAGTATTAGCCGCGCGAATTAACACGAGGGAGTCTTTCTAATAAATCACTAGGCCAGTGGACAGTTGGCAACTGTCGGACTTAACCCGTCGCGAACCGAAAACTGAAAGACTATTTTGCTTTGTCGTTTCTTTTTATTCCACTGGTCCCTGCCCGGGCGCCATTTAAATCCTTTTAAGTTGTTGTTGATAAAAAAAATATAAACTTTATTAGTCCGAACTGGACTTGTTGAATTGATTACAATTTTAAGACTAATTGGAACAAGCTAATAAGAACCCTATGAGAGCTGTGTGAGTCGGCGGCGACGTTGGCAGAGGCAGCAGCGTCAACAGCGGCTGCAACGGATACGACGTTTCTGGAACACCTGACGTGTTGCCCAATGTTCCCAGAATTTTGGCATTTGGGTTGCGCGTGCGGGAAGTTATCCAGATGCAGAGCTAAGCAGTTTTGGGGCTACTGCACCCGACAGCCGGATGTTGTTGCATTTTCAGTTTCCATTATTTGCGTTCTAAACTTATATATAGATAACTAGCTTATACCCGCGGTGTTGCTAACTATATTTAATTAAATTTCAATGCTTATAAATATTTATTATTTATAACTGGAAATACCACGGTCTTGCCCGGCGAAATATTTAGATTGCCCATAATGCAATGTTGAATTTGACTACTTTCGTCAACCGTAAGAAATACACAAAAATAGATTATCACAATTGTCCCTCCCGTGGAAACCAAATAGTTGAGTCAAATGCCTAATGATTTTTTGTGCAGGGCTGTAGATGTAACTGAACAAATAATCTCACTCATTTGATATTGACCATTTCTCGCCCGTGGCGACGGGTGAGCGTAGTCCTTTCAAATATTTTAGATGAACTTATAAGAACTAACAGCCAGAAAATAGCGGAAGGGTGGTAAAAAGTCATTACTTAATTCAAGTGAAAACTTTTAAAACAATTATTTCCACAGTTAAAACATAGCGCAACGCCACATTTATCGCATTCTGATTGCGTAAGTACCGTGTACAGCAAAAATGTGCACCGTTGTTAGCAAAAATTCAAGTCTTAAATTTGGCGGCAAATTTATTACATGTTGGTATTAACAAATATCGACCGACCGATACATTTATGGAAAATCGATTAACAATCTATAATGCGAATGCAGCTGTTCCGATTTACTATCATGTATTGTGTAGTAAATCAGCAAAGCAACATTTGCATTATATTAACTAAAAAGGTACATAACTAATTAATAAACTTAAAAGATTAATATCAACCAAATCGTAGTACTTTAACAACAATAATTGACTCCAGCAGCAGCGCGCCAACTACCGTAGATCTATAGCAAAGCATAGGCAGAGTCTGAGAGACATGAGCAATGTGGCGATTTCAGTCGGACTTATAAGTTTTAAGGCCCAGAGAGCGATAAATCGCGCGTATTATTTTAGGCGACCTATTTACATTTTATTTTAAACTATTAACAAATTCAAATTTGTGCGGTTCTATATCTATCTGTCTGGCAACTCTGGTAAATATTAAATGTTTTCCAACACCAAGACAAACAATTATAGTGTCGATATACGCATATCGGTCAACTTTTATTTGCATTCATTTCATTATTTCGACAATAAAGTCTTGTTCTGCCGACAGAATTTGCTTTCTAATTTTGAGACGCGTCGATTAAGACCAAAATTAAACATTTTGACGTAGTCTTTATATGGGGGCGCTATACTAAAGAATTACCCGCCAAACACATGTTAGCAGCATTGCGCCATCTACCGTAGATAAATTGCAAGGCTAGGCGGAGTCTGAGAGTCATAAGCAATATAGCGATTTCAGTCGCACTTATAAGTCTTAAGGCCGAGAGAGCGATTCAAGAGAGAGATTTTTATCTCTTTTGCACTTTCACGTGTTATGTAGCTGGCGCATACCGAGATTTCCATACAATTTTCTTATACTTCCCGATATATATTTACCTATTTTTTCGGCAGTTCCACCTAATTTTATAATAATGAGGTACAGTAAAAATTGCAGGCTTCTAGCCTCTACCGTTTGGGCTGCCCAAATGTCTTCAATCAATCAGTCAGTCAGTCAGGTTGAACTCTTTTATATATATAGATTAGCTTAAATAAAAATATCTTAAAAGTAAATTTTTACATATTTTTTACACTAAAAAAAACTTCCATATTGGTCATGGTAAGTTTGAGTGATTCCATTTCATCGCACTTTTGACACTTTGTCTATTGAGCTGTTGTTGAGGAGCAAAGCACAGCTTTACGATTTTTTCGGCGGCGAGCTCATAGCTATAAAATAAAAATTTCATATATTTAAAATACAAGTTTCTTTATTGAAACCAAATTTAGAACTAATTAGACTAAAGAAAACAATGATTACATATTAACTAACGCTTCGTTCTGCCGCTGTTACCATCGCTGCTTCGCTGCTGTCATTGGTCACTGTTGTTGTTCCTTCCGAGTGCATTGCCGTCATTGGTTGCTGCTCCGGCCTCTGCCTGTGGTTGCTGTGCCGTTATGTCGAGAGAACTTCATCGACCTCGCTTTGTTCTGCTGTCGGCTGGAATAGAGGGGCTTCCGGCTCCGCCATGTAGACTTCCTCGGTTTTGTATCTCGTCTTCCCAATCTTCACTGAAGAATCCCAATATTGGATGATAAACGTCACTTTTCACGTCACGTTGCCATTGAAGTCGTTTAAAAATAGGGTACCTGGCAATATTTCTTCATGATCCGGTTATTTACAGAAGTATTATTATTGTTTGTCCCTTTTTTACGGCTCTAACTTCTTTTGTTCTACAAGACTCTTCGCTCAGAGTTGGCAAGCTTAGCTCCTCTATATTAAAAATTTTTTTTCTCCTTTTTAAAGATCTGTTCTATGATACTTAGTTATATCTGTCGCCGACAGTATGAATGAATTTACTGTATTTGCCTTTGTCCAATTTATGGCATATAAAATATTCGTTAGTTCTTCTTTTATTAGTTGAATCTTATATATTAATACGGCTGCCTCTTGATTATTTACATTATCTGTACTCTGAGTAAATTTTAAAATTGTGTTCGTGACATCACTAATCTGATTTACTTGATCATTAATTATTCTACTGATAACGACCTGCCTGTTGTTATTCTCTTGCTGCTCGTTTATTTTATCTTGTAGAACCTTATGATCGTGCCGGTCCGATGTCCCGGCTAGCCATTTCCATGCCGTACCAATCATTTCTATTGCTCTTTTGGTTTAACGCGGGGGCCTAAGCCTACGCAAGTCCCTCTTGATTTGCAGAAGTTGGAAAGGTGAGTGTTTTTAATGAATTGTCCACCGTGTTGTAGGTTTCTTCGTATTTGCTTAAGCAAAATTAAAAACGTGAATTAACTTGAACGTCCCGTCCTGTCTAGCTGCTGGTCCTGTGTCCAGTGATATTAATTGCGAATTTGAATAATCAAGAACTGTGATCATCCCTAAGCATGTTGGCAGGAATAATCTGAAATTTAGGTTTTTATGTTATTCTTGTGAACTATTTTCCCGGATTGGGTTTTTACTGTGGAGTTGCTATCCTCAGCCACTATTCCTTTTTTCTAGACGTAAGTTTGGTCCCCAATCTTTTTTTGGTTTTTACGAAAATTGTATCGCCTTTGCTGTACTTTATTGGTTCCTTCCTACACATATTGTCGTAATTCAAACTAAGCCAAACAAACAATTCTAACGTCCTCTCGTTTTTCCCTAATCGATAACAGATTCTCATAGAGTGTGCTTCTAAAAAACAATTTCTATCGATTTTTCCCTAACTACTGAATGAATGGTCTGATTGTATTCTTGTACTGCCTCAAATAAAACATCTGCATACGGTAAGTTGCTGTTGTCATCCTTTAAACAAGGGCAAATATCTGACAGTGTGGAGTGGATACGCTCGACTTGGCCAATACTTGTTGACGAATATGGTGCCGTTGTGAAATACCTAGCTGGTCTTCAAGTAGAAACCTAATGGAAGCTGAATTTAAAGCCCTGTCATTTTCCATCACCACGCACTTAGGCAAACGCTATGAGCATTTCCCGAAGTGGGTTTTTCATGTGCTCTGAAGCACTGGACTCTAAAACTTTAACTTGTGCGTATTTTGAAAATTTGTTGATTCCGGTTAAGACATTGTACTTTTCTACTATATAAATATCGATATGTATTATTTGACCTGGGTGTTCTGGTATAGGAGAAGCTTGCATTTCGCCTTTTGGCGGATGTCTGTCGTACTTGGACTCTTTGCACGTTACGCAACCATTAACTATGGCCTGGATTTTCTTTTGTGCTTGTGGCAAAAAATAACTTGAAAGTATCTGCGCCATGTTTTCCTTTGCATTCCTATGTGCCCTATTATGTTCCAGTGTTATTATCTCGTTTTGTTGGCTTACCGACGCGTCGGTCGACACGTCGCGACGTCACGTCATCTACTTGTTTCTGAGCAAGTCTTATTTTATACGAACTAAAATGGTTCGGAAAAATATTTTAAATCTTCCCTGCAACATGCTCTGACGTGCAAATTCCGTTTAAGAGTTATGGGGCAAGCCGTTGCTTGAGAATTTTTATTAATTCTTTTTTTGTGAGGTCGGTTCTTTTGACAATATGTATGTGGTAGGTAGGGAATAGAATTTCGAATTTAGTCGAGCCGGAGTCATCTGTCAACAAAAACAGTTGGTTCTTAAAAACATTAATTGGAGCTTCTACAGAATATATGAGGTTATAAGATGCGCTTTCGTCACTGTGAACTGTCGCTGATGAACTAAGAGTGTTTATTTCTGGTTTCGATGGAGCCCTGGACAACGCGTCAGCCACCAAGTTGGTTATTCTCGGCTTATACCTGATCTCATGATTATATTCGCCTAGAAAGTCCCTCCAACGCTTCAATTTCGAGTTGTGGTTATTAACACTATTTGAGAAAGTTAAAGGCTGGTGGTCTTTGTATATGATAACTTTTGAAAAACAAACAAATAGTGTCTCAGGCTACGTAAGGCGCATACAATAGCTAACATCTCCTTCTCATTTGTCGCGTAGTTTTCTTCCGTCTTTGAGAGTGTCCGGGAAATAAAAGCTATTGGTCTGTGATTCTGTTCTAGCACTGCGCCGATCGTGAAATCTGAATCATCCGTAGTGAGTTGGAAATCCTTTCCGAAGTGTGGATAGGATAGAATGACGTCCCTAGAAACAAGTGTGGTTTTTAATTTGCTGAAGGCGCCTACTTCCTTGTTTAGGTCTATACGCGTCTTGTTCCATATGTGCTTGGACACCGTTCCGCCTTCTCCCCTCAAGAGAATAGTCAAAGGCTTAGTTAATTTTGCGTAGTCTCTAATAAACCGTCAGTAATAACTAGTCATTCCCAGAAATGACCAAAGTTCTGTAATGTCCTAGGCTCCGGGAATTTTGTAATGGCCTCTACTTTTTCTATGTTTGTTTTATCCCCCGTTTCTGAGATTGTGAATCGCACGAAGTCCACCTCGTTTTTAAAGAAATGACATTTGTCGAATTGGATTCTCATATTACCATTTTGAAGTGTTGTGAAAATTTGACTTAAGCTCTCGGCGTGCTCAGCTTCGGTTCTGCTTTAGACGATAATATCGTCTATATACACGCGACATATTTTCCCGATATGCTCCTTTAGTATGTCATTCAACGCCCAACGGGTGCGTTATATGATGACCTGAAGGTCTTATGACGCCATTTCCCCCGCTACTTTGGTCGTGTAGGTGAGTTTTGTGTCGGAGTCGGCAAATAGGTTAGTATGGCTGTTCATAAGTTGCTCTTTAATGCCTTTCGGAGATCTTGGTCTAATTGCGTGCCTATCGTGTTCACCGCCAGCGCTGTCAATTGGTGTATTTTGATCTGATAACCATTATCTATTTTTAGTTTGTCGTTTTTAACGTCAAATACTGCGCCTATTTGTTTCATGGAGTCATTACTCAAGATCCCGTGGAATGTTCTTAAAGTCTGTAGTAAAAAGAACTTCATTGGTCTGTCCCTAGTTTTGATTCGATCCGGTATCGATGAGAAATTTAAAAACCTACCCGTTCCCCATTATGACTTTAAAATACGGTAGTGAGGAACGGTTTAATGTAATTCGGTCGTGTCAATGTATTCCTGCTGATGGTCGTCTTCTCCCTGCCAAGACAATTCTTTCTGTAACTCCTCTAAGTTTTCCTGCCCTGTGGCCTCGTGGTATGCCAGTTCTTCTCCATCTGTAGTGCGTTGAATGTCCGCATTTGACTCGGTCTGAATATGATATTGTCTCTGTATTTTATGGGGATTTTTGACATTTCCTACGCTGAGTAGTCTTTTCCCGGCCCAATCATTATTACCGGGTCTATTCATATAATTCACATTACGTGTGCGGACTGACTGGTCAACTTCCATAGGTTCTTGTTTAGGTTGAGGACGGGGGGTGGAGATGGCAAGGTTTGCGGCGTGAATTGTGGTGCCATAGGCTGAGGCTGTGGCCTAAATGGTTGAGCTGGTCTAACGAAATTTGGAGGAATGCTTGGGTTGGGTTGATAATAAAGATGAGGTTAGAAATTTAGCTTAGACATTTGTGGACGGGTCTGATAGTTCATCTGGAGCTGCCTTGGAGGTGGTGGTCAGTTAACCTGCGGATTTCTGGGATTTTGGTAGTTTCTAACGTTTTGGTTCTCTATCAAGTTACATAGGTGTAATGCATGCCCTAGGTCGTAGGGCTCTTTGATAGCTAAGAGCTGAGATAAGTTACCGTTTAGGCCTCGTACAAACGTATCTAACGCTTTATCTCTATAAGGGCTTGTATTGTTTCCTGTGAAGCTTCGTGGCTACCTATTTGATTGAGAATCAACGAAAGTTGATGATAAACAGATTGGTAAAATTCTACTATCGAGCTATTTCCCTGTGAGAGCGAATATAATTGGTATTCCAAGGTTTTTAAGTCCCGACGGTCTGCGTAATGCGATTTCAGGCATTTCGATTTCGCCTTCCAATCGAGTGGGGTGTTGTACGATTCTAGAACTGCGTCCGCTTGTCCTATTATTTTGTTGCGAATAGCCAACAACATCCCGTAGTGCTCCTACAAAATTCCCGTAGGGGCTTCTACAAAATTCTCATAGATTGTGAGCACCCTTTCAACACTTTTCTTCCACGAGTTAAAATCGCCTTTATTACCAGAAAAGTTTCTTAGTATGCCTACGATGTCAGGTACCTTGTCCAGTTCGCCTACATTGTGTGCTAGCTCCCTCTTGATTGTCTGATCCTGGTGTTCGGATAGATCCTTGTTTTGGTTTAGACCTTCCGTAACTAACTTGCCTATGTCAACACTGTTTCTTCCACGTCTCTTTGAGTCACTAACCATCCGGCTACCATTGGGTTCGTTGATGCGCCTGATGGGCCAGAAAGGTTTTCAACTCATTAAGTAGTTCTTGGCCAGGCAGTTTGGTCTCACTTTATGATTTTGATTTTTGATGATATGAGCTGATGGAGATCTTATGATTCTAATGGTATAGATTTAGGGGCATTCGGCGAAGTCAGAGATTGTATAAACTTGGTATCTTGTAATATTTAGCTTAACTGTATCGGCTTATTTTGTCCATAAAATTTTATTTAGTTCCCCTTTTGGGTTCAAACCAACCGGCTTGGAGAACATTTTTATGTTAAATTGTATGTTTTATACTTGATAATTTGTTTTTTTTTTTATACAATATTTATTTAACAGTTTATATTTCAGCAACCTTTAAGACTAAATTTTTACATTTTGCTGTTACTCATAAAGCTAACTTATAATGCAGTGTTATAATTAAACATATTATATACAGGTTATTGTGGGTAGTTCTAGATGAAGGGGTTTTATCAGCTAGTTTTAAGTGTGTAGGTATGGGAAGAATATACAGTGTATTGTATTCGTGATCGTAGTTGTGTGAATAAGTATTTACAGGGTTCGGTTACTTGACATCATGGTGGTATATGGGTTATATTTACATTGATGAGTCAGCTGTATAGTTTTATTTGTGAGCTACATCCTGCGATTTGCCAGGTCGACAGGATGTATGCGCTTTAGCCTTCTTGATGCTCTGCGGCCGTTTACTCTTCTAGCTCTTAGTAGTCTTCTAGCCAGAATGTTTGGGTGGGATGCTAGCTTGTTTATGTACTGGGTAGCCTGTTTATTTATGACATCGTCGACCTGGGGTACTCGGCAATCCCTTTCAATGTCACGCGTTCTGATGTACCACTCAGCGCCTGTAACTTTTCTAAGTAGCTTGGCGCAAAGATGGCTTTGTATATCAAAATTTTATTGCTGAGGGACAGCTTGTTGGTGGCATTGAGCAGCCAGTACAGCCTGGAGGCCTTGGCTCGGAGATTGCCGACAATCTCAGTGATGTGCTGCCTGAAGGTAAGTCGTCTATCAAGAGTGACCCCAAGATATTTGTGCGCGGTTCGCTGGGACAGGAGTTCTCCATGAAGGAACACACCAGGGTAGGTATCTTTTCTGAGAGTATGTGTAACGCTGACGCATTTCTCAGTGTTAATTGAGATATTCCAGCGGCAGGCCCAATTCTCAAAGCGCTTCAGATATTCCTGCAAGACATCCGTTGCTTCATAAACACATGTGCTTCGAGCTAAGACGGATGTGTCATCGGCGAAGGTGGCAACAAGGAGGTCTTGCGGATTTGGGATAGAAATTTCCGACGAGGTGGGCATATCGCTGGTGAAAAGACTGTATAGCTGTATATTAATAAGAGAAACAATAAAGCCCTGTGAGGGAGCAATTTGATAGACCGGTTGTCAACTTGATCCTCTCCAGGAGCCTTACTGTTCTTGAGTGTCTTGATCTCCTCCTTGACCTCCCTCAAGGTAATTGGAGCGACAGGAAGTGACATTTGGAAAGGAGCATCTAGGGCATCATGGACAATCTGTATCCTGTGTTTGGAAGCCGTCTCGAATTGCTTGAACCTTGCCTCAAGGTTAGTTGCGCACGATTCGGCTCTGTCCTGGCTGATCTTACCCATGAACCGGGAACTTCGGCGCGACTTGCCTTTTGTATCGCCTTGTTAACTTCCATAAAGCAAATTTGGAGCTGTGACCTCTTCCAGCATGGCATCAGTGGCTTCCTTTTTAAGGAAGGCTAGCTCCCTCTTCACCCTAGTGGATATCCTTCTGTATATCCTGTCAATGGCTGGATCATTGGTACTAATGTATTCCCGTCTTAGCCGCTTCTTTAGAGGCCTTCGGCTGCCGGGGAAAGGATCACAGAGCCGAGTGTAGTTTGCCTGGAGGGTGAATGGATTGAAGCGGCGTTTTGAGCCGCATCCTTGGCTTTAAGAAGCAGCAACCCAACTGCAACGTCGATGTCTTCGTTAGTGCAGATCTCCATATTAAGGTTTAGAGAGTCACTCAATTTATTTTGAAACTCCGTGATGTTAGTACCATATGGGACTAGTCTAGCTCTGACAGGAATCCCTTGTGGCGTAGCTGATAGTGTGGCGATAAGTGGCAGGTGATCAGAGGAGAGCTCATGCACCTCTCTCACTGAGAGTCTTCTGTTATCAACACCACGTTCCACCACCTTCTTCTGTTGTACGGGTAATGAGTTGGTCTGCCTATAGCCATGACTTGTGTTGCGCTGTTGGTGATTGCATTGTGCAGCACTGTGCCTCTTGGGTTCGCTCTGAGGTTGCCCCAGAGCCGGTGTTTCGCATTAAAATCACCACCGATTATGAATTTATGGCCTAGCTGATCCAGGAGCCCATCGAATCCAGCTTGGGTCCAGGACGGAGTGGGTGGCAGGTAGGTGGCAGCGACAAGAATTTCACCCATGCAAGTGGACACCATTATCGAAATCAGCTATGTGTGATTAGTAGTAATCAGGTGAAGTTGGTAATGTATCAGATCCTGTCTGACTAGTACACAGGCTCCTCCTCTTGACCGCCCTCCTGGATGGTCTGCGCGATAGCAACTGTATCCTTCTATAGCGAAGTACGTTCCAGTGTGTAGAAATGTTTCTGAAACAAGCAAAATGTCAATTTCATGTTTTTTAGAAACAATTTAAGCTCGTTCGCATTAGGGATGATGCTGCGAGCGTTCCAAGTTCCGAGGCGCAGTACAGTAGTCATTATTTGCGCTTAATAATCGCCCTGGAGCCTCGAAGCTCCCTGATTTCTTCCAAAAGCTCAGTTATTGTGGCCTGGAGTCCAGCAATGGTTTTCTGCATGGAAAAAATTATCTGAGCAAGTGGGCCATCCAGACCCACGATTCCAGGTGTGTTAATGCAAATTACGGCATGAGCGATCTTGAGATGCGTCCCGCTGTGGAATACTATATTCTGGGTGGTTATTGTGGATTGAGCGGGAATGAGTTGCAATTCGCTAAGGAAGGTTCTTGGTATGGTGTGAGTTTCTAACACCTGTGCTCTGCTGGCCTGCTCGCGACGCATTGCGCGTTTGGAGTTGGGGCTGCCAGGTTGCGCACTACGATTCTGAATGCCCTGTCCTCGGGTAGGCAGAAGTACTGCAATTTCACCTCCGATAGCTTCTTGGTGATACTCCTCAGAGTCCTTGGCATACACTCTGAGGTCACCGTTTGGTACAACTTTGAGCTCGTACGATTTAGGGGCGACTACCAGGGTTAGGAGTTGCTCCAGGGCAGAGATGTCTCGTTCACCGAGAATCGTTATAGGGCGAGGCCTAGGCTACTTCTTAGGAGCTGAGGTTTCCACAGAGCCTGGCTGCAGTTCGGCTACTTGGACATCTCCGTGCTGGATACACGTGGCACGTTCCCGTAACTCGAATGTGGCCGCACTTTCGCGTTACTCGATATCAACGTATTCGCGGTGTGGCACTTAACGGTCGCGCATGTGGCATTATTTTTTTTTGGCAATTTTTACTACACTCGTCGCGGATTTTTTTATACGTCGCGATCAGATTTTCAGATCAGGTCCCTGCTCGGGCGCCAGTTAAAAATATGATGATGGATTTAAAAAAAAACAAGTTTCTTTATTGAAACCAAATTTACAACTAATTAGAATAAAGAAAACAATGATTACTTATTAACTAACGCTCTGCCGCTGTCACCATCGCTGCTCTGCTGCTGGTATTCGCTGCTGTCATTGGTCACTGTTGTTGTCCCTTCCGAGTGCATTGCCGTCATTGGTTGCTGCTCCAGCCTCTGCCTGTGGTCGCTTCGCCTTTGTCTTCATGCGTTGCGCAACGTCTTTTAGTTGGCGGTCCCACAGTGGCTTGCCAAAAGTGCCGGCACAGCGCGTGTGGCCTTTTAGCCATGATCGGTGTCCGCGTGACTTTCCACGGGTCACCGATACCTTGCGTAACCCAATTCGATTTCCTGCTCCCACGGTGACGCCTAGGATTTGCTACATCAGCGCACGTGTCGTCCGAAGCGTTTGTTGTTGTGCCGATCTTCCGCGCGTGTAACATTGGGCTTTAACTTAAACATATATAATAGGTATAACCAATTGTAATGAATTTAAACTTACCGATTTCAGCTTGGCTCCGATGTACAAATTTATATGCGATCAATTCAACTGTCGACACAAAAGTAAACAAGACGGTGGCATGCCACTACCACAGATGCCACCAAATAGAACACCGAAAAAAAAATGCAAGGCCCCGTTGCAGACAAAGCAAACGAAGAAATTTCATACAACAAAAACAATGTCGATAGAACTTTTTGTGTCCGTCCGATTTGAAGTGGCACTTCGCTGCCACTTCACCGGTGACCGGTAAATTCTCATGGCCCTTGGGACCCATTGTCTCCGGCCCAGCCACTGGGTATGTATAACCATCCGAAAGTGAATTAAAATGAAACCAAAAGTATTAAAATTACAGAGAGAGAAAAAACAAAAATGGCGGCACAAAGAGAGTAATTCTAAACCGTGTAAGGTTTAAAACTAACACCGGAATTGTAAAAAAATTGTATACCTTTTCGGTTTAAAAAGTATACCTACAAGCAGAGCTCGGAAATAACAATTGGTCGACTAATTTGCATTTTTTAGTCACCGTAGTGCCCCAGAGCGACTTCGGCAAAAAGTCGAACTACTAGCGTCAGAGTCGGACATCGCTAACTCGGCAAAAAAAGCGCCGACACTGACCAAATATACGCACACGATTGAGTGAGCCATTGGTTGTGATAAGAAGTCTACAAGTCTGCTTTTTTTTTTTAGGAAACCTTATTGTATGGCTGTAAATTAAGTCAAATGTGAAATCCATTTTAGGATGTGCATATAACAGGGCATGTGTTGTGCGCTTGGTCGCTTACATTTCCATTTCTGAATTCAGATTTCATATTGCCATGCGCTTTTGCATTTTTTCATTGCTCACGCATACTAAGAAGCAAGCGCATGTGCGTACTTGAACCCACACATAGAAACGAAATAAGAGCGCAAGCGACATAAGCCGTGCTGATCGTTCTGGTGTCGATTCAAGACTAAATATTTGTTCGGAGCAGAGGCGTAAGTAGCTCGGCTTTTTTTTTGGCCGAGCTGGCAACCCGACTGGGGTTGTGGGAGTTCGGCTTTTTGCCGAAGAGTCTGGGGTTGTGCGTTCAGCAAAACATTTGGCCTCAGAAAAATCGCAGTTTGACGCATCTATGTAATTGCTTTGTTAATGATAACACTTAGTCAAACTCAAAAAATGTGGACTGGCTACATGATTGCATTCACACTAAAGCCCTGCACAAGTGCACACTAAATCGTGTTAACAGTCAGAAATAACACTGTACACATGTTCAAAACGACGCATGTGTGTTCAAATGATAATTTCAATTCCTTATGATGCATTCATTTTTCGGACGCATTGACTCAACGCTGAGCTGCCGTGTGAATCGAGTCATTTCGTATTATGCGCTACGAAAATCATTATGATCGTGAGAGCGTCTCTGTAGTGTTTGCTCTCACTCTCTTCGTTGTGTGCTCGCTGAGTTGCTACAGTGTTGATTATGCGAATCACACATTCTAAGAAAGGAAAGGCAATAGAACGGCAATTGAACGTTAGTCGGCGTTACTGACTTGTCTTAATATAAGAAAGGACGGCTATCTTCGGAGTGCCGACGCTATACACTCAAGCAGCAATGTTTTTATACAAATCTCAATTTTCGTCACATTGCTCCTATAAGGTCCGACTTTGATAAAATTGTAGGAAGCTATTCGAAGTATAATAAAACTCTCACTTAGTTTGGATGTAATACAAAAAGTTTTTTATAAAAAAACTCATTTTTCACCCGATCCTATGGCAGCTATGTGATATACTGGTCCGATTTTGACCAAATTTGGTAAGATTGTATAAACTCTCTAGAGACTCGGCTTGGAGTTTGAGTTTGGTAAGGGTACCTTTATAAACAAAAAAGTTTTTCATACAAAAATTTAATTGTCGACCGATCATTCCTATGGCAGCTATATGTTATTGTGGTCCGATCCGGCCGGTTCTGACATATGTACTGCCAAGTATGTGCCAAGTTTCATTATGAAATTAATTTTCAAAGAAATACAACACGTATTAAATCACCCATAGGCTAGCAAAATTCCTCGAACTGAACCCTCCACGAGGGTGCTGGCGGGCAATGGACACTGTATTTACCTCGGCGTAAACGGGTAATAGCACGTGTCACTTGCGGGGGGTACTGAGATCACAGCCATGATTCAGAGGTGCCTGGCGGTAGGTGAAAAACGCTATAATGCTTGGCCGCTTCCACCGGCGGGCACGGCGTGGAGCAATCCTCGCTGCGTGTCGCCATTGGTCAGAACTTCGCTGAGACGGGAGCAGGTCTCTGTGATTTTAGCTACTGCTACAAGTAACAGGTCACTTTTGCGAACTGGTGCCGTAGTCGATGTAGAGTCCGACCTAGATAGCGAAGTGTCCGTCAATACCGAAGAACGCTTCGTTCAGTCTCCGTACAAGTCCTCGGTCACCAGCTCCTCGCGCAAGGAAGGGTCAAAGATGAAGTCAAAGGATGGACTGCAGGCGAAGGCATAGTACAAAGCTGCGTTGGGTGGCTGAATGGGGTCAACATCCTTAAATGTATCGACGAACCGACGATTAACCGGGTGAGCGGAGCTGCTCCGGCACTCCATGACCTGTGGGACAGGGCCAAGCTGGAGGTAGTCGACAGGACATTGATTCCGTCGGTACCGAAGGCGAAGGTACTCATTCCCAGAGTCGTCGTCCCAAATATGGCGTTGAGACTGCTCAGGACACAGAAATACGACGTGCCAACGGCTGAATGGAAGGTGTTGCATGTTGCCGATCCGCTGCCTCAGAGCAGTGGCAGGCAGCATTACATCATCCAAATCAGCAAGGAGGCAAAGGATGTTCTGTATCCACGAATTGGGGAAATGGAGTGGGGCGTAGGTAGCGTGTACCTACGTCTGAAGAAATGCTAGCCCGCAGACGACATCAAAAACACGCTAAAATCAGGGGAGGTGGAAAAGGATCTCGGCCTAGAAGCTATGACCGATGCCACCCTTGCTCTAAACTTAACAGGCGCAGCAAGCGACGGTCAGTGGTGCCTTTTGTCATTTTACTTTGCAAAAATCATATTTTCTGAACGAAACAAGATATTTTCAAAATGTTATAAGCGTTTAACGTTTAATTCCCGTAGCTTTGAAATGAGTGTTAGATCTTTAAAATCGGACGGAAGAATTCTTCAGAAGATTAAGTCAAAGTTGAAGTTTCTTTCCATAGGAATTTACACCATAGAAATGCATTGGAAACTTGATATTTTCAGATGTATTCGCTATAAAACTTTTTATTTTCATATATAATTTGAATATATATCTATATACGTTTACATATATTTGCAGTTAAAATGTGGGATATATACATATGTATATATGTATATATGTATATATATACATATATAAATATTTATATATATTTAATATATATATATTAAGTTTTATACCGAAAATATTTGATAAATGTCATGTTTAAGATGCATTTACATGGTGTAAATCACTTGCAAAAAAATTGTAAGTCCAATAAAATGTTCTTATTTTTAATTTATTGTATATCTATTAACTATAAGATTATACACATATTTTTCTTCCTTATTTAGTTTTCTTCAATTATGTCGTCAAGTTCATAACCAATGTACATTAAATCTACCATATCCTGCGTATAAAGTTCCCCTAATTGCTTGTGTTTTCTAACAAATGTTTTTGTAGATAATAGTAGATCTGATGAAGCCGATAGCATATTGAACAGGTCTTCATTTTGTCTCTCCCGTGACACCTTGCAGGTATTCGTATACCTATATCTCTTGTAGTCCTCGTTTTTTGCTTCCAGGGCTTCTTCTGACATTTCATAGATTGGCAGGCATTGGTATTCAATAAGATCTCTTCCGTGAGCCAAAATATTATGAACAGTGGGGGTCAAAAGTTTATGGGAATACTTTTCCTTCATATTGGTTATTGATATTGCATATTGGTTAAATCTTGCACCAATTATCTTTTCCTTGCAATTTAAGATGTTCAATATTACAGTCAGCCTTTTGATGATTTCAACATTAACACCAGTAATCCGAGACGAAACTTCAAAGTTTTTGTGTTTCCGTATCCATATTTTGGAGTGTCAACTCTAAGGCCAGTCTCGGTATAAAAAGAATTCTATATAATTTGTTTCCGAACTTTTCGTTTATCCTTTTCCGTCATGCTCTCGTCGAATTATTCTCCGCATCGTGGAAGTGTGTATGCAAATCTTAGAATAAATTCCAGACATCTTATTATCGTATGCAGTGGTGAAGTTCCATACTCCAATTTGTGCTCATCCTCCAGAGAATCATTTAAATTGTCGAAGTCTTTCTGCATTGCATTTAACACTTTCCCATCAATCATGGTGAGAAAGCATTGATAGCTCACTGTAATCGTCCTTCCATTTGGATTTTGTATTCGCTGATGTCCGAAATTTCCTCGTTTAAATCCGAAACGGTACTTTTAATTAGCTCCAAAGACTATTTTCCAAATGTGAACACAATGGGTCGACAAAAGTGCACTGATGATGGACGAGAATTTTTCCAGTAGTCTGCGCCTGCATTCCGAAGCCTAAACGGCACAACGGAAGCCATAAACATATTTGCATCCGAAATGGTTTCCCCGTCCTTCGTTATGACCCTTTGCTTATACGCGCTGTGATATGATGATCCATCGCAGCCCCACTTGCTCATCAGTTTAAGATGTTCAGGTATTAAACGAACCTCCGAGTCAGGCATACCTTTGATAATCCCGCTGGCAGTATGATCCATGACAATTTGACTTTGACAGAGTCATTGGTGATGTGCATGTACGGCGGAACAGCCTCCTTTTTTGCTGCAGTGATTTTTTACAGCTGGGAAGAATGTGGGCATTGTGGCTTTTAAAGAGTCGCGCAGAATTCCATATTTCTCTTTTGAAAGTCCCAAGTCCATTAATAAAGCCAATGCCTCCTCAGCCGAAAATGTTGTGATTTCTGTGTTAAGTGGGGTTGGAATGCTTTCCTTTATCCACCTCAGTCGTGGTGGACTCACAAGCTTCACTGCTTTGGTGATATCCGATTTCATCCTTTCCTGCTCCCTTCTGTACTTCATCGTCAATGCTTCGGAAAGGTTCCCACTAGCGATTGTTCCCATGAAACTCTGCAGTTTCCTTTTTCTTGTATACGGCGAACACTCGTCCATAGGCTTCGATGGTCTACCTCGTGGTTTTTCGCTGGACGCGGAAGGCGCATCCTCAATAGAATGACATTCCTCAACCATTCCTCCACCGCATTTAGCCAATCTGCATTCCTAAAGTCAATTCTTGCCTTCGTGCGGCTTGATTCATTCCACTTTGCAGTCATCTTATAATACACGGTATTAAGTCTGCCTTTTATGCGGACTTGATCCTGGATATTTTCTTTGCAAAGTTTAGTGTATTCATAGTAGCAGTTATGAATTCATGTTTGTCCGTTGCGTTTCTGAAGATATTAAACACTTTCCGATTTGTGATAGTCATTTTGCAGTAAGCTATTGAATTATATTGATAAATACTATTCACTTGAAATTATCACTGCTGTTGCTGTCGTCACTATATCCAAAATTAGAATGTGATGCAATGAAATTAAATGGCCAAATATATACCCTAAAATCCTATTACAAGTAACCTAATTAGGTGACTAAAAGGATGAAACAAGTGCAGGCATATGAGCTTGGGTAATAAAAAGGGTACTGACCTGAATGTTAAAAACGGGGGTACATTTTGCACAATAACAAACTACCTACTTGGAGTGAGTTTCATGTTTATATTTAGGTATGATATTCAATTCTTATATTTGGGTAGTTTAGGATATTCCAAAAAAGGGCCTTGTTTTCCCAAACACGTTTAAATGCATATATCAACGAACTGGCTTTTGCCGCCCACGACCATGCAGCGCACTCCGTACTGCAGTTTGCGCAAAACTGCGCTAACTTGCGATCATTGTTTCATTGATAGAAACCGTGGCATCTCGGGGCAGACTTTTATTTTTGGACTAGCTTCAGGAATGTTCACAGAAACTTCCATTCATTCCCACCTACTGCAACTCGCTGGGATTCTATGTTAAAAGATTACATGAAGTTGGAAAACTATGGTGAAAATAGTGGTCCAGTAAGGTACTTATTAAAAACACAATAATGTTCCAAAAGTACAATATAAACATACCATTCGATTAACAACCGTCCCATATTTCTTTAAAAAAAAAACATTAAGAATCGAGTGAGCCGTTGGGTATAATACCATACGGCGGTAGCACAACGCTGATAGCGTCCTGCCTTTCGATAAAAAACTAAATGACATAGAACTAGAAATAGGAACTTTAGTTATGATAACAAATGAAGCAGCATATAAGCTAGAAAGTAAATATTAAGGACCATATAAGGTTATAAGAATAGAAGATAGAAACAACATTACAATAGATGTGGGGAAAAAGAAGCCACTTGCAGAACATAACAAGTAAGAATGCTATAGTCGAGTAAGCCCGACTACAAAACTCCTTGTACCCAGGTCTAAAACATCCAATCATCAGACGCACACACACAGGCGGCAAAAGCGACAGCGCAAGCGAGGCATTTTAAATGGTGGCTGTGCTTCTTCTTCCCCCTCCCGCTGCATCACTGAATCTTCCTTCGTTAATAACTTCCGTGTTTACTATCCGATCGACTTGAAATTTGGACAGTAGATTAAGAGAGACTAAAGTATTGTACGTAATCTAAAAGCTATATCTTGAAAATTGTTACTGTAAAACGGTTTTTATCGATTTACGGGGGAACGGGGGGAGATATCTGAAATATGCAAATACAAACTTGATCTGCCTATGGTATACAGGAACCTACATTCCAAATTTGGGGTCTCTAGCTCTTGTAGTTGTTGAGATCGACGCGTTCATACGGGCAGACGGACGGACAGACGGACATGGCCAAATCAAAATCTCTTTTGATACTGATCAAGAATATATATACTTTATAGGGTCGGAGATGTCTCCTTCTGCCTGTTACATACATTTGCACTGATTTAGTACCCCATTTTTACCCATTTTTTGTGTACAGGGAGTAAAAAGGGCGCTCGGAGCAACGCTCACAAGGACGCCAGCAGCAGCAACAACAGGAAAAAAGGGGCGGTCCTCAGGGTAATCAGGGTAGGAACCCGCATTTTAAAAGGCAGAATGGTCAATCGTCAGATAAGACCCAAGCCAGCACTGTGAGCGAGAATGCCACGGAGCCAATGGACGTTGACCCGTCTTCTTCAAAGTTTAGGTAGCCGACCAATTTTCAGAGAGGCCAGGCTAAACGCTAACCAGGGCCAGACAAATAAACGCCCTGCCGGGTCCGACCGTATGACAGGTCAAAGGCGGCAAAGAGTGGACCACTTAAAGGCAAGCGCGGTGCAGGGGTCAGGTTACGCCGACGCGGCACAAGAGGCGTTAGCCTAGATAGAAGACAGTAATGAACTTGACTATGATAGTGATAGCGCTACTTTTTTAGGGGAACGTCCCGGCTGCCGTTCATCTGTCGGACAGTGGCAGGGACAGTAATGACATTTTTAATCGACACGGGTGCGTCAAAGAATTACATCAAGCCGCGCAAGCGACTAAAAGGCGTCACCCCGGTCGAATCCCTTTCGTCGTTCACTCCATTCACGGTTCCAACAACTTTGCCGAAAAATGCAAGTTGTCCATGTTTGGTTGCGACACATTTTTTCTTACTGGATTCCTTGTCCACCTTTGATGGAATCATCGGTCTTGACCTGCTAAAACAAGTAGGCGCGGTCCTATGCTTAAAAGAGAGCAAAATAAAAATTGGTGCGGTTTCGGAGGCGTTGCAGTACTATGAATACACGGACGTCAACCATACGAAAAATAGGGAAATCGAGGCACCTCCTGCGGTGAAGGCAGATTTTCTGCGAATGCTTCACCGGAATAAAAAGTCTTTTGCGGACTCTAACGAGGCGCTGCCTTATAACACGGCCGTCGTGGCCACGATTCGTACAACAGACGAGACCGAGGTCTATTCGAAGTTGTACCCCTACCCGAAAGGTGTAGAAGATTTTGTCGCAGCAGAGGTAAACGACCTCCTAAAAAATGACATTATCAGAAAATCCAAATCGCCATACAATAATCCGTTATGGGTGGTGGATAAAAAAGGTTCGGACGAGATGGGCAATAAAAATAAACGTCTAGTAATAGACTTTAGGAAGCTCAATCTTAAAACGATTGCCGACAAATACCCTATGCCGAGCATCGCAATGATATTGCCAAACTTGGGTAGAGCCAAACTTTTTACGACACTCGACCTGAAATCAGGTTATCACCAGATCACTCTGGCAGAGCGAGATCGTTTCAGTTAACGGCGGGAAGTACGAGTTTTGTCGGCTCCCCTTTGGTTTGAAAAATGCTGGCAGCATCTTTCAGCGGGCTATCGATGATGTTCTGCCAGAACAAATCGCAAAGTCCTGCTATGTTTACGTGGATGACGTCATCGTCTTCTAGGAAAACGAAAACGATCATGTCATGCACGTTGATTGGG
This sequence comes from Hirtodrosophila confusa, assembly GCA_035043065.1. NCBI lineage: Eukaryota > Metazoa > Arthropoda > Insecta > Diptera > Drosophilidae > Hirtodrosophila > Hirtodrosophila confusa. The sequence goes on from JAWNNI010000169.1 coordinate 237,839, forward strand.
TTTTGAAGAGCCTAATGGATGCAAACATGTGTGTGGCACATGAAAAGTCACAATTTTTCAAAGAAAGTGTCGAGTATCTCGGCTTTATTGTGACTAATAACGGCGCGAAAACAGACCCTGAAAAGGATTTTGCGGCGATCGCGAAACCTCTCTCTGACATCCTCAAGGGGGAAAATGGCTCAGTGAGCAAGTATAGGTCGAGAAAAATTTCGGTACAGCTTAACGATTCTCAACGCAACGCGTTCAAAAAATTAAGAAATATATGCGTCGATAGACGTGATAATAATGTACCCAAACTATAAAAAGCCATTTGATTTGACCACGGATACCTCCGCCTACGGCATAGGGGCAGTCCTTTCCCAGAATGGCCGACCCATTACGATGATATCCCGCACGTTGAAAGACAGGAAAGCAAACTATGCTACTAACGAGCGGGAATTGCTAGCTATCGTCTGGGCCTTGGCAAAGCTTCGGCATTTTCTCTACGGGGTCAGGGATATTAACATATTCACCGACCACGAGCCACTTACGTTCGCTGTATCCGAGAGCAATCCCAACGCCAAAATCAAGCGTTGGAAAGCACGGATTGTCGAAACAGGAGCTAAACTTTTTTATAAGCCAGGCAAAGAGAATCATATGGCCGACGCGCTATCGCGCCAAAACTTGAATGCCTTGCAAGGCATCAACAATGAGCCAGAATCTGACGCGGCTACGATCCCTAGTGAGTTGCCACTGACTTATACTCTGGAGTCGACTGACAAGCCGTTGAACTGTTTCCGAAATCAGATTGTTCTAGAGGAAGCTCGTTTTCCTTTTTAGAGAAATTTCATCATATTCGCTGAAAAAACTCGACATTTGATGAGTTACAGTGATAAAGAAACACTGTTCGAGACAGTCAAAACCGTCGTCAACCCAAACGTAGTGAACGCTATTCATTGCAGTTTGCCAGTCTTGGCAACATGATCTCGTAAAGACCTTCCCTTCCACAAAATTCTGGTTTTGTAAGAATTTTGTGGCCGACGTTAATCATAGAAGGGAAATAATTACTAAAGAGCATAATAGAGCCCATAGGGCCGCTCAAAAGAACATAAAGCTGGTCATGCGGGAATACTACTTCCCTAAAATGACAAGATTGGGAAACGAGGTACATGTACAATTTGCGCCAGTGAACAAAAGTACGATAGGTACCCGAAGAAACAGGAACTCGGCCAGACGCCAATTCCTTCACAAACTGGAGAAATTTAGCATATCGACATTTTCTCCACCGACAAGAAATACTTCGTTACCCGCTTAGACAACTTCTCTAAATTTGCGGTCGTGCAGCCCATCGCATCCCGTACAATAGAGGACACAATGCCCCCTTTGCTGGTGCTGATGAACATCTTCCCACTGGCAAAGCAGATATATTGCGACAACGAGCTCGCGTTCAAGTCAGAGACTATTAGGTCCCTGCTAATGAACAATTACGGTGTAAGCATTGTGAATGGACAAGTTGAACGGTTCCATGGTACCCTGCTGGAAATAGCCAGATGCTTAGGCGCCAAAGGAAAATTGTCGGCCCGGTTAACCTGATCTTCAAGGTTGGGGAATAAGTTATCATCCCTCTGTATTGAAAAAAAGGTTGAAGCGGACTTGGGGACAACGGTCCTCATTGAGGGGAGGGTGGTCCACAAGGACAACCTCCGTTGAAGGAGACATTTTTCTACTAGTACTTACGTTTAAAATTAATCAACGCTCTAGGATTACCTTGGTGATGCTTTCAATACTGACCATGACGGCAGCACGAATAACGGACTACACTCACGTGGACTACCTTCCCATTAAGGACGGCGACATTTTATTGTGGAACCATTACGGGTACCTACGCCACATAACCAATCTGACGGAATACAGAAGAATGGCCAACGATGCGATGAGGTTGACGGTCATGTTCCCGCAGTCTCATATGAAGAAGCTGTTGACAATAGACACAGGGCACGTACAGGACATGCTGTCGACCCTCGACATACACCTCCGTAGGGTAAGAAGCTTAGACTTTCTGGGGACAGCCCTTAAGACTGTGGCAAGCACCCCTGACGCGGACGATCTGAGACAGATAGAACTGACACAGGCGCAGCTGGTCACTGCAAGCAATACGCAAATTTTAAAAAACTCTCGAAATCAGGGAAAAATCAATTAGCTGACAGACTCTGTGGACAAAACTCTTAAAGTCGCAAAGGAAGGCCAAGCAGATACTGCTCACCTATTTGAGACTCTCGCAATGCGCAGTAGGATTCTGATCACCGAATTGGGGAACCTAATGCTTACTTTAACTTTTGAAAAATTAAACGTAGTAAATGCGGCTATAATAGATCACTCTGATATTACGTTGATTCTCACTGACCAAATCACAGGGACCACTATTACTGACATATTGCAAGTGTTTAACATTAAGATAGATCGTAAAAATAATATATTTAACTCATCATACAGTAGGATACTGTAGTAATCAAGCTGTGCAAGAAAATAACAGTTTTTCCAGTCGCCCACAATGGTACAGTTCTACAGCTACAGGACAACTTGGTGGCCGTGACAAACTGTTCACAAACGGCAACATCCATATTATACAGGCAACCTGAGGGCAGTACTTGCGTACAAGGCCTCCACTCTGGGGGCACAGCTCATTGTCAAACGCAGCCAAATCACCTCGATCGATCGGTCGATGAACGACCGCAGTGCCACTCTCGCCCATTACGACTCCGCTGAGGTGAAAATCGACGGGACGAACCTCATCACGTTCAACTCGTTTGCCATTATCAACGGCACCCGATACATGAACCGAAACAGCGTCCAGAATCGGTTCCCGGCAGTGGCAGCATCCCGCTATTAAATATCAGCGGCCACGACACGATTCTCAGCCTTCCGTACATCCACCGTCTGAGTGAAGACAACCTGAACTTCATCAACGAAATTAGGAACAAAGTCAACACCGGAACTACGTCGACAATCACCATAAGCATAGTTCTGCTAGCATGTGCTGTGGGAATGAGGTTCTACTTTCTCCGCTTGCTCGTGAAGAAACGACGAGATGCCCAGCAGATCGCCGAATTGATAAAAAGCTACAACACGACCGAGGACGGTCGGTCTTCAAGAGGGGGAGTAGTTAACCACTGACACTCGGAATTGGCTGACCCATCGCTTTGGGAAAGTCAATGACTGGAGTCATGAGCGCGGCGGATGTGCCGCGACAATGTTGCGCGCCGCGACGGTAATACAAGACCGTACACGAGGCGCTAACGCTGCAGTTTTCTGGCAGCGACGGCAGTCTGGCGGCAGCGCTAGCTGCATGGTTGAGGGCTAGCTTTAAGTTTGAAGAATTGTAATATTTAGTTTTAATTTTGATTCAACAAAGCGAGGTGTATCGTCCGCTAAACAAAGTTTATAAATTCTAACTCTCACTTGCTTCCTTATAAAGGAATTAATTTACATAAACAGTCTTAAGCAAGTATGCTACAGTCTGAATAAATGCACCGTCAGTGGTTCTCACACAAACCGACTGCCCAGTACATAAATGCATATAACACACACACTCTCTCAGCGCTGCGTATATAGATAAGGACATAATGCGGCCGCTCCGCTGCCGGCGTTTCTGGCAGCGCAGTGCGCAGCCAGTTTGACGATACTTTTAAGAACTATGTAAAGGCATTCAATAAAAGTATCCGAAGCGACCAGAACAGTCGCTCCGTCCTCAACTCCAAACTTTTTGATAACTCTTTTGATCCACCACATACTCCGCATACCTCGATCCCACACTACTGTCCAAATTACAAATCTATCTGATAATAAACAAGGAAGCTATTCACGGAAGAAGATTCAGTGCTGCAGCGCGGGGGAGAAGCAACACTGCAACCACTTTATATGCCTCGCTTGCGCTGTCGCTTGTGCTGTTGCTTGTGTGTGTGCGTCTTTGTGTATGTGTGTGTATGTGTAAGTGTACTCGACTATAGCATTCTTACTTGTTACTCCCTGTACCCATAAAATGGGTAAAAAGGGGGTTCTAAATGTCTGCAATTGTATGTAACAGGGAGAAGGAGACATATCCGACTAAAGTATATACATATATTCTTGATCAGTATCAAAGGAGATTTCGCTTTGGTCATGTCCGTCTGTTTTATATTATTATTTGGACGTTGATGTACTAAACGGGCAGTACATTCAAGTGGCCCAAACGACACCAAGCACGGGCTTGTTAACGCGCGGACCCAGGCAAAATTCAAACCCACCTCCCGTCCAACCGACCGAGGGGCGCGCCGCATAACGTGCGGTAACGAAGATCGCGAAACATATAAATACGAACAGACTAAATAAAAGTTCTACATAAATTAAACAATATACAAAAAACTATAGATTACACAGATAACATAAAATTGAAGTTCTAAGTACGGAAATAGAACTAGCATTACATATTAAATGATAAAGATTGTTATAATTAGAACATATGATACGAAAAGGGTTATGGATAGCATAGTTAGTGTTACAAACTTGAAGACAAAGGGGAAGAAAGTTTCTGGAATTTCTGATCGGAACTGCAAAACTAATCTGGCTAATTAATTCAGAAGAATCAATTTCGCCTTTAATTAGTTTGTGTAAAAAAATTACACCAAGCATGGTTCTACGATCAGAAAGAGAAGGAAGATTTATTAGTAAAAGTCTACTACGATAAGAAGGCAAGTGAGTATTAGGATTCCAGTTAAGACCCCGGAGTGCAAAGAGAAGAAATTGTTTTTGAACCGATTCTATTCTATCCTGATGAATCTTGTACTGGGGACACCAAATACAAGACTCATATTCAAGAATAGGTCGAACAAGCGAAGTATATAGAGTTTTAGTAATGTAAGGATCGTTAAATTCTTTAGACCAACGCTTAATGAAACCCAGGACACCAAAGGCACGATTAACGGTGGAAAAGATATGTTTGTCAAACTTAAGCTTGGAATCTAAAAGGATACCCAAATCATCAACCGACTCAATTCGAACAAGCGGCTTACCATTAAGAATATAACTGTTAAAAAAGGCATTCGCCTGTAAAAGGACATTACTTTACACTTACCACAATTAAGATTTAATAAATTTACCCGACACCAGGTTTGAAAACTGTCAAGATCAGTTTGCAACCTTTGACCAGATAAGAAATCAGTAGATGACAGACAAAGTTTAACATCATCGGCATACATCAGCACCCGAGAGTAATTTACGACAGAAGGAAGGTCATTGATGAAAAGAGTAAATAATAAGGGGCCAAGATGACTTCCTTGTGGTACTCCAGAAGTAACTTGAACAGACTTAGAGACAAAGCCTTTGAAATAAACCTTTTGGGTTCTAAGAGTTAAATAGTTAGAAATCCAAAGAATTAAGTTATTTGGAAATCCTAGAAGATGAAGCTTGTGAAGTAAAAGAGAATGATTAACAGAATCAAAAGCCTTACTGAAATCAGTATAAATAACATCTGTTTGCATTTTAGATTGAAATCCCTTAATAATAAGAGAAGTAAATTCCAATAGGTTAGTGGTAGTAGATCTATATTTCACAAACCCATGCTGGCAGGGTGAAATTATAGATCTACATAAATGTTGAAGTTGAGAAGTTATTAATTTCTCAAAAATCTTAGGAATAGCAGACAACTTAGAAATACCTCTATAGTTCTCGACATTAGACTTGTTTCCTTTTTTATGGAGAGGAATAATAAATGATTCTTTCCAAATATTGGGGAAAGAACACAACTCCACGGACAATTTAAAAAGAACAAATAATGGCTTAAAAATACCTTCAGCACAGTACTTGAGCACACAGCCTGGTACTCCATCAGGTCCCGGAGAAAATACGGGGTTAATAGACTTTCAGTGATTAAAGGCCCAAAAATGCAATTGGAGTTAATTACCTGATAAGGATAAGGCGAAAGCAATTGATAAGGTTGTGAACTGTAAGTCGTTTGAAAAAATTCGGCAAAAAGATCGGCGATAGCCTGATCTGAGTCAGCTGTCTTTTTTTCAAAAAATACAGTTGATGGAAATGTTGATGACCTACGCTTCGCATTAACGAAGTTATAAAACCTTTTAGGATCCCGCTGAAACTGTAACCTACAGCTCCTGAGGTAGTTGTTATAACAGTGTAAATTAAGTGCAGAGAAGTTAGATCGGGCAATCAAATAGCGAGAGAAATCCGAGGAAGAGCCAAATTCCTTGAACTTTTTGTACAATCTCGACTTTCTATTTTTTAAGTTTATCAATTCACGTGTAAACCACACAGGTTTGTTAGACCTACGAGGGTTACAAAACGGGACACAACAATCAAATAATGAATTTAAGGTAGAATAAAAGTAATTGATTGCACAATCCATGTCTCTACACATGTACAGCTGGGACCAGTCAGTCTGGGATAGGAGCTGAGCAAGTTTAGTAAAATCGGTTTTCCGAAATTGTCGAACTCGCTCAGCCGGTTCTCTACCAGGGCTTGGCACACTGGCTGGTAAGTCAATCAACACCTCCAAAGTTGGGTGATAAGGATCTTCAGGAGTGGATATAGGTTCAGTACGGGAGACAGAATAGAATGAGGAATCCAAGACAAAAACAAGATCAAGCATTTTATGTGAAGAATTTGGGATATCATTGATTTGACACAATGACATCCCAAATAAACTTTCAATAAAATCGTGCTGAGATGTGGGAGTCAACACGCTAGAATCGGGACTTGAAGACCAGGTAGTTCCGGCGATATTAAAGTCACCAAGAACTACAAGAAAATCACGATCAGAAACCATAGATGAGACAGATTGTATAGCAGAAGCATGCAAAGAATAAATAGAAATATCGGAAGAAGGTGGAATATAAGAACAAGTAATATAAAAGCAAATACTGGACATACACAATTTTACAGCAACAAATTCAATATCTATACAATTATCGATTATTACAAGCTCCGATGATAAATCAGCGTCAACAGCAATAAGAACACCACCACCACGACGAGGGGTGCGATCTTTTCTATAAATGGAGAATTTGTTAGACAGGATTTCAGAATTAAGGATGTCGGCCCTTAGCCATGTTTCAGAAAAGGCAACGACATGGAAAGGAAAAGTTAGGCTATTTAGATAAAGATTACTAAGTTTACTACAAAGACCTCTTACATTCTGATAGCCAAGTGAGAGGGAGGATGTTAGTTTTTTGAACTATCAGATATTACAATAGGTGGGTTAGAACTACCACCGGAAGAAGGAAGTGAAATCGGAGGCCGATTTTTCTTTTTACGGTATATTCTTTAATAACTAAGTGGTCGGGCCAGAATTCTTTGCAACAAATATTGTTGAAATATTCAGCCGGAACACTTATTTTAAATGACGAAATTTCCCGAGAATACGTAAATTTGAATTTTTCCACCGTAATGTGGGCTTTAGATTTGGCCTGTATAAAGGCCTTCACATCATCAGATGTAGTATCAGGGGCAAGCCTGGAAACAAAGATTTGTTTCCGTGGTGGAATTCCTATAAGGGTCTTCTTAGCAACCAAAGCAGTTGCATCCGCTGGAGCCACAGCATTGGTTGCTAGACCAGTTGTTTCGACCGGTATATTATCACTAGGCTGTTGATCCGGATCAACAGTGTTAATAACCAGCGAATCAGAATGCTCTACGGGGTCAGAAGGAACAACATCCATGGGTACGATGCTATTCTCGTCACTTCTGATTATTGAATTATGAGGAGAGGGGGACGATAAATTTATTAATTCTAACTGTTTATTAGTTGCGGATGAAATGGAAGCATGTGTGGGGAGTTGCAGTTCATTGGGGCCAATAGACAGCCTAAAATTAGCCTTCTTCCGTTTTGGGGACTCATTCAAAAGTTTCATACTTTTGAATTCGTTCTCCAAGACGGAAAAACCATCGAACATTTTGAACCGCCCGAATATGTCACCAAAGCCTTTCTTAGTCTGCCTCATGAAACCCATGATGTCCCGTTCAACATCCCTATAGGATACACATGTCCACTTGAGGCCAGATTTTGACTCAATCTGGTCCACAATTCTGCCGTTTAGGCCAGCACATTTTTCGTGTGACACATTATCACACAGCCAGCAACAAACAAAGCCCATCTTCGAGTTTGCTCTAACCTGGCAATTTTTATTGTAACAGACAAACATTATAGCAAAAAGGAATTTAAATATAAGAAAATAGAATATAAAAAAAGATAAACAAAAAATAAAATAAAAAGCAAAAGAACCAAAAAAGAATGTAAAATGAACGGAAAGGCACCCTAGGGTTAAACAAGTACCGCTGATTTGTACTTACAAACGCAATAACAACACAAAGCGCGGGCGCGACGACCGAAACTCACAAACGGATTTCTAACAGAAAAGACCGCGACCAACACCAACAACACAACTAATACAAGCGCGGGAGAGAGATAAAAAAAGAGAATGAAGTGAGTACACACAAAAACAAATTATATGCAGACAGCAATGCAGCTGCAAAATCAAACAGAATGCTTGGCTGCAGTTTGTTGTTGTGTATAGGCACAAAAATTTTAAATTTGCAAATAAAGCACAAATAATTGCAATTAAAGTTCAACACAGGTGTTTAACACAACCGAATGAAAACACACGTCACAAATATAAAACTTGCAATTTAATAATTGCTAAGAACGAGGAAAGAAAAATTAACTGCGAGGCGCAAGAAAAAAACACGTCCGTTTGCGAAAGCGAAGCGAAGCGATTGATGATATAGAATGAACTTTCTACAAATAAGTATCATGTACCATGCAAATTAGAAAAATTTTCTAATATTTAGATAACATTTTCTAGAATTTAGAAAACTCTGCCCTCAAATTTAGAAATCATGACCTTATGTTTTAAAAAAACAAAACTATGTCATTTAGAAAATACACTTTCTGAAAAAACAGGCAACCTGCCCTTGCCTTCAAAAGTATGGTGATTTTCTGGAATCTAGGGCGATTTTTTCTTGATTGTACCAACATGTAAGAACATTGCCGCCAATCTCGAAACATTTGAATTGAATAGCTAACAACGCAAACAGAATGCGATAAATGTAGAGTTGCACTTTGTTCTAACAATAAAAATAATTGTTTTAAACATTTTCACTTGAAATAAGTGCACACTTTTTCCCACCCTTACCCTATTTTCTGGATGTTAGTATAATTCTCCCAACTTTCCAACCAATTGAGTGAGATTATTTGATTAGTTAGATCGTCTTCAAAGTCATTGCCGTAGCCCTAGACAACAAATCATTGAGCATTTGGCTCAACTATTTGGTTTCCACGGGAGGCAAAATTTTGACAGTCTAGTCAAATTAAACATAATGCACTTTAATCTAGTTAAAATCGACCAACACGTTAAATATGTAGATCCTTGATAATTAAACCCAATACAAGTTTGGGTAAGATCGCAAGGTGCCGATCACAACCACCACACAAATAAAAACAAGTAAGAACGTTGCAGTCGGACGGACCCGACTGCAGAATACTATGTTCCCAGTCCTATATAATTTGGTTATTTGTGTGTTCAGAAAGAGACGCGAAAAAAACTGCACAGGTGTTTGAGATATAGATTTTGCTCCTTTGTGGGGGAGGGGGTGGGGGTGTCAAAAAATTTTTGATGCAGATTTGTCCAGAGGGTCAACATTAGTCAGTGTGCCAAATTTGGTGACTCTACCTGTAAAGGTGTGAGAGATATAAATTGTTCTCTTTTGCGGGGGAGGGGGTGAAGGGGTCAAACATTTTTTGATGCAGATTTGTCGGGAATCTCAACATAAGTCTGTATGCCAAATTTGGTGACTATAGCTTTGAAATTGGGGAAGATACAGGTTTTCCCCAAATTGTTGTGTTCATAAATTGACGGTATACACCAACAGCTGTACCAAGTTTGGTTGCTCAAGATCAAAGATAAAGGCAAACAAATTGCGTTCATACGGACAGACGGACATTTCGCAAACCCAATAAACTATTTTCCCTTCGGGAACATAGTATAAAAATAAAAAAAACCAGCTAATAGTATATATTACAACAAGTAAGAATGCTATAGTCGAGTAAACCCGACTACAAAACTCCCTGTACCCAGGTCAAAAATTTCCAATCGCATCTTCGTACATATACACACACACATACAGACACATATACACACACACACATACACAAAAGACGCACACACACGAGCGACAGCTCGAGCGCAGCGCAAGCGAGGCATTTTAAGTTGTTGCTGTGCTTCTTCTTCCCCATGCGCTGAAGCACTGAATCTTCTTTCGTTAATAACTTCCGTGTTTATAATCCGAACGACTTGAAATTTGGACAGTAGATTAGGAGTGACTAAAGTATTGCACATCCCAAAGCCATATCTTAAAAACTGTTCCTGTAAAACGGTTTTTATCGAATTGTGGGGGAACGGGGGGAGATATCTAAATCTACATTAAGATAGATCGTAAAAATAATATAATTAACTCATCATACAGTAGGATACTGTAGTAATCAAGCTGTGCAAGAAAATAACAGTTTTTCCAGTCGCCCACAATGGTACAGTTCTACAGCTACAGGACAACTTGGTGGCCGTGACAAACTGTTCACAAACGGCAACAGCCATATTATACAGGCAACCTGAGGGCAGTACTTGCGTACAAGGCCTCCACTCTGGGGGCACAGCTCATTGTCAAACGCAGCCAAATCACCTCGATCGATCGGTCGATGAACGACCGCAGTGCCACTCTCGCCCATGACGACTCCGCTGAGGTGAAAATCGACGGGACGAACCTCATCACGTTCAACTCGTTTGCCATTATCAACGGCACCCGATACATGAACCGAAACAGCGTCCAGAATCGGTTCCCGGCAGTGGCAGCATCCCGCTATTAAATATCAGCGGCCACGACACGATTCTCAGCCTTCCGTACATCCACCGTCTGAGTGAAGACAACCTGAACTTTATCAACGAAATTAGGAACAAAGTCAACACCGGAACTACGTCGACAATCACCATAAGCATAGTTCTGCTAGCATGTACTGTGGGAATGAGGTTCTACTTTCTCCGCTTGCTCGTGAAGAAACGACGAGATGCCCAGCAGATCGCCGAATTGATAAAAAGCTACAACACGACCGAGGACGGTCGGTCTTCAAGAGGGGGAGTAGTTAACCACTGACACTAACGCTGCAGTTTTCTGGCAGCGACGGCAGTCTGGCGGCAGCGCTAGCTGCATGGTTGAGGGCTAGCTTTAAGTTTGAAGAATTGTAATATTTAGTTTTAATTTTGATTCAACAAAGCGAGGTGTATCGTCCGCTAAACAAAGTTTATAAATTCTAACTCTCACTTGCTTCCTTATAAAGGAATTAATTTACATAAACAGTCTTAAGCAAGTATGCTACAGTCTGAATAAATGCACCGTCAGTGGTTCTCACACAAACCGACTGCCCAGTACATAAATGCATATAACACACACACTCTCTCAGCGCTGCGTATATAGATAAGGACATAATGCGGCCGCTCCGCTGCCGGCGTTTCTGGCAGCGCAGTGCGCAGCCAGTTTGACGATACTTTTAAGAACTATGTAAAGGCATTCAATAAAAGTATCCGGAGCGACCAGAACAGTCGCTCCGTCCTCAACTCCAAACTTTTTGATAACTCTTTTGATCCACCACATACTCCGCATACCTCGATCCCACAGTACTGTCCAAATTACAAATCTATCTGATAATAAACAAGGAAGCTATTCACGGAAGAAGAATCAGTGCTGCAGCGCGGGGGAGAAGCAACACTGCAACCACTTTATATGCCTCGCTTGCGCTGTCGCTTGTGCTGTTGCTTGTGTGTGTGCGTCTTTGTGTATGTGTGTGTATGTGTAAGTGTACTCGACTATAGCATTCTTACTTGTTACTCCCTGTACCCATAAAATGGGTAAAAAGGGGTTCTAAATGTCTGCAATTGTATGTAACAGGGAGAAGGAGACATATCCGACCAAAGTATATACATATATTCTTGATCAGTATCAAAGGAGATTTCGCTTTGGTCATGTCCGTCTGTTTTATAGAATGAACTTTCTACAAATAAGTATCATGTACCCTGCAAATTAGAAAAAGTTTCTAATATTTAGATAACATTTTCTAGAATTTAGAAAACTCTGCCCTCAAATTTAGAAATCATGACCTTATGTTTTAAAAAAACAAAACTATGTCATTTAGAAAATACACTTTCTGAAAAAACAGGCAACCTGCCATTGCCTTCAAAAGTATGGTGATTTTCTGGAATCTAGGGCGATTTTTTTTTTGATTGTACCAACATGTAAGAACATTGCCGCCAATTTCGAAACATTTGAATTGAATAGCTAACAACGCAAACAGAATGCGATAAATGTAGAGTTGCACTTTGTTCTAACAATAAAAATAATTGTTTTAAACATTTTCACTTGAAATAAGTGCACACTTTTTCCCACCCTTACCCTATTTTCTGGATGTTAGTATAATTCTTCCAACTTCATCAAAAATATTTTAAAGTACTACGCCCAATTGAGTGAGATTATTTGATTAGTTAGATCGTCCGACTAAAGTATATACATATATTCTTGATCAGTATCAAAGGAGATTTCGCTTTGGTCATGTCCGTCTGTTTTATAGAATGAACTTTCTACAAATAAGTATCATGTACCCTGCAAATTAGAAAAAGTTTCTAATATTTAGATAACATTTTCTAGAATTTAGAAAACTCTGCCCTCAAATTTAGAAATCAAGACCTTATGTTTTAAAAAAACAAAACTATGTCATTTAGAAAATACACTTTCTGAAAAAACAGGCAACCTGCCCTTGCCTTCAAAAGTATGGTGATTTTCTGGAATCTAGGGCGATTTTTTTTTTGATTGTACCAACATGTAAGAACAATGCCGCCAATTTCGAAACATTTGAATTGAATGCTAACAACGCAAACAGAATGCGATAAATGTAGAGTTGCACTTTGTTCTAACAATAAAAATAATTGTTTTAAACATTTTCACTTGAAATAAGTGCACACTTTTTCCCACCCTTACCCTATTTTCTGGATGTTAGTATAATTCTTCCAACTTCATCAAAAATATTTTAAAGTACTACGCCCAATTGAGTGAGATTATTTGATTAGTTAGATCGTCTTCAAAGTCATTGCCGTAGCCCTAGACAACAAATCATTGAGCATTTGGCTCAACTATTTGGTTTCCACGGGAGGCAAAATTTTGACCCTCTAGTCAAATTAAACATAATGCACTTTAATCTAGTTAAAATCGACCAACACGTTAAATATGTAGATCCTTGATAATTAAACCCAATACAAGTTTGGGTAAGATCGCAAGGTGCCGATCACAACCACCACACAAATAAAAACAAGTAAGAACGTTGCAGTCGGACGGACCCGACTGCAGAATACTATGTTCCCAGTCCTATATAATTTGGTTATTTGTGTGTTCAGAAAGAGACGCGAAAAAACTGCACAGGTGTTTGAGATATAGATTTTGCTCCTTTGTGGGGGAGGGGTGGGGGTGTCAAAAAATTTTTGATGCAGATTTGTCCAGAGGGTCAACATTAGTCAGTGTGCCAAATTTGGTGACTCTACCTGTAAAGGTGTGAGAGATATAAATTGTTCTCTTTTGCGGGGGAGGGGGTGAAGGGGTCAAACATTTTTTGATGCAGATTTGTCGGGAATCTCAACATAAGTCTGTATGCCAAATTTGGTGACTATAGCTTTGAAATTGGGGAAGATACAGGTTTTCCCCAAATTGTTGTGTTCATAAATTGACGGTATACACCAACAGCTGTACCAAGTTTGGTTGCTCAAGATCAAAGATAAAGGCAAACAAATTGCGTTCATACGGACAGACGGACATTTCGCAAACCCAATAAACTATTTTCCCTTCGGGAACATAGTATAAAAATAAAAAAAACCAGCTAATAGTATATATTACAACAAGTAAGAATGCTATAGTCGAGTAAACCCGACTACAAAACTCCCTGTACCCAGGTCAAAAATTTCCAATCGCATCTTCGTACACATACACACACACATACAGACACATATACACACACACAGAGAGAGTGAGGTGACTGTTTTGGCGCGCGGTCGTGTGTCCCGCGGTGCTCCTGAAGTTCGTTGGCCTACGGCGCCCCCTGCGAGTAAGCAAAAGGTTTAGTGCACGCGCGTTGCGGGGGAGGCTACTCACTTGGCGGCGTGATCCACTCCAAGGGATACGGATTCACCGTCTGGCCAGGACGGACCTGGCTCTGATAGCCACGATCGGGGTGAGTTTCACTCACACTGCCACAGGACGCTCTTGAGTGGAAAATCCAACCACAACACGCTCACAGCTGAAAATTGCCAATCATGTAGCTGTTGTCGATCAGCTGTCTGCAAACGGGGTTGCCAGCCTAATACGATCGAAAGTGCTGCCATATCCCACTCGCCGGTGGAGCTTTCAAGCTCTAGGCGCCCTGTCTACAAATCAGACCCTAGATGGCGCCACCGCGGTGCACATCATGGACAAATAGATGACGCTACAAAAGTATGCAACTGTAGCATACTTTTAGGCATGCAGAACAATAACACGCCGAACGTAGAGTGGTACCTGGAACCAACCCAGGACCAGCGCTCTACGCTCTCCAGAGGGCCAACGGGACCACAAGGTCACGGATCTGACCAAGCCAACCCCTCCGCTCCGGCGGCGGTCCCAAAAACGGGGCTCTGGCGACCGAGTAAGGGCCGGTATATGCCCCAACGGTCAAATATCAGCGGGAAACTGCTGGTCACCGTTCGACGCCCCAACTGGACATACGCTCTACTGCATCCTCTCAATCCCCCCCCTAAAAGAGGACGTGAAATGGCGAGCCCAACTAGCATAATGCCGAAAAAATCGAAGGCCAACAGCAGGGACATTGACGAAATTGGAACTATTCTGGACGAGTTCCTATACCAAGTCAACGAGAAAGAACCTGCCCAGAGATCTATCAACGCGACACACAAGAAGATGCTGGCCAGGATGCGTGAACTGCAAACGGTAGTGTCAGCCCAACTCAGGGCAGCAGCTCCCGAAGCCGAGCACCCATATTGCCCACCATGCCAAAGGTGCGCTGCTCTGACCACCAGCGATAGGGCATCGCAGACACTGCCTGCACCTGTCTCTGCGCAGACCGGGAGTAAACACACCCAGACGACACCAGCAACAGCAACTTGGCCAAAACTGCCAGAGCGCCCAAGCCACAAGAGTGCTAGCGAGCATGTCAACGCGCGACCAGACCGCAAGAAGCCCAGGCAGAAATCAAATGCGGGCGCAAAGAGCCAACAGACGGAGAGTATACACGGATTACCCAAGGAAAGATGCCCTCCCCCCAGTCCCACTCCCCGCTCCATAGGGAAACAGGAGTGGACAGAGGTACGCGCAAAAAATCCCATCAGGAGGAAGAAGCGACCGGACGCCATCATTGTACACTGCACCAGCAGCGCACCTTTTGCAGAAGTCCTGAAGATGGTCAAAACGGAGCCCGCCCTGCAAGGCCTGAAATCTAGCGTCCAGAGCATTAGTCGGACAGCATCTGGAGAGCTGCTACTGAGAATGCAGAAGACCTCTGACCCCGACACACAGAAGCTGCACTCAGCCATGAAAACTGCGCTCTCAGGCAAAGCCGAGGTCAAGGCCCTGCACGAGACGGTGCAAATCGAAGTGTGCGACATTGACGAGCTCACTACTGGAGACGAGGTCATGGAAGCGTTCCTTGTGGACATGGATAGCGACTTCCCTTCAGAATCTGTCCCCACGTTGCGGAAAGCCTACAGGGGAACGCAGATAGCGACTCTAAGACTGGAGCCCAACGTGGCGGAGAAGTGGCTGAACGTTGGCAAAATCCGCATAGGATGGGTTATCTGCCGAATACGCCGAAAAATAGAGCCAGTTCGCTGCTTTAAGTGCATGGGCTTTGGCCACACCTCAGCGAGATGCAGAAGTTCCCACTCAGTGTCCAAAGAGACGTGCTTCAGATGCGGTGGCATAGGACACGCCATGAAGGAGTGCCAAAAGGCTCCTATATGCCTACTCTGCACCCGGCAAGGTGCTGATGCCAAAAATAGCGCGCACTGTATCCTGAGCAGAAGCTGCCCAGAATATAAGAAGGCCCAGCGAATCCTCCAAAATGGTTAAGTTCCTGCAACTTAACCTGAACCACTGCAGAGCGGCCCAGGACCTGCTAGCACAAACAGTCCTGGAGCAACATGCGGACATCGCCATCCTCAGCGAGCCCTACGAAGCCAAACTGGAGGGAATATGGCACCAAAATGCGGACGGCGGAGCAGCAATCTGGAGCTGCGGCAGACAACCCTACCAACTCATTCACAGGAGAGCACGGAGAGGATTTGCAAGAGCGAAATGCGGCAAAACATACGTTTATAGCTGCTATATAGCGCCGAGCGTTCCACTCGCTGACTTCGAGGCGATCATCGAAGATATAGCCCAAGACGCGCGTGGCAAGTCCCCAGTATTCATCGCTGGCGACTTCAACGCCTGGGCAACGGAGTGGGGTAGCAGCAGAACGTCTCCAAGGGGAGGAATCCTGCTGGATACACTAGCCTCACTGAACATTCTCCTACTAAATAGTGGATCGACCAGCACGTTCAGCAGAGCGGGGCGTGAGTCAATAATAGACGTTACGTTCGCCAGCCCGGAGATCGCGCGTACGTCGACCTGGCTCGTATCCGAAGTATATACCCACAGCGACCACCTTGCAGTGATCACAGCTACAGGAAGCCGCAGAGACGCAAACCATCTCAGGCATATCGGATACAAAAGCAACTCGCTCGACCTAGGACTCCTTCTCCCGCTAGTAGAAGGCCTAATGGTCAGCAGCGACGCCAACTCCTCGGCCAATAGAATAGCGGACCACATAGTCTCCGCATGCAATGCCACAATGCCAAGGGTCTACAAAGGAGGCAATACCCGTCGCCCAGTAGCTTGGTGGAACGAGGAGATTGCCAAAGCGCGCAAGGAGTGTCACGCCGCAAGACGCAGGTGCCAACGAGCGAGAGCGTCACCAAACTTCGCGCACTTGTCTGGCTTGCTGAGAGAAGCCCGAAGGAGCCTAAAAATTGCCATCAGACGGAGTAAGGCCAAACTGTTCCAGGAGATGTGCGACGCTGCAGATGCCCAACCTTTCGGGATGGCATACAAAGTGGTGATGGGCAAACTAGGTAGGCAGCCAATGCCAACCCACCCTAACTTGCTTGATGGCATCGTGCGGTCACTTTTCCCGCATCAGCCAGCGCTGGCAGTCCCTCGAGGCAGCCCAGTGAGGAACGAGGCCATCGCTCCTACCGACGCCAGCGAGGTGCTCGCAATAGCCGCCAGAATCAAAAACGGTAAATCCCCTGGCCCAGATGGGATACCGAACGGCGTCATCAAAGCGGTCATAGCTGCACACCCGAACACGTTTGTTGACTTGTTCAACCAATGTATCCGCGAGTGCACGGTCCCACGAAGGTGGAAAGTGCAGAGACTGGTACTCATACCCAAACCTGGCAAAGACCCCGAAGATCCCTCGGCATACCGCCCCCTCTGCATGTTGGACACCATAGGGAAAATCTTCGAGCGGATCCTATGCAACCGCCTGGAAAGGGAGTTGACGGCCATGCACGCATTGTCGGACCTGCAGTTTGGCTTCCGCAAACATCGCAGCACAACAGATGCTATTAAAACGGTGGTAGACTTGGCAACCAATGCGATACAAGGCAAGAGGTGGGCTGGAGGTACCAAACAGTATTGCCTCGTCTGCACGCTAGACGTGAAAAATGCCTTCAACTCGGCGAACTGGGGGCGCATCCTGGAGGCCCTCTGCGGAAAAAACACCCCAGAGCACCTGATCCAGCTCATAGGAAGTTATTTCGAAGATAGAGTGTTGCTCTACGACACCGAAGAAGGCCAACGCCAGTACACGGTTTCCGGCGGCGTCCCACAGGGCTCGGTACTTGGGCCGATCCTCTGGAATATCATGTACGACGGAGTACTGCGTTTGCGCCTACCTGAGGGCAACACTGTTGTCGGCTTCGCGGATGATCTGGCTGTGGTAACCATAGCCAAAAGACTGGACATCGCCTCAGCCAAATGCAGCACGGCAACGGACACTATTATCCAGTGGCTAACCCAAAATGGACTCTCGCTAGCCGAACATAAATCGGAAGCCGTGCTAATAAGTAGCAGGAAGAAAGTTGAGGGAGCAGTGGTACGAGTTGGATCGGCCTTTATCAACACCAAACCGGCCATCAAGTACCTTGGGGTAATGATAGACAACAGACTCTCATTCAAACACAACCTAGCGTACGCCAGCAATAAAGCTGCCGCTGCGACGAATGCCATCAGCCGCATTATGGCCAACACGCGTGGACCAAAACAACGGAGCAGAAAATTGATCGCTGGGGTAGTCACCTCTACCATCTTGTATGGATCTCCAATCTGGGCCACCGCAATGAACACGCCATCATATAGTCGAAGCTGCAAGGCAGTGTACAGACGCTGCGCCCTTAGAATCGCCTCATGCTTTCGCACGGCATCTGAAGACGCTGCGCTAGTAGTGGCCGGCATGATCCCGATCAACCTACTGGCGGCCGAGAGGCAAACCGGGACCGCCACAAACCGCGCAACACGTGAGAGGACGATCGCAGCCTGGCAAGAGGCGTGGAACAACAGCACCAAGGGCAGATGGACGCATCGGCTTATACCGCAACTGAGCCCGTGGATGCTTCGGCGCCATGGCCAGGTGGATTTCTACCTAGCCCAGATGTTGACGGGGCACGGCTGCTTCAAGGCCTACCTGCACCGTTTCCATCACGAACGAGACCAGTTCTGCGAACACTGCGGAGAAGGGGAAATTGAAGACGCCGAGCACGCACTTTTCCACTGCCCACTCTTTAGACCAGAACGGGAGCGGTGGACAGCAACACGTTGACCCCGGATAACGTGGTATCAACCATGCTGGCCAGTGAAAGCGGATGGGCTGCCGTAGCCAACATGGCCGCAACAATACTCAAGGAGCTACGCCGAAGAGAGAGGACCCGACGTGCCACAGAAGGCGGAGCGGTCTAACACAAAGGATTGCCATTCGTCCCGCGAAGTAGAGCTTAGTAAGCGGTACCGTGGGGCGGATCTTCCAATTTCCAACTTACAACTTCTCTATACTCTATACTCTGCCATATTTTCTTATATCTCTTCTATGTTACTCTTTGTTATATGTACCTTTTACAACTCTGAATAAAAAAAAAAATAAAAAAAAAAATAAAAAAAAATATACACACACACACATACACAAAAGACGCACACACACGAGCGACAGCTCGAGCGCAGCGCAAGCGAGGCATTTTAAGTTGTTGCTGTTCCGTGTTTATAATCCGAACGACTTGAAATTTGGACAGTAGATTAGGAGTGACTAAAGTATTGCACATCCCAAAGCCATATCTTAAAAACTGTTCCTGTAAAACGGTTTTTATCGAATTGTGGGGGAACGGGGGGAGATATCTAAAATCTAAAATAAACTTGACCTGCTCCCGCTATACACGAACCTACATTCCAAATTTGGTGTCTCTAGCTCTTATAGTTGCTGAGATCCTTGCGTTCATACATACGGACGGACAGACGGACAGACGGACAGACAGACGGACATGGCCAAATTGAAATCTCTTCTGATACTGATCAAGAATATATATACTTTATAGGGTAGGAGATGTCTCCTTCTGCCTGTTACATACATTTGCACAGATTTAGTACCCCCTTTTTACCCATTTTATGGGTACAGGGAGTAAAAAACAAACAATACAATATTTATGTATGTGTGTATATTCAAATTAGTAGTAAAAGTAATAAGTAATAATAATTCTTATTTTTTAGGATTTTTGGTATATTTCTTCCTTATGGCCGCATTTTCTTGGATGAATATAACATGTTTTGACATATGGAACACATTTGGGTATGAATTTATACTTTAAATAATGTTATAATATTGATATCTACTTTTTAACCTTGCTTGTCAAAAGCAGACCTAAAATATTTTTACTCCATGTATTCAGAAACTAGGTAAACAAGTAAGAATGCTATAGTCGACTATACCCGACTACTAATAAACTCCCTGTACCCAGGTCCAAAATTTTCGATCGCATCTACGTACACTTACACATACACACACTATATACAAAAGACGCACTCACACGAGCACAGCTCAAGCGCAGCGCAAGCGAGGCATTTTAAGTTGTGGCTGTGCTTCTTCTACCCCCGCGCTGAAGCACTGAATCTTCTTTCGTGAATAATTTCAGTGTTTATTATCCGATCGACTTGACATTTGAACAGTAGATTAAGAGTGACGAAAGTATTATATATGCCAAATTCCAAAGATATATCTTTAAAGATGTTGGTTTTTATCGAATTGCAGGGAAACGGTGGGAGATATCTCAAATCTAAATTAAACTTGACCTGCTCCCGCTATACACGAACCTACATTCCAAATTTGGTGTCTCTAGCTCTTCTAGTTGCTGAGATCCTTGCGTTCATACATACGGACAGACAGACGGACAGACGGACGGACGGACAGACGGACAGACAGACGGACATGGCCAAATCGAAATCTCTTTTGATACTGATCAAGAATATATATACATACTTTTGGACAAATCCAATACACACTTTTTACCCATTTTTACAGGGAGTAAAAGGGGTATTAAATCTGTGCAAATGTATGTAACAGGCAGACATCTCCGACCCTTAAAAGTATATGCTTAAATTCTTGATCAGCCGAGTCGATTTGGCCATGTCCGTCTGTCCGTCAGTATGATCGCGTCTGGACTAGAGTATTTTTACCTGTTTTTTAATCGCAGCTTTTTTTCGACAATTAGTCAACTACTCGGCCTCAGCATCCAGTCCAGTTTGCTTGCCTTCTTTTAGCAACAGCAGCAGCAGCCTGAAAATGTGTGGACGCCAAGATAGCCGGCTGTCCAGGGTCACGCCAAGGTTCTTGACTGGTTTTGTCCCCGGCATGACTTGCATTGCATATTTCACCCTACTACAGCGTGGCTTTCTAATCGCAAACCTGTAGCTGTGAGACTTGGTACCATTCACGACTACGGTCCAACTGTTTGCCCAACAGTATAAGCCATTCAGAAACTCCTGCATGAGTCTGACCGCCTCCCTCGCACTGGTGCTGCTAGTCGCAATGACAGTATCATCTGCATATGTGGCAACCAGCGTGTTGTTGGCCATTGTAGTCGGCAATTTGGCGGTGTACAGTGTGTACAGGACAAGACCAAGGACACTGCCCTGCGGTACTCCAGCTCCAATGTGGTGAATGCTCGATCGCTCGTCCCGCAACTCAACAATGAAACCACGTTCCTGTAAAAACGACCTCAAAATTAGGTAATGCATGACTGGGAAGAGACTCTTTAGTTTGGGGGCAGGCCTTCGTGCAACACTCGATCGAATGTTTGCTTAACGTAAGGCAGAACAGAACTCCTTGTTCTCAATGAACTCTAGCGCAAAATGCACAATCCATTGCACCTGTTCTGGTGCTCCATGCTCAGCAGATAACGAAATTGGTGGTCAGGAAGGGCTACCTGAAAGAAATTTACAGCCAATAATCGTCCAAGAAGAATTGTTTCGAACTCTTTTGAAAATGTCGGAACAGGCTAATTGGCCGAGTCCAGTCAACGGAGTCGAGAGTTCTATAAATAGAGCCGCACTGCCAGGCTCACCGAAACACACCGAGACTCTCTAGTGTACATCGGAGTACCTGTTCTCCCAAGTGGGAGAACAGGCCAGCAGAGCGTGTTGAGGACACCGGAGTGGAGCTAGGGAAAAAAGGAAGATGAGGAATGATCACTTTGAAAATGAGCTTGGAGGTAATACAAAGAAGAAGCATACCATAGTTTTTCGCAAAATTGTATCCAATGAGGGTGAGTTTTTCCAAACGTCACATTATTTGATGTAAAAAGCTTTGAAAATGAGATTGAAAACAATAGTTTAGGTTAGGTAGAACCGGTTGACCACCACAAGGTGGTCCCACATAGACTGAGCAGGTCCTTAGTGTCGCCGGATACTGAAGGTAGTTAGGAGGTTTGTTGATCCTGTAGAATGCGTGTGCGCTTGGCAAACGCCAACAGCGCATTGGGAGTGCGTCTGGCCGCTTCTTCTAGTGATGCGAGCCACTGTCTGTTGAAGTATCGATGTCTAAGTGTTGCGAGTGCTGGACAGCTGCACATAAGGTGTTTCAAGGTTTCCACAACTCCTGGTTCCTTACATTTCCAGCAGCCGTATTCCGTTAATATCCCCAGTTTTTTGCATGAGCTCCTGCTAGGCAATATCCAGTTAATACTCCTATCATAAGTCTGCAATCTTTTGTTGGGAGATATAGCAGGAAGTTAGTGAGTTTCTGGTTTCGCTCCTTGCACATAATTTTGGTAATTCTGCAGCTGGTGGAGTTCCGCCACCTTTCTCCAGCTTTAGCTCAATTGGATTCATCCAGTTCGCTGTATAGCGACTGCAATAAGTTTTTTATATATCCTGCGTTCTCATTAGGCAGCCCGAGTCTTTTTTTTGCCAAGCAATTTGCCATTTCGTAGCCATCGATGCCCCGGTGGCTGGGAACCCAATAGATATGCACTGTTCTAGCAGTGCTTAGATTATCTAAAGCCACCCCGCATGCCAGGACATTTTTGGAACCAATGGAGGACGCCCTCAATGATTTTAAAGCAGCTTGGCAATCTACGAATATATTTATTCGTTCGTTCCTAGTTGTTATGGATAGAGCTACTTCTGCTGCTTTCCTTATTGCGAAAACTTTCGCCTGGAATATGTTGCAGTAGTCGGGCAGCTTGTACGGCAACCTTATTTCCGGTTCTGCGCAATACACGGCCGCACCTACGCCTGCATCCATTTTTGAGTCGTCCGTAAATATTTTAATGGCGTGTTGGTCCAGTCCCGTACACCAGTCTTCTGGTCCCAGCGACGTTTGTGTTTCTTTGAAGTTAGATTGAGGAGTCATGTAGTCCGTGCTACTATGCATTTCTCTCCCAATCGAACTGTGTCCAAAACTTTGAAGTGCCATGTTACCCGTTGCGCATAGACGTTGGGTCGTCCTCTGTGCGAGCAGGTGAGCGTGGATGTCCAGGGGGTTGACACACAGTAGTGTTTCTAGTGCCTTGGTTGGAGTGGACCTCAACGCCCCCGTGATACAGACAAGTGCCTGTCGTTGTGTCCTTTCCATCAGTTTCAGGTATTAGTCTTCTTCGTGGCTTGCCACCATTCCAGGACGCCGTAAAGTAGTATCGGTCGCACTACTGAGATGTAGATCCAATGCATCAGTCGTGGTGACAGGCCCCAAGTACTACTTAGCATCGTCTGCGATGCGTAAAGCGCGACTGTTGCCTTTTTCACCCTTTCTTCAACATTGAGTCTCCATGTCAGTTTGCTGTCCAGGACTACTCCGAGGTATTTGACATAAGTTTTTGGCGTGAGCGGTATTCCGTTCAACTTTGGCGGGCTTCCACCGCGGTACCTTGTATCTCTTAGTAAGGAGAATAAGGTCCGTCTTTTCCGCGTTGATGCTAAGTCCGGCTTCGGTGGCCCATCTTATTATTTCCTGTAATGTGAATTCCATGACGGAGCTGAGGGTCGATGGACATTTTCCCGTGGTAATAATGCTTATGTCATCCGCATAGGCAGTTATCTTTGGGGCTTTCCTGTAGAATTTTTTAAGTAGTTTGTCCACCACTAGATGCCATAAAAGAGGAGACAAGACTCCGCCTTGTGGCGTGCCTCTATGAGCTTCCTTTGTTATGGTGGGAAGCATTCGGCTTTGATTCTTCTGCAGCTCAACAGGTTCTGTATACACGAGTGTATTGCCGAGTGGGATGCTGTGGCTCTTAAACCTTGCATTATCGCTTCTGTTGAATGCACCAGAGATATCTAGAAAAGCTCCCAGTGCATATTCTTGGTGGTGAATGGCTTTTTCTATATTAGCTACCAGGGAGTGTAGCGCCGTCTCCACCGATTTCCTTTTACTGTAGGCGTGTTGGTTGGGCTCCAAGAGTGAGATTGCGCTCCCTCTAATGTGGAGCTCTAGTACTTTTTCCAATGTTATTAGCATGAATGAGGTTAGGCTTATGGGTCTGTAGTCCTTCGGCTGCACGTGACTGACCTTGTCTGCTTTGGGCAGGAACACGACCCGAGCAGTTCTCCAGGTCACAGGCACATAGCCGCGTTGCAGACATGTCTCAAGCAGTGGATGCAGCCATGGGATGATCCAATTCTTGGTCATCTGCAACATCGCTGGAAAGATTCCGTCCAATCCCGGGAATTTGTAGCTCGTAAACGAGTCTATTGCCCACTGGATTTTCTTCGGTGTGACTATGTGTGCGGGTAGGTCCGAGCTTATTGTTCAGATCGTATGAGGTGTGTCAGGCTCTGTGACTTCTGTACACCCAGGGAAATGTGCATCAATAAGAGCGCGTATCGCTTCCCTGCAGTTTTCCGCCCATCGTCCATTTTAGCTGAGTCATAATGGTTGGCTGTCTCGAAAGCAGCTTCCGGAGTCTCGCCGTTTCAGTGACCTTCTCTATGCCGGAGCAGACGGTTGTCCATAAGTTCCTCTTTGCCTTCCGAACTTCTTTTGAAGTTACGCAGCAATATTTTGTATTCATCCCAGATAATCTCTTCTTCGGCTTGCTTTGCAAGCTTGAAGAGATACTGATTGTAGTATAAGGTTAAGGAGATACTCAGCTCTGTCGTTGATGTCCGGACTGCCCCACACAGTATTGTGAGTGTTGGCGTCCGTTCCGACAATAAGGCGCTGCCTCAGCAACCCTGTCTCCGCGATCAGTCTCATGAGTTATTTGGGTGGTGCCTACCTGTCGTGCGGCATGTAACAGGACGCTAAGAGCGTGGGCTCATCCTTGTCACCTTCCAGCGCCACGACTGTGAGATCACCAGTACTGTAATTAGACATAAGGTAAGGGTCGATGCCTTTCCTTACTAGGATAGCTGTTCTGTTCCTACTTACTGTTGTCGGGTGAAACGTGTTGAAGTTAGCGAAGTTTAACCCAGACACCTTGTTGCCCGCTGCCAACCAAGGTTCCTGAACTAAAGCAACATCGGCGCACTCCTGCTCCAGGGCTATAAGGAGCTTCGCCGACGCTAGTTTACTTTTGTGTAGATTGAGCTGGAGGACCTTCAGCTGCATGGCTGCTGGATTCCTCCACTCGCGGTGGCTCGACTACCAATGTCGTGTCGCCATCCTCGTTGTCCTCCATCTTTGGGTCCTCGGGCGTGGCTTCTGTGGCCACTGCCATGATTTTCAGGCTGTGGGTAGCTTCCACCATAGACACAAGGCCCAGGTCTTGCTCCACCTCACCAGCCGTCAGCGTGTTGTCGTGGGATGGGGTTTCTTGAGACGCAGGTATACGCTACCCGTAGCTAGGATAAAGCAGATCCTCGGCTTCCTTGCTAGTTTCCAGAAATAAGAAATTAGGTTGACGAAATTGTGCCTGGTTTTGTTTTTTGTCGCACGTGCTCGGTTGTGTTGAAGTACAAAAACGGATAAACCTCAAACTTGCACAGGCATAATAATATTTAATAATATACCAAGTGGAATAACAAAATATGTATTTTATGTTATCTTTATATTTCTTATTTATTATAATATTATTAAATAGAATGAAACTTGTCATAAATATGTTTTCTTTAAGTTCTTTTAATATCTGTTTCAAATATATTCTGTCACAGATGTCTTAAACATATACATTTTTACTCGAGTATGCCTCAGTTGATTTAAATCAATGTCACATTATTTGAGTAAAATTGCCTTTACCCATAGCTTACACGTAGGAGGAAGTAGCGCACACTGTTTACTAGGTCGTGATTGCCGAAGACTAGACGATTCATATTGTTTCAGTTGAAGCTGGACAATACTTGAATCGATCGAACATGTTGCGTCTGATGACTTGAGTTGATTTGATTTTCTTTTCGGCAAGAGTGTTTGATCATACTTACTCCTAATCGTTGCAGTTCTCTGGCGAAGAGCTTTGAAAATGAGCGTTAGGTTAGGTTAGGGAGAACCGGTTGACCACCACATTGTTGTCACACATAGATCAAACAGGTCCTTAGTGTCGCCGGATATTGAAGGTCGTTAGGAGATTTGTTGATCCTGTAGGATTCGTGTGCGCTTGGCAAACGCCAACAGCGCATTGGGAGTGTGTTTGGCCGATTCTTCTAGCGATGCGAGCCGGTATCTGTTGAAGTGTTGATGTCTTAGTGTTAAGAATGCTGGACAGCTGCACATAAGGTGTTCCAGTATTTTCACAACTCCTGGTTCCTTACATTTTCAGCAGCCGTCTTCCGTTAATATCGCCAGCTACTTATCATGATTTGTTGCTAGGCAATGTCTAGTCAATACTCCTATCATAAGCCTGCAGTCTCTCCTTGGAAGGTGTCCAATGTCCAGTCAATACTATACTACCATTAGTCTGTAGTTTCTCCTTGGAAGATGTAGCAGGAACATAGTTTCGCTCGTTGCACATAATTTTGGTGGTTCTGTAGCTGGTTGTGTTCCGCCACCTCTCACCAGCTTCAGCCCAGGCGAATTCATCCAGTTCGCTGAATAGCGAGTGCAATGAGATTTTTTATATACCCTGCGTTCTCATTAGGTAGCCCGAGTCTTTTTTTTCCAAGCAATTTGCCATTTCGTAGCCATCGATGCCCCGGAGGCTGGGAGCCCAATAGATATGCACTGTTCTAGCAGTGCTTAGATTATCTAAAGCCACCCCGCATGCCAGGACATTTTTGGAACCAATGGAGGACGCCCTCAATGATTTTAAAGCAGCTTGCCAATCTACGAATATATTTATTCGTTCGTTCCTAGTTGTTATGGATAGAGCTACTTCTGCTGCTTTCCTTATTGCAAAACTTCGGCCTGGAATATGTTGCAGTAGTCGGGCAGCTTGAAAGGCAACCGTAGTTCCGGTTCTATACAGTTCACAGCCGCACCTACTCCTGTATCCATTTTTGAGCCATCCGTGAATATCTTAATAGCGTGTTGATCCAGTCTTTTACGCCAGTCGTCTGGTCCAATTGACATTTTTGTTTCTTTGAAGTTAGCTCGAGGAGTCATATAGCATGCGTAGCTACTTTGCATCTCCCTTCCAATTGAACAGTGTTCAAAACATTGAAGTACCATGTTTCCCGTTGCACAGAGACGTTTCTACGTCTTCTGAGCGTGGATGTCCAGGCGGTTGACACAAGGTAGTATTTCTAATGCCTTTGTTGGAGTGGATCTCAACGCCCCCTTGATACCGATAAGTGCCTCCCATTGGATTCTTTTCATCAGCTTCAGGAATGTGGGTTGCTTCGTGGCTTGCCACCATACCAGTCATGGTGACAAACCCCAAGTACTGCTTAGCGTCTTCTGCGATGCGTAGGGCCTGTTGCCTTTTTCACCGTTGGTCTCCATGTCAGTTTGCTGTCCAGGACTACTCCGAGATATTTAACGTTTTTTCGGCGTGGGCGGTATTTTGTTCAATTTTGGCGGGTTCCACCGCGTTACCTTTTATCTCTTAGTAAAGAGAATGAGGTCCGTCTTTTTCGCGTTGATGCTAAGTCCGGCTCCGCTGGCCCATCTTATTATTTCCTGTAATGTGAATTCCATGACGGAGCTGAGGGTCGATGGACATTTTCCCGTGATAATAATGCTTATGTCATCCGCATAGGCAGTTATCTTTAGGACTTTCCTATAAAATTTTTTAAGTAGTTTGTCTACCCCTAGATTCCATAACAGAGGAGACAGGACTCCTCCTTGTGACGTGCCTTCATGAGCTGCCCCTGTTATGGTGGTGGTTCCCCATTCGGCTTTGACTCTTCTGCAGGTCAACAGGTTCTGCATCCACAAGTGCATTGCCGAGTGGGATGCTGTGGATCTCAGGCCTCGCACTATCGCTTTTTTTGATATATTGTTGAATGCACCGCAGATGTCTAGAAATGCTCCCAGTGCGTATTCTTGGTGGTGAAGTGCTCTCTATATTGGCCGTCTCCACCGATTTCTTTTTAGTGTAGGCATGTTGGCTGGGCTCTAGGGATTTGCTTGTGCCCTCCTTAATGTGAACCTCTAGGCCACAGGCACACATCCGAGTTGCAGACATGCTTCAAGCAATTTGCTTTGAATCTAAACATACAGCCCTCGCAATCCTCAAGGGGTACACTCAAAAATCAAGTCATAAAAATACACATGCATCCGACCCTCACTTGCCCAGGCCACTTGAAAACGGTCTAATTAAAAATGGACAATGCACAAGTGGGTGCTCGGGTAGCTAAAAATCCACACGTACTACTTAGTAAATTAGGAGAAAAAATGTATATCTTTTTACTCACACAATTAATAGAGTCCACAAAAAAGGGTAGAAAAACCCATGGATTGTCAATAAAAGATCAGTACCAACGAAATCGCAACCTTGAGTATAAAATTTCTAAAGGAAAACGGCAGTGAGACGGTTTAAGAATTGGCTGCAATTCTGAAGAGTTGCGCAGTCAGTTGAACCAAAGTTGTAACGTGCATTATAGATTGGTTTCGACCAATTTATCTTGTACACATTGGATGCAGCCATGGGACGATCCAATCTTAGGTCATCTGCAGCATCGCTGGAAAGATTCCGTCCAATCCCGGGAATTTGTAGCTCGTGAACGAATCTATTACCCACTGGATTTTCTTCGGTGTGATTATGTCTGAGGGTAGGTCTAAGTTTATTGTTTGGACAGTTTGAGGTAAGTCAGGCTCTGCGACTTCTGTACACCCAGGGAAATGTGCATCAATGAGAGCGCGTATCGCTTCCCTGCAGTTTTCCGCCCATCGTCCATCCTCTGTTTTTAGCTGAGTCATAATGGTTGACTGTCTCGAAAGCATTTTCCGGAGCCCCGCCGTTTCTGTGACCTCCTCTATGCCGGAGCAGACGGATCTCCATGAGTTCCTCTTTGTCTTTTCAAGCTTGAAGAGATCGTGTACATCTTTTCTTTGAGCTTTTATCTCTCCACCAGGGTGGTATGGTCCTTCTTTTACTTTTCGATGGCTTGTACGATGTGTGATACGCCGCCATGAGGTAATGTGTGAGTGTCTCCTGGGACTTCCTTATATCATCTTCTGATTAGATTGGGGGTGGTGTGTATAGCTTCCTCCCCATTGTTGTTACAAACTTCTTACAGTTTGTGTTCCCAGGGTTTTTGAATACATTTTGGAAGGGAGTATTATTGCATTGCACTTTGAATTGGATGTACTTGTGATCAGATAACGATCGTTTCTCAGGAACCCTTTATTTCGTCACTTGTGTACTATTCCCGGCTACAACTTTAAGGTCTAGAATATTGGAAGAAGTGGGTCCTAGACAAGCTGGTAATACCACGGCGTCATCCGGCGAAATATTTAGATACACCATGCATAAAGTTGACTTTGACTACTTTCGGCAACCGTAAAAAAAAAAAACAAAACAAGTAAGATTGATCTCGACTACCAAGCTCCCGGTACCAAGGTGTACAACTTCCTAACATATCTTCGTACACTTAGATTTTCCTACAATTTTCAAATACAATTTTCTTATTCTTCCCGACACATATTTATCCATTTATTACGTTCCAGTTCCAGCTTCACCAAACCTTTTAATAAGAAGGTACCGTAATAATTTAAACTTTAGAAGAGACTCACCTCTGTCTTTTATGTCCGGACTGCACCACACAGTATGATGAGCGTTGACAACCGCTCCGACAATTTAGGGCTGCCTCCGCAGGCAGTCTCCTGAATTCTTCGGGTGGTGACTCCTTGTCGTGCGTCATGTAACAGGATGCTATGAGCGTGGGCTCATCCTCATAACTTTCCAGCGCCACGACTGTGAGATAATAAGTGCTGTAATTAGACATAAGGTAAGAGTAGATACCGTCCCTACTAGGATAGATGTTCCAGTCATACTTACTGTTGCTGAGAAGACCATGTTGAAGTTAGTGGACTTTAGCCTAGAAACCTTGTTGCCCGCTGCCAACCAAGGTTCCTGGACTAGATCAGCATCGACCCCTTGATCCAGGGCTGGAATAAGGTCCGCCAATGTTAGCTTACTTTTATGTAGATTGAGCTGGAGAAGGAGCTGGTTTCATTTCTACAGCTGAGAATTTTGACTCCATTGAGAAAACCTGTCCATCGAATGTAGTGCGTACGGCATCCGGAGTTTCCAGCCTCTTCAGCTTCGCCTAGAGCACTTGTGTTTCCACCAAATTCCACCGTTCTTTTGGACGTTGATGTACTAGAACAAACCTTTGGGCTTCGCCGGCTCTAGCTCGGTCGACCAGGAGTTCGTGCCAACAATTTTATATTTGCAGCACTTGCGATAAATAAGCCAAGCACCAAGCATGTGCGATAACGAAGATCGCGGAACAGATAAATTAGGACAAACTGAATACAAGTTCTACATAAATTAAACATTAGACAAAAAGAAACTATAGATTACACAGATAACATAAAAGTGAAGTTCTGAGTATGGAAATAGAAGTAGCATTACATATTAAATGATTAAGGTTGTTATAATTAAAACATAGAATACGAAAAGTGTTATGGAAAGCATAGTTAGTATTACAAGCTTGAAGAGAAAGAGGAATAGAGTTTCTAGAGTTTCTGATCGGAACTGCAAAACTTTTTTGGCTTATTAATTCAGAAGAATCGATTTCCTTATTAATTAGTTTGTGTAAGAAAGTTACACCGATCAGAAAGAGATGGAGATTTATTAGTATAAGTCTACTACTATCAGAAGGCAAGTGAGTATAAGGACTCCAGTTAAGACCCCGGAGTGCAAAGAGCAGAAATTGTTTTTGTACCGATTCTATTCTATCCCGATGAACCTTGTATTAGGGACGCCAAATACAGGACCCATATTCAAGAACAGGTAGAACAAGAGAAGTATAAAGAGTTTTAGTAATGTGGGGATCATTAAAATCTTTTGACCAACGCTTAATGAATCCCATTACACCAAAGGCACGTTAGAGGTTTAAAATATATGCTTGTCAAACTTAAACTTGGGATCTAAAAGGATACCCAAACCATCAACCGACTCAATTCGAACAAGCGGCATATTAAGAATATAAATATTTAAAAAGGACATTCGCCTATAAAAAGACATAACGTTACAGTTACCACAATTAAGATTAATAAAATTACTCGACATCAGTCTTGGAAACTTTCAAGATCAGTTTGCAACCTTTGACCATGTAAGAAATCAGTAGATGACGACATGATTAAATATGATTAATTTACAGCAAATTTCCACCAAGGTGCGTTTGGCCTCGAATCCACATGGATTTTATAATCTCTGTTAAGTGTTTCCACACAAACTGCGTCTGGATGTATCAAAACACAGCTGATTGTCGTTTGTGGACATACGCAAAATTCTAATTATGAAATAATAAAATGAATTCTTCAAACATTGGTTCTTTGCTGAGTGCAATGCATGATGAGGGAGGCAAATGCAAGTTTATGAAAAGACATTGGAGTTCATGGGCTTATGCGCTGCACCAAGTGCTAAATGACTTCGGACTTTTTCCTACCGAACTGCCTGAAAAAGCACAAAACGAAGGGGTGCTTGGAGGGGTTTTAGATTGTTGTGAAACGAAGACAAGAAGGATTTTCATCATATAAAAAACAGTTCAAGTATTTATTAATAACAAATCCTTATTTTGTTATTCAAGTTTTTTAAGATTTTCTGTCCAAACGACTTGTTAAATAACTGCCGGAAAGAAAACTATTTAAAATTAGTTTACATTTTGCGCCTAATATCAGCTGGTTTGTTTATCAAATACAATTAACAGCTCTGTAATGTTGCAAAATGCGAGCATTTTGAAAGCAATCGAGTAGGCAAGACCTGCGTTCATTTCGAACGCACTTTTAACAGCTACTTAACAGCCCATGTATTTCTTATGGGAAATGGATGTACGCTAGCAGATTTCGCTTCAAAAGCGGACGCATTCTTGGTGGAAACCGGCTATTAAGCCAAGCGATTATTAATCGCAATTAATCAAAGAGAAATGAAAATAGTCGATTAATCAAATGATTATTCAAATTTGCACCGATTTTTTAAATTTTTGATATTTTTACACGCGAATGTAAATTGCAACAAAAATTAAAAATGCATAAAAGTTCAAATAGTTGATACATTTTTATACCCTATGTCAGGAAGGTCATTTTTGGCGTGGTTGGATGTTCATAGCAGCTTAAAAATGGTAAATGAGAACTCAATAGCGATTCCATTTTAGAACAAGTTTAATTATAGTTTAATGAATTCAAGATTACATGTTTATACATCAGAGTAGATATTTTATAAGGTTTTTACATAAGTATGTGTTTTCAAATTAATAAGCGTCTCTCTCAGCTGCAATGCGTCTGCTCGTTGTCACTGCTCAAAACCCACTCCCGGAAGGCAGCCGAACAAGGCTTTGCCTACGACTCGCTGAAACTCCATCATGTTCGATGTTGTTTAAGAATTATCGTGTGACAACTCGGCCAATCCTGATTTCGAATCGTCCTCGATTCGATCGTTGTCGTCGGAATCTGCACCCAGTTCAGGGATGCCTGAACACCAGGGCTTCATTTTGTCGGAGGCAGTATTTGCGTGCTGTAAGCTGCATACCAGGAATATTTTCGATAACATATCGATCGTTACCCAGCGTCTTCGTCACTTGGTAGGGCCCGCGGTAGAGGGGCTCCAGTTTGCGTGATTCACCAGTGGCTGTTGGCTCATTTTCCACTACGACCAGGTCTTCTATGGAATACAAAACGGGGTTAGAGTGCTTGCTGTCGAACCTTTTCTTCCATTTGGCACGTTCAGATGCAATGTTGTCAGCAGCAACATTATATTTGCAAACTCTATCTACGGGTGTTGCGTCGCCATTGAGATCGTCATGAATTCCGGCAGTCAAATAATTTTGAATTATGTTGTAAGGAGGCTTTGAGCAACCCCCCTTACAAGTGGCGCACGAGCCTTATCCATTAGTTTATACATTAGCGAGTAAGGGCGCGAAGCCAACCTCATTTTGTTGCGCACGGAGCGCCAGCGCCTTGCGCGCTATAAACATGTATAGCGTTAGTAATAAACATAATCTAAGCAGTTAACGAATGAGTTTGAATTTAAACGCAACGATCCTCTGTCACAGCTGGCACGCGCAGCTGATATAGTTCTCAATCCTTAGCACATATATTCCCTCTAGAACCTTTCCCTTCCCTACGCCCAGCGTCCCAGTACATCTTACAAATTTTCTTGTAAGTGTTGGACTCATACAGACTGAGATCTGTACCCCGGCTGGAAAACTCCCTTACAAGTGGCGCCCGAGCAGGGACGCTGGAGGCGCTAAGGGGCGTGGCATAATTACGGCCTAAAAACCCGTCATTGTGCCCAAAAAATCGTTCTAGGTGGTATATGTGTAATACAGGGTAGCCACTAGTCGGGCATACCCGGTCAGCCGCTAGTCGGGCATACCCAGGTCTATTGCTCAATACCCTGCACGTTCGGTTTGTGCGCAATTAATACATACAAAACGCGCGCATAGCTTGCGGAAAAAAGCAATGCACAGTGAAAAGACAAAAAGAGAACAGTTGTAACGGGATCGAAAGTACAGTGCGCGCGCCCGGCAGGCAGCGAAAACGGATCGTCGCGAGCTCGCACATTCGTGTGTGCGTACATAAAAAGACTTCAGAAAAGTGCGCGCGCCGCGGTCGACGTCGGCGTCGACGAAAACAGTGGGACAAATTCGGTTTTCGTGCGGCCAAGCGACCGAATCGTGAGTGTGGCCAGAAAAGGCCGGGATTGTGGTTGTGTTGGTGGGCTGCAAGTGGCCAAAGGCCCTGGCCAGTATAAAAACAGAACGGTGAACAGTGAACAGTGGAATTGAACGCCAACACCGGAAAAAAATTTGTAAACAATTTTTTTTTGTGTTGAATTTTTTTTTGGTTTTTGTTTTATTTTTTTTGTGAAATTTAAACAAAAACAAATTGCCCCTTGACCGAGAAAAAAAAATGATGGAGTCAGGTGAGTGCCAAAACCCGGGGGTGGGCGTGCGCTGGGTTCACCAGCGGCGCAAAGAAGAATTGGCGGCGATCGCCCAGGAGTTCGGGCTAGACCAAGAAGGCCGGTTGGATGAGCTGCGGAAGCGGCTCTGCACATTTGTGCAGAAGGGGGGACATGATACGCAAGTTTGGGCGAGACTGGCCGAGTTGGAGGCGCAGTACGCCAAAACTTTGGAGCCACGCTGTGGGGGCGGCCTGACCGGCGCAGTCAGCCAAGCCCGAAGAACATCAGAGCCGGACTTGAGGAGTACGCATTTGTACGAGTGTACCCCTATTCCCGCCCTGAAATTAAATGTCCATGGTGCGCGGTGTGTGCCCGACATCCGGGTGGAGGGAGTCCGGGGAACGGTAGATATGGACACTGAGGCCGTGCCACCGCTCGCCGGTCCTACTGGTAGTATCTACGTTCCCAGAACCTTTCCCCAGCCAGATGCCAGGTGTTCCTTTTATGTTCCGGAACAGGGAATGCGGTATGATGGCCTAGTAGACCCTCTCGAATTTTTGGAGACTTTTGAGGAACGGGCAGTGACTTACGGTATCGAGTTAGACCGTATGCCCCGGGTGATGGGCGAAGTTTTCGTTGGCAAGGCCGCCAGGTGGTTCATGACCAGCGGGTTGAGGGATGTTTCTTGGTCGACATTCAGGAGGGGATTTCTGGAATTCTTCCTCCCGCCTCGCTATTTTGAGCGATTAGAAGACGAAATTCGGGCCCGCCTGCAGCGTAGCGATGAGGAGTTTAAGGACTACGTGATAGACCTGAGGGCGCGTATGCACCACGCGAGGTATAACACGGCGCAGGAGTTGCACCGTATATACGAGAACGCCGCGCCTGAGTATCAATTGTATATACGCAGGCACGACTTCTCAACATTGGCAGAGCTGACACAATTGGCCGTGGAGCTCGAGGGTGTCCGAAGGCGGAGTTTGGAGTACCCGGCGAGGATGCCCAGTGGTCAGGCGGTACAGAGGCGAACACAAGTCGGCCCGCCTAAGAGCCTAAGAGTAGGCATCTCAATCCTTTTCGATCCCCATCCGGTAGCCATCCGTCGGCTGCGGCCGGTGGTGAGATCCCCGCGCAGCCGGCATCAGGCTACGGAGAGGCGGCAAACCGGATGATGAGCCAGGGGGACGGAAGAGGGTTCGATCCGCGAAGGGCGTGCCACCGGTGTGGGCAAGAAGGTCACTTCGCCAGGGAATGTCCGAATAGGCGGGTAGAGTTTTGTCGGCAATGTGGAAAAAAGGGAATCACTACGCCCGACTGCTGCAGGCGATCGGAGGCGGGAAACGGGCAGCGGCGTCCCCTGGACAGGGATCAGGTCGACGCCGAAACGACAATCGCCCGATAGTAAATCCCCCCCTGACCGTAGAGGGTGGCCGGATCGTCGCTGCAGTGGGGATTGGGGGGCAGGTCAGGTCTGCCACGATCGACACTGGAGCGACACGCAGTTTCCTGAGTGAAGATTGCGTGCGCAAGTGGGCGATTCGGGGAGAGGCACAGGATGTGCAGACTCGAATCCATCTAGCTGACGGATCGACTCTAGAGGTTAATAGGCTACTGTGGATGGATGTCAACATGGCCGGCAAGACGATCAGCATGCCAATGCTGATTATGCCCTCCATGCTGGACCACATCATCCTCGGCATGGATTTTCTTTGTGCCATGGGCACTACCATACGATGCGGCAACGCCGAATTGATCCTCGAGATGGTGGTGGTACCGGCCGCAGGGCTGGCAGTACCACCCAGCAACGAGGAGCCGACAGAGGGCATCCCGCTCATGGAGAGGGGAGCGCCTGCTTGGCAACCGGGTGGCGTGGTTGTAGAGGGTAGGACGGAAGCCGAGCGTTGTTCAAAGATTGAAGGGGCCGATTCCGGCCGGGAAGAGGCTGCCGCGGAACGGCAGAAGCGGTTCAGTCTGCGTCGCACCAGTTCGTCGATAGAGGATTGCCGGGAGATGGGCAAAAGAGGGAAGCAGACTGAGTCCTGCACCGGTTCAGGGGTTGCCGACGGGAATCGGGGGGCCGTGAGTGGGGGTAAGAGCCAAGCCGACCCACAAGGTGAGGCATCCCGGCTCGAGTTGTCGGTCATCCAAAAGGAAAATAGCTATGAGTCCCCCGTAGCGGAGGCAGAGTGGCCAGCGGATCTGGAACCAGAACTGCAGGAGTTCTTGGCATCAGAACTGGCACTCTTCGATAATCTGAAAGGAGTCTCACATATTGCCGAGCATAGGATAATAATGAAGGATAGCAAGCCCCTGAAACAGAGATATTATCCCAAGAACCCGGCTATGCAAAAGGTAATCGATGAGCAGGTGGAGGAGCTAATCCAGGCGGGTGCCATTGAGCCGTCGCGTAGCCCACACAGCGCCCCAATAGTCCTGGTCAAGAAAAAGACTGGGGAATGGCGCATGTGTATAGACTATCGGCAGCTCAATGCGCACTCTGTGCCGGACGCTTATCCAGTCCCTCGGATTAACCACATCCTCGAAAGATTGCGCCATGCTCGCTACATTTCCACTCTAGATTTGAAGAGCGGGTATTGGCAAATCCCCATGGCGGCCGAAAGCAAGGAGTGCACGGCGTTTACTGTGCCAGGGAGGGGTTTATTCCAATGGCGGGTGATGCCATTTGGTCTCCACTCAGCTTGCGCGACGTTTCAGCGGGCGTTAGATTCGGTGATAGGGCCCGATATGGAGCCGCACGCGTTCGCGTATCTAGACGATATCGTGGTGATAGGAGCGACCCGAGAACAACATGTTGCCAATCTAAGGGAAGTTTTCCGCCGTTTGAGGGCCGCTAACTTGAAGGTAAACAGAAAGAAGTGCAGCTTCTTTCGGCAACGGCTGGTTTATCTCGGGCATGTGATTAGTGGGGAAGGTATTCGGACTGACCCTGACAAAGTGGAGGCGATCAGAAATCTAAAGGCCCCATCTTGTATTAAAGAGTTGCGCCAATGTCTCGGTATGGCTTCGTGGTACCGGCGATTTGTGCCCAATTTTGCGTCCTTAGTCCAACCCATGACGGCGCTTCTGAGAAAGGGTAGGAAGTGGTCATGGGGGAAAGAACAGGAGGAGGCACTGGGCCAGTTGAAAGAGAGCCTGACCACTGCCCCTGTTCTAGCGTGTCCGGACTTCTCGGCCAAATTTGTGTTGCAGACCGACGCGAGCAATTATGGGCTCGGTGCGGTACTGACGCAAACAATAGAGGGGCAGGAGCGGGTAATAGCCTATGCGAGCCGGAAGCTGCTCAAGGCTGAGGAGAATTATTCCGCTACTGAGAAAGAGTGTCTCGCGATTGTGTGGTCGATCAGGAAGCTAAGGTGTTACCTCGAAGGGTACCGCTTCGAAGTGATCACAGACCACCTCGCTCTCAAGTGGTTGAACTCGATCGAAAGTCCTTCTGGTAGGATAGCACGATGGGCACTGGAACTGCAACAGTTCCAATTTGATGTTCAATACCGTCGGGGCAAGCTAAATGTGGTTGCTGACGCGTTATCCCGACATCCCCTAGAGATCTGCCAGCAAGCAGTGGTGGTCGAGACCCCCTGCAAGTGGATCGCGAGTATGCGGGTCAAAATCGCCGAAGAACCAGACAAGTATCCCGATTTTGTCGAGGAAAATGGGCAGCTCTACCGTCATTTGGGTCATAGGCCAGATGATGAGGATTACATTCCATGGAAACTTTGTGTTGCTAGCGATCAGCGGGGAAGGGTGCTGCAGGAGTGCCATGACGCTCCCACTGCCGGACACCAAGGCGTGAGGAAAACTGTGTCTAGGCTCGCCCAAAGATATTATTGGCCAGGTATGTTTCGGGATGCTGCCAAGTACGTGAAGTGCTGTGAGCTATGCCAAAAATTTAAAATGGAACAGCTAAAGCCAGCCGGTCGGATGCTGACAAGGCAGGGGGCAGAGCCTATGGCAGTGTTATGTGCTGACTTCGTTGGTCCCTTACCTCGTTCGAAGCACGGCAACTCGATGTTGTTGGTGTTTCATGATGCTTTTTCGAAGTGGGTCGAATTGGTCCCCTTCCGGAAAGCCACGGCGAGTCAATTGCAGACAGCTTTCAGAGAACGAATCTTGAGCAGGTTTGGTGTACCCAAGAAGTTCGTGTGTGATAATGGGGTCCAATTCACGAGCAAGAATTTTAAGTCATTTTTGGGTTCTCTGGGCGTGGAAATCCAGTATACGGCCCCTTATTGTCCGCAGGAAAATCCCACTGAGAGAACTAACCGCACTGTGAAAACCATGATAGCGCAATTTATTGAAGGCCATCAGAGTTCGTGGGACGAACTGTTGCCGGAAATATCGCTTGCGGTCAACTCCAGTGTGGCTGACTCGACCGGGTTCACTCCAGCATTCCTGATGCAGGGTAGAGAACCACGTCTTCCCGCCGCTTTGTACGACGAGGTCACACCTGGATCGGCAACTACTGCACTTGACCCTAAGGAAAGGGCTAAAAGGCTAAAAGAGATTTTCGATATAGTCCGCAGTAATCTTCAGCGTGCATCTAAGGACCAGGGGCGCCATTATAATCTCCGAAGACGGGAATGGCGACCTGCTCTGGGTGCGATGGTTCTGTTGAGGCAGCATCAGCTGTCCAATGCTGCAGAGGGCTTCGCAGCAAAATTGGCGCCGCAGTTCGACGGCTCCTACCGCGTTATGAAATTCGTCTCCCCCAATATCGTGCGTCTCGCAAAACAGGGCGAACGCAAGCGAAGGGTGGCCAATATAATGCAACTTAAACCTTTCTTTCAGGGAGAAACAGAAGGCGAAGAGGACCAAGAGGAGCTCAACGCCAGCGGGAGTAAGAACGCGACCCCCCTATAGACTTAACCCTAGTTGTATTTTTAAGATAACCTAAGTAACCTTATAACTCCGTAGTTTGTGAGCTGCACTGTTAGGGCAGGAGATACTAATTAAGTTCACTAGCGAGATAATGACTAAGTTAATCCCACAGATGGACAACGTAATTGAAATTAGCAGTGACGAGGAGGCCAGGGTTGAAGACGACGACAGCGACTGCACGGAGCCGCGACCCGAGTCACCGGGTGCTGACCGCCGCCGAGACCCGCGCTACGGCCACGGAGCATACCGGCAGAGGTTTGAAGAGGACGCACACCGATGCCGTTTCTCAATATTCTCCAACACCACCGACACGGTGGAGCAGTTGGACGGCATCGTGATGCACATGCGCGTGCAGGTGACGACCCTCATAAGGCAGGCGCCCCGATCGCGCAACCCACCCCCATATGTGGAGGAGGTGCTAGAGGAAGCAGCGGGAGTGGCAGAGGTCGATGCCGTTCCCGGAGAAGCAATCGCCGAAGAGCAGCAAGCACCGCAAGACCCAAGCGACATGCCGACGGACGAAAAGGAGTTGTGGGAGGACGTCCTTGATCTGTTCGACGGCATAGAGGGGTGGGAGACGGAGCCAGGGTCGACGCTCGACGGCTGGGCCGAATCGGAGGATGGGTCCATTCCTGTCACCCTCCCCCGGACCGAGCAAAGGGATGCAACACCGCCAGGCTGGAGAGTGTTTCCCCGCGGAGGAGTCTTGAGCCCGCGGCTGGTGGAGCTAATCCGGGCCGAACTGGCGCGGTATGCCGGCAGGGCTCGGCGTACCCGATTTCGTGTGACGGAGGGCAGCTCCGTATACAGTATCACCTTCAATGCTGCCGGAGAGGTGACAGTTTCGAGGCTGGAGTAAGGGGGGTGTAAGGAGGCTTTGAGCAACCCCCTTACAAGTGGCGCCCGAGCCTTATCCATTAGTTTATACATTAGCGAGTAAGGGCGCGAAGCCAACCTCATTTTGTTGCGCACGGAGCGCCAGCGCCTTGCGCGCTATAAACATGTATAGCGTTAGTAATAAACATAATCTAAGCAGTTAACGAATGAGTTTGAATTTAAACGCAACGATCCTCTGTCACAGCTGGCACGCGCAGCTGATATAGTTCTCAATCCTGCCACCAGAGTGCGGCTTCAGTCAAAGCAAAGCTGCGAGGTGAAGAGCGAA
The DNA here is from genome assembly GCA_035043065.1 of Hirtodrosophila confusa. Classification (NCBI taxonomy): domain Eukaryota; kingdom Metazoa; phylum Arthropoda; class Insecta; order Diptera; family Drosophilidae; genus Hirtodrosophila; species Hirtodrosophila confusa. The sequence continues at coordinate 277,982 of JAWNNI010000169.1, forward strand.
AGCTCTGAGGTGGAGAGCGAAAGTTCGTGGTAGGGTTGATCTTTTCAGGCACGCGCGTGGCTAAGCCGGGCAGAGTAGATCACTTAGCGGGCGACAAACAAAGTGAGTAGACGTGCGTCGGAAGCACGTAGGGTAAAAGAGCGTGAGTAGAAGAGCCGTTAGGCGGCAGTGCAGCAGGGCACGCGTAGCTGTAAAAAACTAACAGTAAGAAGCCGGAATAAAGATAATCCAAAATAACTAAATGATTGTCTTTATTTCTGCGTAGAACATGTAATAACTAATTCTAACCGTAGAGCGAGGTTTATCCCGCCGCCCGTGTGAGCAATCCCGGCATTTATAAAACACACTAATACTAACCGTAGAGCGAGGTTTATCCCGCCGCCCGTGTGAACAATCCCGGCATTTGTAGAAATAATAATAATACTAACGTATAGCGAGGTGTATCCCGCCGTCCGTGTGAGCAATCCCGGCATTGATAACACTAACCATTGTACAAAGTGAGGGTTAGCCTGCTGCCCGTGTGAGGAATCCCGGGCCTTCGTAGAGTAGTCGTTCGTAGACCGGTTGACCAGTAGAGCACCAGCGGTAGAATCCTGGTCAGCTCCTGGTCAAATATCCCGTGCAGAGTTGTACGAGGCCGTAGTATTAGCACATATATTCCCTCTAGAACCTTTCCCTTCCCTACGCCCAGCGTCCCAGTACATCTTACAAATTTTCTTGTAAGTGTTGGACTCATACAGACTGAGATCTGTACACCGGCTGGAAAACTCCCTTACAATGTCGATGGCTTTAAACTCAAAAATCAGATCGTTTGGACTGAATCCTGAAGTGTCGTTGCGTTGCGAATTCATAGTCCATTGTAGATTTCGTAAAGTAAGATCCCAGTCCTTTGGTGTCTCGTTTGTGGTTCGTATGAAGTTCAGGATCGTTTGGTTGGCGCGCTCAACTTGTCCGTTGGCACGCGGAGTACGGACAGCGTTTTTGATGTGTTGAATCTGGTTATGCTTACAGTAGTCCTCGAACTGTTTGGAGGTAAATGCGGTTCCTCGGTCGGAGACCATAATTTTTGGCAAACCAAAATAGATTGATATTTCGTTTAATGCATTTACGACTGGTTGCGTTTTTGTGTTCTTCACGGGCTTAACGATGAGATATTTGCTGAACGAGTCGGAAATTGCGAAGACATGCGTATTTTTACATTTGCTCTTAACAAACGGACCCAAATGATCCACATGCAGTTTCCGAAACGGTATAGGCTCGATATCGCTGTAATGCAAGCTTCCTTCTGGCTTTCCTCCCTTGGATTTAAAGTAACAACATCGTACGCATGATGAAATATATTCTTTTACGTATTTTCTTATTTTCGGAAACCAGAATCGTTCTTGTATACGCAAAATCGTTTTGTCTAAACCAAAATGTCCGGCATCGTCATGACATAGCTTAACAATACGCCATCTCACTGCTTTCGGCACCACAAATCGCGCTGTTTCATTTACCTTGCGATATAACGTAGTCCTGTCGAATTTGTTTGATTTATCATTATGGTGTATTCCTTGCAGAACTCCAATAATTTCCATAGCGTCGACATGAGCCATCTTGGTCCCTTCCCGATGGATAATTTCGCAGTCGTAATCATGGATACTAAACCACCAGCGTGCTATTTTCGGTATGAGTTCTTTATTTGATTTTTCCTTTGCAATAGCAGCACAATCGGTGACGAGACGAAACGGTTTTCCCAGTACGTAAACTCTAAATCTTTTTAGCGTTTCGACTACGGCCAAAATTTCCAGCTCATAGCTGTGTTAACGACTCTCGGCATCATTGCAATGACGACTAAGGTAACAAACAGGCTTCCAATCAATGTTGTCAACAGACTGTAATAAAACCCCTGCGAGTCCTGTTGCACAAGCGTCAGTATGAACCTCGTGATACGCTGAGAAATCATACAATGCAAGCACGGGTACGCAGCATAACTTTTCGATAAGTTCTTTATTTGTCCATTCAAAATTTCCTGCTTCTGATTTTCGTAGAAGTCGAGTTAGTGGTCTTGAAATCAATGAATAGTTTTTTACAAATTTTCGAAAAAATCCGGTGAGACCTAAGAAACGTCTAACTTCGGTTACGTTCGTGGGCGTCTTGAAGTTTTTGATTGCGCCAATTTTATCTTCGCCTGGTGTTATGCCATTTTTATTTACAATATGGCCAAGGAAGGTAATTTCTGTTTGTAAAAATTTGCATTTGTCGAAACGTAATTTCAAACCACTTTCTTTAAGAATTTCAATCATTCTTTCTAGGCGCTTAATTCCCTCTTCAAATGACTTACTTGGAATTCTATCATTCGTCTATAATTCGTCTAAATTACATCATCCAGATATGCTAGAACCTCTCCAGGCTTCATTCGACTTATTACCTTATTCATTACGCATTGGAAGACAGCTGGAGCGTTGATCAAACCGAAAGGCAGTCTATTAAATTCGTAATGCCCATCAGAAGTGACAAATGCTGTGTACATCTTAGACAGTTCGTTTAATTCGTTTTGGTAGTAACCCATACGTAGATCAAGCTTTGTGAAATATTCGTTACCTGATAGTTGTGCAAACTGCTCCTCTAAATTTGGCATAGGAAACGGTATTTTGGTCGTGATGGTATTAAGTCGTCGATAATCGATACACATACGAAGTTCCCCATTCTTTTTACTGACAATAACAATGCCGGATGCGTACGGTGAATCCGACGGTCGAATAATATCGCATTCTAGAAGATCTGCTATCATATTTGCGACAATGGGACGTTGGGCAAATGGTATTCGATACGGTTTTGTATAAATGGGCACGTTTGACGTAAGAGAAATATCCATTTTCGTTAATGAACATTTTCCCAGCTCCATGTTTTTATACGCGAAACATGCAGCGTTATCCGTAATTACTTTTTCGACTATTTCGTTCTCAACTGCCTGTAAATTGTCGTTCGCGCGTATTTTCCTTATATTTTCAATAAAACATTCATTACCGTGAATGATCAGTTTGTTACCGTCGTGACATAGAATGTCTTTGCCCAAAAGTACATTTTCGGAAAGTAGGCCGTCATCTACTAAAAGCGTTTCAGTTTCGTAAATGTTCTCATCAATGACTATTTTTGCGACAAGTTTTCGAGTGCAAGAGTATATCCCTCCACCAAATCCTTTTAATGTTACCGCGCAGCGTTGCGATACACCAACTTGATCGGCAAACGTTTTTCGCACTAGTGTCCGAGTACTACCGGGATCTACAAACGCATTGGTCCCGTTGCCGTTAACCGTAATAAATTTACAAATGTCATTTTCCCGGTATTTCCCTATTTTATTAATTCGTTGAGTTGACTTTTGTTTTTCGGGACAATTTACGGTGTCGTGAGTAGTACGATTACAACCAGCACAGCGTGGTTTTCGTTGGGGCTCAGTACATTTGGCAGCATAGTGCCCAGTTTTCTGGCAGTTATAACATTTTATACTATTTTCGCCATTCTCATCGTTTTGGCGAGTTGACGTTGGTGTTTCATTGCTCTTTTGAGGGAACGATGTTGTTGAACGTTTAGTACTACCAAACGGTGTATGTCTAATTTCGTTGTGGGCGCTGTACGTTATTATATCGCCTAATAATCTGTTACAAGATTCGTAATCGTTCGATATCTTCCTTTTCAAGTCATAATCATTGATACCATTTATAATATGTGTCGAAATCGCTTAATTAGCTAACTCACCCTATTTACCTATTGCGACCATCTTGTAGTAATATTCTTGTGGCGACTCATTGACGGCTCTGCGTGTTCTCGACATTCTGACGTGAACATCAGCTGCGTTTTCGATGCATGGAAAACTTTCTAAGAACTTTCCGGAAAACCCTGTCCAAGATTGAAAAACCTCTTCGATTGAGTCGACCCAGTATTTTGCAGCACCTAGCATCTTCTGTTGCACCCCAAAAATCAGTGCTCGATCATCCCATTCATATGCGTTACGAAGTGATTCAACACGTTTAATAAACTGTCGTGAATCCAGCGATTTATCGGACGAAGGACTAAATTCTAGAGCAATGCCACAATCTCTCTTATACTGCCATACGGATTATAATTATTTGTTTTATTTTCGTATAACACTTCACGTTCATTGTTCTGTGCATTGTTATGATACATATTGTTCGGATAGGTATGCATACTCCATTAGCTACATTTCCATTGGGCGCGTACATATGTGATTCAGCAACATGTTGCCGCGACGTTGCAACACTTGCTAGATCCGTTTGCCCATGCAGCTGAGACGTAGCTACATTGCCATTGGGCGCGTACATGTTCGAGTCCACGATCGGGGATGGTCGCGAAAGAATCGAACATGTTACATGTCGTTCTTTGGTCGTTGGAGTTGTATGGGCTTCGTGAGTTTGTAATGGTGAAATAGCAGAGTTGACAGTTACTTTTTCTGGCACGCTGCTATACTTTTTTCCGTGCGACTCGAAGGCGCCATTGGCAGTAAACGCGACGAATGCATCGAGGGTTGAAAAAACTTTTCTTGCAGTTCACGTATTGTATTTTCAAGCATATCAATTCTTTCTCGCATAGATTGATTCTGCATTTCTGCACTACCGTATTCGTCATCACTGCCATGCTCACGTAAACGTTGCATTAGTTGCTCTCTGTTTCCCGATGTTGATAGACCAGCATGTCTACACTTTTCTTGCAGTGACTTCTTGCGCTGATACTTATTTCCCGTCATTGTTCACAAACTTTTGTGTCTACTCTCGTAGTCGTTTTTCATACACACACAATTAAATACGTTGTCCGCTGTACATTTTCCGTTTTTCGCTAAAACACTCGTTTTGTTTTTTTTTTCAGTTTTTGATTGTAGCACTCATTATTTAATTAACCACTTGTACTAATTAATCCCACTTCTGACTTGTCAGCAAGGTCATTTTTGGCGTGGTTGGATGTTCATAGCAGCTTAAAAATGGTAAATGAGAACTCGATAGCGATTCCATTTTAGAACAAGTTTAATTATAGTTTAATGAATTCAAGATTACATTTTTATACATCAGAGTAGATATCTTATAAGGTTTTTACATAAGTATGTGTTTTCAAATTAATAAGCGTCTCTCTCAGCTGCAATGCGTCTGCTCGTTGTCACTGCTCAAAACCCACTCCCGGAAGGCAGCCGAACAAGGCTTTGCCTACGACTCGCTGCAACTCCATCATGTTCGATGTTGTTTAAGAATTATCGTGTGACACCTAGCAGGGTATTATAATTTTGACTCGAAATGTGTAATTGACTGAAGAAGACGTTACCGACCCAACAAAGTATATATATTCTAAATCAGCATGAATAGCCGAGTCGATATGTCCGTCTGTCCGTCCGTCCGTCCGTCCGTCCGTCTGTCCGTCTGTTTCCATGCAAGCTAGTCTCTCAGTTTTAAAGCTAGATCGGACCACTATAACATATAGCTGCCAAATGTTTACTCCCTTCAACAAACAAGATTCAGTGCTGCAGCGCGGGGAAAGAATCAGCACAGCCACCATTTTAAATGCCTCGCTTGCGCTGTCGCTTGCGTTGTGTCTCGTGTGTGTGCGTCCTTGTGTATGTGTGTGTGTATGTGTAAGTGTCAAAGACGCGATCGGAAATTTTTGATCTGGGCTAAAGCATTCTTACTTGTTTTATATGAAAAACTTGTTGGTTTATTAATGTATCCTTACCAAACTTTCCCCAACCGAGCCTCTAAAGAGTTTATACAATCTGGCCAAATTTGGTCAAAATCAGACCACTGTATCACTATATCAAACTTTTTGCTTATCCAAACTAAGTAAGAGTTCTATTATACTTCAACTAGTTTCCTATAATTTTTATCAAAATCGGGCCGCATGGCTCCCATAGGTGCAGTGAGACGAAAATCTAGATTTGTATAAAAACATTTTTGCTAGGGTATATAGCTTCGGCACTCCGAAGATAGTCGTTTTATTTTTCTATTTATTCAATGGAGAATTTAGAAACAATAGCTTTGACAGCCACGAGCTGGTTAACCTGTTCCTGTTTTCAGTAGCACCAGCCTTTGAAAAAAGACGCTCTGCTGGTACCGAAGTGTACCAGTACCTATTAAAGAACAATAACGACGAGCTATAAGATAAAGCTTAGGGTAGATGGTACGCATCTCCTTCCATGCGTTGGCAATACAGGAGCATTTATGAAAAAGCTGAGCTCGTCCTTTATTTGAGATGGGTCACTATATTTTTTACGACGCTTGGGTGCCAGGGACTTATGGTAGGCCCATAAATCGAACTCAATTTCGCCAGTAGATGATCCGTCACTTACGCTTCCCTGGATTTAATTTGGTTGTAAAAGCATCGCCATTTCTTTACTTTTTTGCTTCAAGGCAATGGGATCTTGGAAATCAATTTTCTTGAAGCGCGTGTCTAGCAAAGTTGCGGCCAATAAAAACGACTGTTTCATTGCTCCAAATCGACGATCTAACTGCCCCAATAAAGCCGTTTTCAGCTTTCTTCCCGTAGGTGACTTGCAAAGCACCTTTATAATTTGCTGGCGTCCACAATTTACAATCGGTATAACTTGGCACAGAGTAGCATATTTCTCACCACTTATCCGAGAAGTCATGGCTTCCAATGGCTTAAGCAACGCAATGATTTCAATTATTTCATCTTTGTCCTTAGTTGATATAATTTGCGGGGCATCTGAAAAGCTTAAATTCACTTGCCAATGAACAAAATTAACTTCAAGAAGCACTCCAGCATATAAAATGAATAATTCCTGGTTTTCACGTCGAAAATAACCGAATGTGTGTTTAGCCTTTAAGACTTTTCCTTCTGGGCAATTAATCTCGATGCTTCTTCAATATTCATGGCAATCACGCACTCTAAATTTAAAGTGTGCGCGAAGCATGGGATATGGTGCGCTTTTTCAAAGCTTGATACATCGCTTTAACAATATTTGGGCCATTATCTATCACCACTGCCGTAACCTGGTCTTTAATAATTGAAAACTTCTCCAACGAAGTCATAAGCACTTCAGAGATGTGCTCAGCTATGTGGGCTTGAGTTAATTTAAATACTCCAAGTGTGGAACAAATTTGCTCATTGTCAAACAAACCGTTTAGAGATACTCATGCTGTTCAAATTTATGTCAATTCATATATCTGTAGTCAATGATATGCCTGACACTTGGCATACCATTTTTTTTGAACTTATCAACCTCCTTCTCATACAATTCTTCCATTTCAGCCTTGATCGTATTCCTTGCTGGAGCTTAATAGAGGGGATGGTGCTCCTTCATTAGTTTCAAAAATCCGTTTCCTAAATTTATATTTAATATTAATGACACTGTAATAATAGTCATATTTTATAATACATTATTACCTTCTACATGTGAAAATGGGAAATTATTCATCACAATCGTTTCAACAATTGACTTTGTCATCTTGTTATGCTTGGAGCCACCTGATGCATAGCTATTCAAGTTTGAAAATGCCGCTTGCATGTTGAGTTGCCACTGGTTTTGGACTTAGGCTTCATCCAGAACATCCATGTTCTCCTCTTCGCCTTCAGAGTCTTCATTGCAGATGGTTGGTGTATAAAAATAATAAAATTTAAAATATATTCATTATTAATGAAAACTGAAATACTTACCTCGAAGGACGCGAACTGTTTTGTATTTTTAAGTTTCAAGTGCTGATGCATGTTTGTTGTGTTTCTGCAATATTTAAATTGCTTTTCACACAATCGGCACTGCACTTATTTTCATAAGTTTTGGAATAATATTTCCACACTATGTTGTTGACTTAATCAATCTTTGAAAATTGCTCTCCCACCTCATTTGTGCACTTACGCGCAAATAATGATGCGAATATTTGAGAATATAATTGATTAAAGATTCAAAGATTCGAAACACATTTTGCGATACAATTAAATCGGGAATTGAAACAAAATAATCGATTAATATGTATCATATGATTAATCACTATTTATGAACAATGTAAATAATAAGAGGCCAAGCTGACTTTTTGTGGTACTCCGGAAGTTACTTGTACAAACTTAGAGACTAAGCCTTTAAAATAAACCTTTTGGGTTCTAAGACTAAATAGTTTGAGATCCAAAGAATGAAGTTATTTGGAAATCGCAGAAGATGAAGTTTGTAAAGTAAGAGAGATGTTTAACAGAATCAAAAGCCTTACTGAAATCAGTGTAAATAACATCTGTTTGCATTTTAGCTTGAAATCCCTTTATGACAAGAGAAGTGAATTCAAATAGGTTAGTGGTAGTATATCTATATTTCAAAAAACCGTGCTAGCCGGGTGAAATTATAGATCTACAAAAATGTGAGTTCTAAAGATTAATTCTTTGAACAAAGTTTATGTTTATTATCCCACAGTTTTTACTCCCTGTATCCATAAAATGTGTAAAAGTGGGTACTTAATCTGTGCAAATATATGTAACAGGCAGAAGGAGACACCTCCGACCCTATAAAGTACATATATTCTTGATCAGTATAAGGAGAAATTTCGATTTGGCCTTGTCCGTCTGTCTGTCCGTATGCATAAACGCAAAAATCTCAGCAACTATGAGAGCTAGAGACACCAAATTTGGAATGTTCGTGTATAGCAGGCGCAGAAGAAGCACAGCCACCACTTAAAATGCATCGTTGCGCTGTCGATTGTGCTGTCGCAGTTAAGAACAATGTTCCCATAATTGCCATGTGCAAAACGGCCAGTGCAGACTCACTGAAAATGCACTTGGTCAACCTAACACGCCTGCAGCGCATGCAGCACATTCGCCACGTGCGCCGAGTCAACAGTTAACGATATCCACCGTGGGATCTTGCGTTACGATCACCACCGTGGGACCGTCTTTTGGGGCATTTGATACCATTAGCGGCAATGCACCGAAAAGCTACAGCGACAACGGCAGCAGTGGCAGCGGCGACAGCAGCAGCGGCAGCAGGGGTCTTTAAACTAAGTTAATTCTGTCTTTAGTTTTAGTTCCATTTTGTAACCCAGAATAAACGGATATATTTTTTTCGAAAGTACCTTCAAAAAAAAGCTGCAGCGCGAGAGTGAACGATTGTGAACTGTTATTTCCACGGTCAAAAACAAAAATTTGCTAATAGCCTATAGTGTCCGTCGTAGGGTACCGCGAAATCAAGCGTGAGCTAACAGGATTCTTAGTAACGGTACTCCATTGTGGAACAAGACGAAGAGGACACATCCCGGCCACCGTCGCGGGAATCACCAATGATAACAAGTAAGAATGCTATAGTCGAGTATACCCGACTACGAAACTCCCTGTACCCAGGTCTAAAACATCCAATCACATCTAAGTCCACTTACCCATACACACACACATACACAAAGACGCACGCACACAGGCGGCAAAAGTGGCTGTGCTTCTTCTTCCCCCCTCTCGCTGCATTACTGAATCTTCTTTCGTGAATAACTTCCGTGTTTATTATCCGATCAACTTGAAATTTGGACAGTAGATTAAAAGAGACTAAAGTATTGTACATGCCAAATCTTAAAGCTGTATCTTGAAAATTGTTACTGTAAAACGGTTTTAATCGATTTGCGGGGGAAAGGGGGAGATATCTGAAATATGAAACAAACTTGATCTGCGTATGCTATACAGGAACCTACATTCCAAATTTGTCTCTAGCTATTATAGTTGCTGAGATCGACGCGTTCATCCGGACAGACAGACAGACGGACAGACGGACAGACAGACGGACATGGCCAAATCGAAATCTCTTTGATACTGATCAAGAATATATATACTTTATAGGGTCGGAGATGTCTCCTTCTGCCTGTTACATACTTTTGCACAAATCCAATACCCCTTTTACCCATTTTAGGTACAGTTAGTAAAAATATTACTGTAAGCGTAGTGATTAAGTTAAACAATCAAAACAAAATTGAAAAACCAAAAATCATAAGTAAAACAAGTAAGAATGCTATAGTCGAGTAAGCCCGACTACAAAACTCCCTGTACCCAAGTCAAAGATTTGCGATCGCATCTACGTACACTTCCACACACAAACACACATACGCAAAAGACGCACACACACGAGCGACAGCTCGAGCGCAGCGCAAGCGAGGCATTTTAAGTGGTGGCTGTGCTTCTTCTTCCCTTGCGCTGAAGCACTGAATCTTCTTTCGTTAATTACTTCCGTGTTTATTATCCGAACGACTTGAAATTTGGACAGTATATTATGAGTGACTAAAGTATTGCACATGCCAAATCCCAAAGCCATATCTTAAAAACTGTTCCTGTAAAACGGTTTTTATCGAATTGCGGGGGAACGGGGGAGATATCTCAAATCTAAAATAAACTTGACCTGCGCCCGCTATACACGAACCTACATTCCAAATTTGGTGTCTCTAGCTCTTCTAGTTGCTGAGATCCTTGTGTTCATACATACGGACGGACAGACGGACAGACGCACAGACGGACGGACTGACGGACGGACGGACAGACGGACAGACAGACGGACATGGCCAAATCGAAATCTCTTTTGATACTGATCAAGAATATATATACTTTATAGGGTCGGAGATGTCACCTTCTGCCTGTTACATACATTTGCACAGATTTAGTACCCCTTTTTAACCATTTTATGGGTACAGGGAGTAAAAATTAGAAAAAATTATCACACACAGTAAAATCATAAAAAACAAACTTCCCGGCAAGCGCAGTATAACTTTTTCCAAGCCTGCGATTCCAAAGGGACCCTGGTAAAGGAACAAACCAGCTACTGGTTTTCAAAAGAAAAAAAGAGGAAACAAGACAAATTTAAATTCGAGTCAAAAAACCAAAATAATTATTGAAACCAGACTCCTAGTGTAAGAAAATTGGAAGAAACAAGTAAGAATGCTATAGTCGAGTATACCCGACTACAAAACTCCCTGTACCCAGGTCAAAAATTTCCGATCGCATCTTCGTATATTACACATACACACACATACACAAGGACGCACACACACGAGCCACAACGCAAGTGACAGCGCAAGCGAGGCGTTTTAAATGGTGGCTTTGCTTCTTCCCGCTTCAGCACTGAATCTTCTTTCGTGAATAACTTCCGTGTTTATTATCCGATCGACTTGAAATTTAAAAAGGAAATTAAGAATGACTATGGTAATGTACATGCCAAATCTTAAAGCTATATCTTGAAAATTGTTTCTGTAAAACGGTTTTTATCAATTTGCGGTGGAGCAGGGGGAGATATCTAAAATATGAAACAAACTTGATCTGCGTATGGTATACAGGAACCTACATTCCAAATTTGGTGTCTCTAGCTCTTAATGTTGCTGAGATCGACGCGTTCATACGGACAGACGGACAGACAGACGGACATGGCCAAATCGAAATCTCTTTTGATACTGATCAATAATGTATATACTTTATAGGGCCGGAGATGTCTGCCTGTAACATACATTTGCACAGATTTAGTAGCCCCTTTTTACCCATTTCATTGGTATGGGGAGCAAAAAAGGAACCTATACGTTAAGTAATAAGCGAAACACTATCTTAGTTATTGCTGTTCAAACTCTCAAATCCGCACAAATAATTTATATAACAGTCCGCATTCATTCACCAAAATCTAACCAAGTATTGTCCGAAGCGTCCATCCATTCCTATTCGCTTTAAAACCGTTTCATAGAAAATATGCCAGATAAGTTAGTAGCAGCCATGTCGGGAATAGGTATAGCTAGTGGTTCCCAACCTCCGCGGCCACCAGGCACTAACACACCTGCAGCTAGCTCCGAGTTAAAGGATGTAATAAGGTGCATGATCAGACAAGTATTTCTTCAAGAGACAGCAGCGCACGGGCACGAACATTATAGTGACATACCGTTTGTGAGACCAAGGCAAGGTGAAGAATCTGAGAAAGAACCCGACACATGCCAAAGAATTCTCAGGGGACTGGACATCGTTCAACTCATGGAAAAAAATTTCGAACGAATTATGAGTATCTTTGAAGGTCAGGAGACAACGTACAAATATTACTTAGTAACTTTAGCTGTTCGTACCAAGGTAGTTGGTGAAGCCGAGAGTCTTGGTGTCCCATAACACCCCAATTACGCTGATAAACGAGATTTAAAAACTCTCGAATAGCAGAAGTTTGCGCTCACACAGGGACGTATGACAATTAACGAATTCTATCAAGGAATCTACCATCAGCTGTCATTAATTCTGAATCAGATAGGAGCACAAGAAGTAACTCCAGAAACCATCAGTGCGTTGACTGATAATTACCGCGGAAAGGCTCTAGACACGTTCATAAGGGGTATATGCGGTGACTTGAAACGACATTTGGGAATAAAAGAGCCAAGAGACCTGAGCCACGCACTCCATTTGTGTAACTTATTGGAATACCAAGAACACCGAAACTTCTTTGTTCCTAAAGTCAGACAACAGCCCCACCTTTGCCACCAAGACAGACAAGCTCGAGATTCCAGGCATCCAAACCTTTCAACAACACCCCCTCTAATCAATGGAGAAATTTTGACCCTAGACTTTACTATGCACCAAGTAGCCGTCGGATAGTGGGGTATCAGAACCAGACTGCACCTCAACAGTACAGGCAACCTCAACAAATTGTACAAAGACCATACCAGCAGCCATTCCCTACAAACGGGCCGTACCAGGCTGCACCTCCGCGTCCGTCAGCTCCTAAACCGAAACCTAAACCAGTTACGATGGACATTGACCATTCTGTCCGATCAAATCGCATTAATTACATGAACAGACAACGATATAGCAGACAAACGTCCCCCCGCACAAATGCAATCAGGACCTCCACAGAAATACCAGAGCCAACTCCACGTAACCACAGGAGAAGTAAAACCAATCGCAGAGGAGAGAGAATATGAATCCTCGTATCTTCTGAAATCTCCAAGCAAGCTTATTTTAAAAGTTGGAATCAAGAAAGAGCAGTAGGTTCTTACGAAGAAACTTACGAAGGGGAACAAGAGTGTGCCTCAGAAGTCGCAGACACAACTGACATTCATTTTTAGTTCCTCGTTGCCTTTAACTGTACTACGAGGGACGGTAAGATATTCAAATTTCTAATAGACACAGGTTCAAATCAGAATTACATTCAATCGAACTTAGTACCAAATCTCAAGCTTTACGATAACCCGTTTTTTTCAAATTCATTTGGTGGCCAGACGAAGATCACTCACCACACTCATCTTAATTTATTCAGTTGCAATCACATTCCTGTTAAGTTCTTCTTACTTCCAACCTTGAGAACATTCCACGGTATTCTAGGTAACGACACACTTAAACAACTTAATGCAGTAATCGATGTCAAGAATGCCATTTTAATAGTAAGTGGAGATTATAGAATCAATATCAAGCAACTAGCCACACAAGCAGTGAATAGTATAAAAATTAGAGCAGACCAAATGTCAAAAAGTCAGAAACAACTTATAGAACGTATCACCAAGACCCATACAGAACTAATCGCTGAGCCCGATGAAAAGCTAACTTATACCATAGCTGTAGAAGGCGAGATTAGGACCACATCAGACACACAGGTATAAAGCAAGCATTATCCTTATTTCGCTTCTCTACGAACAGAAGTAGAGAAACAGATTAACCAACTGTTAAATGATGGTATAATAAGACCCTCACGGTCACCCTATAATGCGTATACCAAAGAAAGCTGATGCTTCGTTAGAGAGGAAGTATAGAATTGTCATAGATTACAGAAAGTTAAGCGCGGTAACAAAATCGGATCGGTACTCGATCCCGGAGATTGGGAAGATTATCGCACAATTGGGCGAAAATAAATACTTCTCGGTGCTCGATCTAAAAAGCGGTTTACATCAGATCCGCTCAAGGGAAGATATAGAGAAGACAACATTCTCAGTGAACGGCGGGAAATTCGAGCTCACTAGACTACCGTTTGGACTAAAGAATTCTCCATCGATATTCCAGAGAACTTTAGATGGCATCTTACGAGACCATGTCGGAAAGAGATACTACGTCTAAATCGATGATATTATAGTTTTCAGTCAATCAGAAAGTGAGCACACTCAAGATCTCGAGGCAATATTCTCTACCTTGGCCAAAGCCAATATGAAGTTTTAAATCGACAAATGCGAGTTTTTCAAGACCGAGGTTGATTTTTTAGGTTTCACTATTTCCGCTTACGGCGTTAAAACCAATACCTATAATGTTAAAGCCATCCATAATTTTCCAGAGCCTAGACATTTAAGGACTTACGATCCTTCTAAGGCTTATCTAGTTACTAAGGACGTTTTATACGCGAATACTCTGAACTAGCAAAACCGCTAACAACCCTAATCAGGGATGACAATGGTCGTCTCTGGAAAAATATCTCCAATAAAGTAAAAATAACGTTTGACCATAATTGCATAGAAGCTTTCCAGAAAATTAAGAATACATTAGTTTCACAAGACGTGTTACTTGCATACCCAGGTTGCAAGAAAGAGTTTCAACTCACAACAGATGCTTCAAACTACGCCATCGGCGCGGTACTAGAACAAAATGAAGACATGGGCCATTCATTTCACGTACGCTATCAAAAACAGAAGAGAACTACGCCACAAATGAAAAGGAGATGTTGGCGATAGTGTGGGCTCTTCAAAGCCTACGAATGTACCTTTACGGTACCTCCAAAGTCATCATTCACACCGATCATCAGCGTCTTACTTTCGCATTAATCAGTAAAAACCACAATGGCAAGCTCAAAAGGTGGGAACGCAACCTTGAAGAGTACAACCACGAACTCCGTTTCAAGCCAGGAACTTCAAATGTAGTAACCGACGCTCTTTCTAGGAATCCCCCCGTTGCACAGATAAATAGTACCAATACACAGCGACGATAGCTCTTCTTATAATCTGATGACAGCTTTAGGTGATCCAATCAATGTCTTCAAAAAACAACTTTTGCTATTAACCTCGGAGAAGAATCCTATAAATTTGAACCACTTTTTCCGCAGTATCACAGGCATACTGTCAAGAAGAGTGACTATTCTGAGGAAGACTTGTTGAAAATATTAAAGGAAAGGCTTGACCCTAAATTAATAAAGGGCTTATTTACTTCCGATATGATAATTGGAAAAATCCAGAATATCTACATTCACTTCAGTAGTTACAAGCTCAGATACACGCAAACCCAGGTATTGGACGTAACATTACAATCAGACCAGACAGAGATCATAACCAAAGAACACTTGCAAGCTCATGGAAATCCAATGGAAAACAAAATACAAATACTAAATAAAGATTTCTTCCCCGGATTAACAAAAAAGGTTAGTCGCAGCGCTAAGCAATGCGAGACATGCAAGCTAGCGAAATACCATAGACACCCACAACATGGCAAAATTCAGGCAACACCAATCCCCACGTATGCAAGACAGATTATTCACATAGATTTGTACACCACAGAAAAAGAGGTAGTACTCACGGCAACAGATACATTTTCAAAAATAAGCACAAATAAAGGTGGTAAATTCAAAAGCAGCGGAAGATTTAAAATGAACTCTGCGGGAGATCATGATAGCATTCGGCATGCCGAAATCAGTTGTCATGGAGAATGAAAAAGCCTTGAATGCAGCTTCGATCAGGTTTTTGTTGAAAGACCAGCTCAAAGTAGAAGTTTATATGACACCACCGTATGCATCCACAAGCAACGGTCCAATCGAAAGATTTCACTCAATAATGTCGGAAATCATGAGATGTCTCAAAAAAGATGAGGACACAGGCAGTTTCGAAGATTTGATTTTCAAAACCGTACAAGAGTACAATCAGACAAACCACTCCACTACCAAGAAAAAACCCATATTGGACCCACAGGAATTAAAACAAGTAAGAACGTTGCAGTCGGACGCACCCGAGTGCAGAATACTATGTTCCCAGTCCTATATAATTTGGTTATTTGTGGGTTCGGAAAGAGACGCGAAAAAACAGTAGTCTGTATGCCAAATTTGGTGACTCTACTGACTGGGAGATAGATTTTGCTCCTTTGTGTGGGTGGGGGTGGGGGTCAAATTTTTTTTGATGCAGAGTAGTCCAGAAGGTTAACATTAGTTTGTATGCCAAATTTGATGACTCTACTTGTAAAGGTGTGGGAGATATAAATTTTTCTCCTATGCGGGGGAGGGGTTGGGGTGGTCAAACATTTTTTGTTCTCGGCACTTCATAAATTGAGGGCATAAACCAACATGTATACCAAGTTTGGTTGCTCAAGCTTAAAGATAAACGCAACAAAAATTGCGTTCATATGGACAGACGGACATTTCGCAAACCCAATATACTATTTTCCCTTCGGGAACATTGTATAAAAACCAAGGGAATAAGTTAGCAAGAATATTATTATTAAAAACAAGAAGAAGACATCACATACCGGAACCAGAAAAGAAAGCCAATTAGGAATTATAAGGAAGGGAAACTATCTATGTTAAAATCGATAAGAGATTGGGATTGAAATTAACTTCCAAGTACAAAACAGAAATAGTTCTGATAGATCAAAACACGACCGGTAAAACACAGTCAGGCAAAGATAGATCACAAAAACAAGTTAGAATAATATAGTTGAGTATACCCGTCTACGAAACTCCCTGTACCCAAGTCTATAACATTCAATCACATCTACGTCCACTTACACATACACAATGACGCACACAAACAGGCGGCAAAAGCAACAGCGCAAGCGAGGCATTTTAATTGGTGGCTGTGCTTCTTCTTCCCCCTCTCGCTGCATTACTGAATCTTCTTTCGTGAATAACTTCCGTGTTTATTATCCGATCGACTTGAAATTCGGTCAGTAGATTAAGAGAGACTAAAGTATTGTACATGCTAAATCTAAAAGCTATATCTTGAAAATTGTGCCTGTAAAACGGATTTTATCGATTTGCGGGGGAACGGGGGGAGATATCTGAAATATGAAACAAACTTGATCTGCGTATGCTATACAGGTACCTACATTTCAAATTTGGTGTCTCTAGCTCTTATAGTTGCTGAGATCGACGCGTTCATACAGACGGACAGGCGGACAGACAGACGGACATGGCCAAATCGAAATCTCTTTTGATACTGATCAAGAATATATATACTTTATAGGGTCGGAGATGTCTCCTTCTGCCTGTTACATACATTGGCACAGATTTAGTACCCCATTTTTACCCATTTTATGGGTACAGGGAGTAAAAACTACAATAAAACATGAGACTTTTCAAGAGAAATTTGTATCCATATTAAACAAGTAAGAACGTTGCAGTCGGACGCACCCGACTGCAGAATACTATGTTCCCAGTCCTATATAATTTGGTTATTTGTGTGTTCAGAAAGAGACGCGAAAAAAACTGCACAGGTGTTTGAGATATAGATTTTGCACCCTTGTGGGAGAGGGGGTGGGGGTGTCCAAAAATTTGTAATGCAGATTTGTCCAGAGGGTCAACATTAGTCTGTATGCCAAATTTAGTGACTCTACCTGTACAGGTGTGGGAGATATAGATTTTTCTCATTTGCGAGGGAGGGGGTGGGAGGGTCCAAATTTTTTTGATGCAGATCTGTCGGGAATCTCAACATTAGTCTGTATGCCAAATTTGGTGACTATAGCTTTAAAATTGGGGAAGATACAGGTTTTCCCCAAATTGTGCGGGAGGGGGTGTGGGTGGGGGGTCGATCTCGACACTTCATAAATTGACGGTATACACCAACAGGTGTACCAAGTTTGGTTGCTCTAGCTCAAAGATAAAGGCAAAAAATTTGCGTTCATACGGACAGACGGACAGACGGTCATTTCGCAAACCCAATATACTATTTTCCCTTCGGGAACATAGTATAAAAACCGACTTCAACTCTTTAAAAACGAACACTGTAAATTCCATAATATTGTCAGAAGCAGAAGTATCCAAGCTAGAAGAAGTTTTAGAAAGCGAGGAAACAATGCTTATCAATGTAGTAGAACTATTGGAATTCGCTTAAATAACAAGTAAGAATGCTATAGTCGAGCATACCCGACTACGAAACTCCCTGTACCCAGGTCAAAAATTTCTGATCGCATCTTCGTAAACTTACACATACACACACATACATACACAAGGGCGCACACACACGAGCCACAGCGCAGTGAAGCATTTTAAATGGTGGATGTGCTTCTTCTTCCCCTTGCTGCAGCACTGAATCTTCTTTCGTGAATAACTTCCGTGTTTATTATCCGATCGACTTTAAATTTGGACAGTAGATTAAGAGCGACTAAGGTATTGGACGTGCCAAATCTTAAAGCTATATCTTGAAAATTGTAACTGTAAAACGGTTTTTATCGAATTGCGGGGGAACGGGGGAAGATATCTCATATCTAAAATAAACTTGACCTGCTCCCGCTATACACGAACCTACACACCAAATTTGGTGTCTCTAGCTCTTATAGTTGCTGAGATCCTTGCGTTCATACATACGGACGGACAGACGGACAGACGGACGGACGGACAGACGGACAGACAGACGGACATGGCCAAATCGAAATCTCTTTTGATACTGATCAAGAATATATATACTTTATATGGTCGGAGATGTCTCCTTCTGCCTGTTACATACATTTGCACAGATTTAGTACCCCCTTTTTACCCATTTTATGGGTACAGGGAGTAAAAAAATACAAATGGCAAAAATATGCTCTACATGATAAACGTACCTTTACTCGAAAAGGAACCCTGCATTTCCATGATAATTAAAGCAATAAAGGAAGACAAAGTAATAAACGAAATCAAATACGAAAATATCATGATCTGTAATAAAACAATATATGCACATATAAAAGAATGCGAAACTCATAGCGCTAAGACAATTTGTAATAGAAATAACATCTTAAAACTAAGTAATGACTGTAATGAAATGGAACTGTTAGGAACCTACCTAATTCAGTTCCAGGATTCAACAGTAAGGATCGCTGATGATGAATACGAGGCAAGGAACTCGAAATACCCAGAGGCTACCTCCACTTTTCCAAATGATGGCAGAAAAAACCAAAATAGACGAAGTACTTTCGTTACAAATGCTAAATGAAATAAACATCAACAACACCAGAAGATTGGATACATTAAATATAGTTAACTTCAAAGCCACCACCACTAGCTTATCACTCTCCGGAATTTTGGTCACACTATTGGTCATAATAGCGGAATGGGCATGGAAATAAAAATCTTTCATCAAGCCTCAAGTCGATACGCACAACGTCACACGGGAGGCCGAAGCTACAGGCAGCGAAACCCAAAAACGATTTTACATCGCGACCGAGGACGCCCGCGTTTAAAGGGGGAGGAGTTAATAACAATATTCCCATAATTTCCATGTGCAAAACGGCCAGTGCAGACACACTCAAAATGCACATGGCCAAAATCTGCAGCCTTGTGCGCCGAGTCATCAGTTTACGATGTCCACCGTTTGATCTTGCGTAACGATCGCCACCGTGGGACCGTCTTTTGGGGCATTTGACACCATGAGCAGCAATGCACCCAAAAGCTACAGCGACAACGGCAGCAGCGGCAGCGGCGACAGCGACAACGCCAGCGGCGACAGCAGCAGCGGCGGTCTTTAAACTAAGTTAATTCTCTTTAGTTTTAGTTCCATTTTGTAACCCAGAAAAAACGGATATATTTTTTTCGTCTTTACTCCCTGTACCCATAAAATGGGTAAAAAGGGGGTATTACATCTGTGCAAATGTATGTAACAGACAGAAGGAGACATCTCCGACCCTATAAAGTATATATATTCTTGATCAGTATCAAAAGAGATTTCGATTTGGCCATGTCCGTCTGTCTGTCCGTCTGTCCGTCTGTCCGTATGAACGCGTCGATCTCAGCAACTACAAGAGCTAGAGACACCAAATTTGGAATGTAGGTTCCTGTATACCATACGCAGATCAAGTTTGTTTCATATTTCAGATATCTCCCCCGTTCCCCCGCAAATCGATTAAAACCGTTTTACAGTAACAATTTTCAAGATATAGCTTTTAGATTTAGCATGTACAATACTTTAGTCACTCCTAATCTACTGTCCAAATTTCAAGTCGATCGGATAATAAACACGGAAGTTATTCACGAAAGAAGATTCAGTAATGCAGCGAGAGGGGGAAGGAGAAGCACAGCCACCAATTAAAATGCCTCGCTTGCGATGTCGCTTTTGCCTCCAGTGCGTGTGCGTCTTTGTGTATGTGTGTGTGTATGTGTAAGTGGACGTAGATGTGATTGAATGTTTTAGACCTGGGTACAGGGAGTTTCGTAGTCGGGTATACTCGACTATAACATTCTTACTTGTTTAATCTAAGGATTTTCAAATATATGTGTGCGTCATTGTGTAAGTGTACGAAGATGTTTTGCTTCTTATTATATTTTATTGAACGGTCTTGGCTTAATTAACAACGTTGATATATTTTTGACATTTATCTGATGTGCGTGAAACGAGATCTTGCAGACGAATGAAAATGCGATCCCACCATATCGGCGAGGTATATGCACCATACAATCAAAATGGTGCAGAGAAAGAGATAATAATGGTGACCAGTGCGTGTTGCTTTTGTCTACTCTCTCGGGTCTAGGGTTCTCACATTCGGCCATCCTGACGTGTCCTTCGCCCCAAAGGAATCCCACACTTTCATAAATTCTGAAACTGTTGAAGTTTTGTAAGGCCCTTCCAACCATCTCCAACCTTCTCGACCTCCATGCATGCATACCTTCACCACCTTGTATGGTCCTAAAAATTTTCCGTTCAATTTTAAGCCTGTTCCATACTGTGTGCGCTTATAGCTACCAGGTCGTTTACTTTATGCTGCCGATCTACTTTCCTCTTTAAATCATACTCTATCTTGTTTTTTTCCTGTAGCTTATGTATATTCTTACGAGCTTGTTCGCCTACTATCTTACGCTCATAATTCAACTGATCTGTCAAACAATCTTTGTGTTTCCTAATGCGAGTTAGGCGAGTTAGGCGTTTGTTACGCCTTCCTCAGGGAGTCTGGTTTTTACATGTATATAAAAAAAGACATTTACATACATATAACAATTTAACAAATATATTTAGTTCCATTACAATACATACAATAAAACTTATTGTAGTATTTTCTACAGTGTCGTCATTGTTCCTATGTCTAAATTGCACTTTTGTTTATCCATCGTCAACTTTTGTTTCTCGTCTTTGCGCGTCCAGTTTTGTTTGTCAACTGCTATTGCTGCCGCGTAAATAAAGTTTGTCTTTTCAATGTCTTCTTTGTGGTTTACTGTGTTCTCCCCTTGTTGTTGTATCCGTAGGCTCTCTAGCGTCAGTCTCGTTCGTTCTTTCCTCTCAATGTCTAATATTTTGGTGTTGTCAAAATCAGCTGTGTGACCTGTTGTTGTAATATGTTGCGCAAGTGCTGTTGTCATTTTTCCCTTATTCGCGTCTCCTTTATGTTCGGCAATTCTCGTGCCAAGCGCCCGCTTTGTTGTTCCTATGTATATCCCGTTGCATCTTTCGCCTTCTTTCCCGTTGCATTTGATTTCGTATATTACGTGTTGTTGTTTGTCTTTGGATATTTTGTCTTTTGTGTTCGTAAATAAACTTCTTGTATTTGTGTGTGCTTTGTATGCAAACATTAGGTGTTTGGAGTGTGCGTCGGGTATTATTTTTGTTATTGTTTGCCGGTTTGTTAAGTTATTTACATATGGTATACTAATATATTGTCTTTCTTCAATTTCTCTGTTTTTGGCCAATTTATTTTATACGCATTTCGAGACCCGTCAGAAATTGGAAAAGAGATACTTTAGTGCTTCCAAGTGCACTATGATTAATGAATTGCTTTAATCTTTCTAAATGCTTGCACCAAGTTCCCGGAGTCTCATGACTTAATTTAGAAAGCATAGGCACTAAAATCGTATGGATTCCCTCCATTTGGTCATTTCCATTACAACACTCTGACTTTTGCAATATTCCTCGAAAACATTTGATGTGACCACTATCAGAAACTATCTGAACAGGATTGCCAAACAAAGCAGCTTGCATTTACAAACAATTGACAACTTTATCAACTCCGGTGTTGAGTGTTGGGTATAAACACACAAATTTCGAAAAACTATCGACAACAACTAAAACGTAATTATATCGTTTGATGGTTAACTCTGGTTAAAAAATTTGGTTTTCGATGTAGAAATCTTCGTATACCTTGTCTTCCACAATGACCTTGGTCCAATCGTCCTTCAACTGTGGTTCTCTCAAGCGATGTACTATGCAATCTGTCAACAAATAGCGTGATGTTCTACGATGCTCTATCTGGTAATCGATGTCTTGAAAATACATTGCCCGTCTGGCAACACTCAAATGAAAGTCTTTTTTCTTCATAGTCGTGGGGAACGCGTTGCAATCAGTTATGAGTTTGAATTTGATGACTAATATATACACACCCCACTTGAAAAGAGCTCCAGCGAGAACGTCCAATTCATACGAATTATACTTTTCTTCAGCTTTTTTATCTGAAAGCCATTCTTCTACCTGTTCACCAACAATTTTCTGATCGCACATTGCCATACGTCTTGGATGTTGAACAATGACAATTCGTCTGTTAACAGGATTTTCAATTCAATTGGAGCACTAGGATTTCTTATATGCTTGTAGGAGCATACTAGTTGCTTCACCTCCACTCTTTGTGACTCATTCAAATGTGGAAAACTATACTGGCCAACTTGCACACTCTGTTCCAAACTTAACACACGCATGATTCTAAACTCATTCAGCAGTTCATAACAAGAACCATTTCCATCATTAAAGTGTCGTTATCTACGCAAACAACTTTACTTTGGTCTTCAGCTCTACGCATTAAAACCGTACCAGCTTTGGTCACCTACATATCGACATGATTTAAAATGGTCCTGCCAAGAATTACCTCGAGTGCCATGTCCTCATCCGATACCACATTAAACTCAACTTTCATTGATATGTCATCAATCTTGACAGAAAATACAAAGCTTCCAAAGGTCAGCAACTCACTCTCACCTATGCCTGTAAGACACTTAGTACAACCAGTTAACTTTTGGATGCCTAATTTCAGAAAACACACCTACTCATGAGACATAGGTCCGCATCGGTATCAACAAGACTTTTGCAAATCAATGCGACACAAACTACGTCTTTCAACTCTAGACCTGAAGATGTGAACTTAATTCACGGTTTTATCAACATCTGCGCTGCACGGTGTCCTGGCTTACCGCATTTAAAAGAAGGACAAGTAAGAACGTGGCCGTCAGACGTATCCGACAGCAGGATACTCTGTTCACAGTCCGGTATAATTAGGTTATTTGTGGGTTTGGAAAGAGACGCAAAGAAAACAGAAGTCTGTATAAATTGAGGGTATACACCAACATGTATACCAAGTTTGGTTGCTCTAGCTTCAAGGGTGTGGAAAAAAATTGCGTTCATACAGACAGACGGACATTTCGCATACCAAATATACTCTTTTTCGCTTCGGGAGCAGAGTATAAAAATCAGTCTCCCATCTCGTGTGAATCGTCACCACATTTAAAACATTTTCGCGCTTTGGCAATTTTGGATTCTTTACCCACGCCAGGGCTATCTATCATCAGCTGTCTATCCATATTTGTTTGATGGCGCGTATGAGCCGCGACCTTTCAGATGTGTCTCAATGTGAACTTTAAGCTGCTTTACTGTCTTAGCTTGACGCAAAAGCATTTTATTAGACTTAGAATCGAATATTCCTTCAACAAAATACTCAATAAGGCTCACATCGTCGATATCTATAGGCATTCCAATTTCCATTAAATCGTATAGATATTATTTTAGGGTCTCACATTTTTTCTGGTGAAGTTTGCACAGCTGTTTGTGAATTTCTGTAAGCGATACTTTAACATTAAACTCTTCTGTTAATGCTTTTTTCAGCAAAAACCACTAATACCTCTCTGGCTTTGTATATATATGACTTATCAGCACCTTTGAGCTTTCCATATATAAATATCTGCAAATCGCTCCACTGTACAGTAATGGCGCATTCATCTAATTCGCTAGCCCATTGTTCGATACCAATCGAGTTAGAGCCACCAAACTTTGAAACGCTGCTACATCTTTTAGTGTGAACCACGATCCAACATAGCTCTCGTCAACGCGAAGGCTTAAGATTTCGTTTTTTTTCGTCTTACAATGCAATATTTTAACGATTTGATGTTCTTTCGTCGTGTAAAATTAAACAGCGCCTCCGGCTGTTATTTGTTAATTCAGTTAAAATATATGTTTACCTTATCGTATTATGTTAAATAAATGTTAAGGCTGTGTGAACTAAACGTATTATGTTAAGCTCCTGTTAGCTGATCAATCTTCGTGTTACGGCTCGTAACGACGCTCTTCTTCTTGTGTAGTTTGCAAAAATGTTTATGAGACGCGCAATATTCTGATCTCGCCGACACCAACACACTCCAGTTGCTTTTCAACTTAGCAGCGCATCTGCAACTCACCACCCGAAATTCTCGAGTTATTCAATACAGATCAACACAGAAGCCTTCTCGCTCGCGCCTCTCTGCTTCCCCATCGCCGCTCTGCAGCTCTTGATTTTCGATGCACGCACCAGCACTTCCGCCTGCGTAACCACTTTACACCTAGCGCCGTCTTGTTCTATCCTACGCAACGGGCAGCATGCCTGCGTACCGCATAGAGATCACCAGCTTTTCTATCCTACGCAGAAGAAGGCCAAGTTTCCTGCGTACCAGATTTAGCATCAGCTTATTTTATCCTACGCACCGGCCAACTTGCCACTCCACGCACCAGCTCTTCCGCTTCCGGAACAGTCTTAAACGGCTGTTCCTGCTTCGAGATTTTCTACTCCCTGGACCATACAATGAGTAAAAAGTAGGTACTAAATATGTGTCCAGAAGGACCATCTCCGACCCTATAAAGTATATATATTCTTGATCAGTATCAAAAGAGATTTCGATTTAGCCATGTCCTTCTGTCGCGTTCATAGAGATGGAGAGACGGACAGTCTGTCTGACAGCAAATGCCTCGCTTGCGAGGTCGCTTGGGTTGTCGATTGTATGTCTGCGTCTTTGTGTATGTGAGTATATGTGTGTTTACGAAGATGCGATCGTAAATTTTTGACCTATGTACAGAGAGTTTTGAAGTTGGGTATACTCAACTATAGCATTCCTAATTGCTTAAAATGTGAAATTAGTCTTTCAAAGTTGCCGAGCGCTTGACGGCAGCACACCTATTTGGTAAATAAATAGTCTTCTGCATCTGTTGAAGTAAATCAAAATATATTGTTAGCTAGCAGGTACAACCCCGGCCTTGCCTGGCGAAATATTTAGATGCACTTTGCATTATGTTGAATTTGACTACTTTCGTCAACCGTAAGAAATACACAAAAATAGCGTACCACAATTTTCCTTCCCGTAGAGGTATTAAACAATAGTTAAGCCACGTGACTAATGTTTCTTGTGCAGGGTAATGAAAATGTCCTTGAAGCTGATCTAACAAAACAAAAATTCCCATTCATTTGTCTTTGACTTCCATTTCCTGCCCGTGGCGACGCGAAAGATTAGATTTTCCAAAATCATTTGGCATTTGAAGCCAATTCCAAGAATATTACTTAAATTCCAGACTAAAGCTTTCCAACTATTTTCAGCCCGTTGTGTAGCCCGCAACGTACCGATGTTTTTATATTAAGCTTTGGAAATCAGTATGAAGCCATTCGCATGAAAAATGAAAATGAATTCCAGACTTCAACTCTTTTCCGACCGTGATCGTGCATTTTTCAAAACCGGTAGCACATGTGTCGAATTATTTAAAGTGATTATTTAATGTGTGCCTTGAAAGTTCGTTTCAGAATAATTTGATGATAAACAGAAAACATAGAAAATGATTTTGAAGCTATACAACAGTTTTCAGCGAATTTTCCGACTTTGAGGGTAGACATTCCAAAATCTTTGGGCCCCTCGCCTAATATGTTCTTCTATAAAATATTGAAGTCGAGTCTGAAGCCAATCGCATGAAAATTAAAAATTTCGAATTCCATAGTTTTGAACCGGTATTCCGACCATGGGGCTGAATTTCCCAAAATCTGTAAGACACGTATCGAATTATTTTAGGTGAAGAGCCTTGAAAATGAATTTGAAGGTGATCGGACTAAAATCAAACTTTTGCCCATACAACCTTGAGACCCCCATTTTCCGGGTGGGGTGGATTTTCCAATATCGGTGAAATATGTGTCAAATGCATTTTTGTGTAGATCTTTGAAAATGATCTTGAAGCCGATTGGATGGTAAGCAAAAAAGTTTCATACAACAGTTTTCCGTGATTTTCCACGCTTGTGTGTGGCATTTTCCAAAATCCTTTCTTAGTGTACACTTTCATCATAGATGGAACCTACTATCAAATTTCAGCATCCTAGTTTTACGGGTTGGGCTGTGCGATGATTGCCAATCAGTCAAGACGAACTCTTTTATATATATATAGATAGATAATGTTAACATGCTGTTGAACGTTTTTCAGCCTTGCGTTTCGTTTAATACTCCCTGTACCCATAAAATGGGTAAAAAGAGGGTATTAGATCTGTACAAATATATGTAACCGGAAGAAGGAGACATCTCCGACCCTATGAGGTATATATATTATTGATCAGTATCAAAAGAGATTTCGATTTGGACATGTCTGTCTGTCGGTCTGTCCGTCCGTATGTATGAACGCGTCGATCTGAGCAACTATAAGAGCCATACACACCAAATTTGGATTGAAGGTCCCTGTATGGGTATGGTTATGGATGTCATAATTAGTATTACAGGTTTGAAGAGAAAGTTTCTAGAACTTCTGATCGGAACTGCAAAACGAATTTGGTTTATTAATTCGGAGGAATAATTTTCCCATTTATTAGTTTGTGTAAGAGAATTACACCAATAATATTTCTACAATCAGAAAGAGATGGAAGATTTATTAGTAAAAGTCTACTACGATATGAAGGCAAGCGAATATTGCGATTCCAGTTAAGACCCCGGAGTGCACAGAGCAGAAATTGTTTTTGTACCGATTATAATCTATCCTGATGAACCTTGTATTGGGGACACCAAATACAAGACCCATAGTTATGAAGAGATCGTTAAATTCTTTCCACCAACGCTTAAAGAAACCCAGGAAACCAGAGGCACGATTAGCGATGGAAAAGATATGCTTGTCAAACTTACGCTTGGGATCAAAAGGACATCCAAATCATCAACCGACTCAATTCAAACAAGCGGCATACCATTATGAATGTAATTATTTTATAAGGGCATTCGCCTATAAAAAGACATTACGTTAAACTTACCACAATTAAGATCTAATAAATTTACCCAACACCAGGCTTGAAAACTGTCAAAGTCAGCTTGCAGCCTTTGACCAGATAGAAAATCAGTAGATGACAGACACAATTTAACATCATCGGCATACATCAGCACCCGAGAGTGATTTATGGCAGAAGGAAGGTCATTTATGAACAACGTTAAAGATAAGGGGCCAAGATGACTTCCTTGTGGAACTGTGTAAGTTACTTGAACAGACTTAGATACTAAGCCTTTAAAATAAACCTTTTAGGCTCCAAGAGTTTAATAGTTGGAGATCCAAAGAATTAAGTTATTTGGAATTCCTAGAAGATGAAGCTTGTGAAGTAAAAGAGAATGATTATCAGAGTCAAAAGCCTTACTGTTTAGAAACTAAACATACAACCCTCGCAACCCTAAAGAAGTACACCCAAAAATCAAGTCATAAAACTACACATGCATCCGAGCCTCGCTTGCCCAGGTCACTTGAAAACGGTCTAATTAAAAAGGGACAGTGCACATGTGGGTGCTCGGGTTGCGGGGGGTGTAAAAAGGCGACCAGTTAAAACTAAGAATCCACATGTACTACTTAGTATATAAGGACAAACTCACACAATTAATAGAATCCACAAAAAAGGGTATAAAACCCATGGATTGTCAATAAAAGATCAGTACCAACGAAATCGTGACCTTATGTATAGCATTTTTAAGGAAAAACGGCAGTGCGACGGTTTGACAATTAGCAGCAACTCTGAAGAGTTGTGCTGTCAGTTGAACCAAAGTTGCAACGCGCATGATAGATTGGATTCGACCAATTTATCTAGTGCAATTGGTCCATGGAGCATACAAAAAACAAAAAAAAAATGCTCACGAAAGCTGCGAAACCGATGTAATACTCGTACAACGGTATCCACGGTCAAGTCCGAAGCCAGCACCTTCTAGGGAATAATGAAATAAGTAATACAACCCAGACACCGGCGTGGAACAGGCAGATGACGTGGGAGAAGAAAAATAAAATAAAACCAGCGACGAAGCGATCGACAGCAGCGTTGGAGCGCCGTAACAGCGGCGTTGGACGACTAGCAAATCGACGTGGGATCTACAAAAGGCAGTGGACTAGCAACGTTAAATGACGTGGGGCTCAGAGCTAGGAAGCTAAAAACAGACTACAAGAGCGTCGTACCGCGGCTAAAATAAAACAAAACAAGTAAGATCGTTGCAGTCGGACGTATCCGACAGCAGACTCTGTTCCCAGTCCGGTACAATTTGCGTATTTGTGGGTTCGAAAAAGACGCGAAGAAAACAGTAGTCAGTATGTCAAATTTAATGACTCTATCTGTACAGGTGTGGAATATATAGATTTTTCTCATTTGCGGGGAAGGGGTGGGGGTCGAAAATTTGTTGATGCAGATTTGTTCAGGGGTCAACATAGTCTAAGTATATGCCAAAGTAAGTGACTATAGCTTCGAAACTTCAGGAGATATACCCCCGTGGAAAAACGTATTTTGGGGATATCATATGCCGATGTCGGAGGGATGGGGGATGCAAAAAACTGAAGAAGTAGGATGAGGAGTTGGGTCTTTTGGACGGTCAGAATTTGCAACTGATAACCGAAGTACAAAGTCAATGGAAACTTTTCAAAGGACAACATCAGGATATGTTAAAGTATGAACTTATTCTATATATAAGTTAACACGCGCAAGCTTGAGTTTGCTGACAACGCTGTTGCGCTGGATTCCGTCGCGACAAAGTTGCATCCGAAATCCGAGACTCGCACGCGCAATCAGCCTGATCGCCCGCTGGAAACGCCGACTCAGCATTCAGCCGGCATTCCAGCCGGCAGCGGTGGCTTCATGGTTCAATGCAGCTTGCCCTAAGTTTAGTTTTGAATTTGTTCTCTTATAGTTCTAACGAACTTGAATAAAACACGAATTATAAAAATTAAAGATACTTTGAATGAATTTTAAAGGTCTTCATTTAATTGGCGCCAAACGGAAATAACCCAATTGTTTTATAAGCGATCGTTCAATCGCCCACCGAAATAACTCTTTGAGCTAAACGCTAAGAGCCGCGGTGCAATAAAGTGAACAACAAAAACAACAGTGAATAGATCTCACTATCTCAACGAAAACAATTTTGTGACTTAAACATCAGCAAATAAAACAGAAACAACAACAGAGTGCTACAACAAAAACAGTGGAAAATAAAAAACACGCACGCACCACAAAACTTAAAACAAAAAAATAAAACCCCAGCCAAGAGAGCTGAGCGAGTTGCAACAACAACAACAACAAATCAACAAATAAGAGCGGCTGGCAGTGTTCAACTGGAAAATAACATATCGCAGCGGCCACCACACCACTTGATTTAAGCGCATATTTCAAAATGTAAGTGAGATGTTCATTTGTTTACAATTCAAATAAATTTAATAAAATTCTTCTGCCTGTTGCAGTAAAGTGTAAAGAAAAAACCTTTAATAAGTCAGAATTAAAATTTATTCCGAAACGGTCTGCTTTTTATGTTGCGCCCATTCCAATACCAAACCAAAGCGGACGACAGTAGTGGCGACGAACTGATAACTTCGTACTTAGAGCAGCAGTCTTTAGAAAAAGCAAAAAAAAATTAATGCAGAACAAGTTGCCCATTTGTAGGCAAAGGTTCAGGCAGCCCTTGACCAACAAGCCCTCTTATTTGAACAAAAGATAGCCTCTCTGACAGACCAACTTAATAAAACTAGAGTTTCTGCACCGCAGATAGAAATTTTCCACGAAATAGTAATCGAGCCAGGGGCCCGCTGCGACGAGCCCCTAGATATTATAAAGTCCGTCCCCGAGTTTGACGGGAAAATAGAAAACTATGTTTCATGGAGGCAAGCCGCTTCCGCAGCCTACAAAGTGTTCGAGCCATACAACGGCAGCTCAAGACACTATCAGGCAGTAGCTATAATCAAAAATAAAGTAAGGGGATCAGCAAATGCTGTGCTGGCCTCATTCAACACAGTGTTGAATTTTAAAGCCATTATTGCTAGGCAAGATTTTACATACGCCGACAAAACACCGGTACATGTAATCCAGCAGCAACTAAACACGCTTCAGCAGGGCAACCTGTCACTGCTACAATATTTCGACGAGGTCGAGAAAAAACTCACCTTGTTAACAAATAAAACACTAACGACGCACGATTCCGCTGCAGCGGCTGTGTTAAATGAAAAATTTAGAAGCGACGCGCTCCATGTATTCGTCTCAGAATTGAAAAAGTCACTGAAGTGGGCAGTCTTCCCGGCACAATCCATAGACCTCCCCTCAGCCTTAGCTTTCGCCCAAGAGGCCGAATCAAGCAATGAAAGAGGCTCTTTGCAGCAAATTTTGCAAAACACCTTGAGGAGAAACCCCAAAAACAGAATTCGCAAAATTCTAAAAACTGGCGTCAGAACGCCCAACAGGGAAAGGAGGACAATTCTCAAAGCAAGAATCCCTACTTCCAGAAGAATCAATGAGACAAAAACGACCAGCAAAAACCAAATAGCACGACACAGCGCTATAACAACCAGAAGTCCCAAGGGCGGGGGCCCGAGCCGATGGAAGTAGATCCATCCTCACGCACTAGGCAAACTGCACAAGGCTACAGAAACAACCAAGGTTACGGGGACCAATCTATGAGGACCCAACAAAACATAAATCATCTACCACAGGAAGAGAGTAACAGTGACTACGAGTCACAGTCACAGCAGGAAATGACACAAGTTGAAGACGATTTGTCCGAAAGTTGTAATTTTTAAGCGGAAGCTCCCTGCTTCCGTTTGTAAGACGAATGGTTGCAGGGCGAGTTATCAGACTTTTGATAGACACAGGGGCCTCGAAAAATTATATAAAACCCCTTCCCGAACTGGCACATTGGGTGTCAGTTGATTGCCCTTGTCAAGTCAAATCAATTCACGGCCACACTAAGATTGAGCAGAAATGCCTCATCCACCTTTTCGGCGTAGACTCCTACTTTTTCATGCTGGAGTCGCTTAATGACTTTGACGGCATAATTGGCCTTGATCTGTTAAAACATATTAATGCCCAAATAGATTTGACAAACAACGTCATTAAACATGACCATGGGGCTGAAGAAATCGAGTTCACTGGATACCAACAGGTGAACCATATCCAGATTAATGACACGGGTGTCCCTCCTGCTGTCAGATCCACCTTTGATAGTATGATCAACAAAATGGTAAAAGCATTTGCGGACGTTAACGAATCCCTGTCGTACAACATAAATACGGTTGCCACTATACCAACGGATGACGAACCGGTTTACTCAAAACTTTATCCGTATCCAAAGGGCATGTCTGATTTTGTCAATGCAGAGATTAAACAACTTCTAGCGAATGGCGTAATACGACCGTCAAAGTCCCGTTATAATAACCCGATATGGGTTGTCGGCAAAAAAACCATCGACGAAGCGGGGCACAAACAGAAGCGTCTGGTTATTGATTTTAGGAAACTAAATCAGAAAACAACCGACGAAAAATACCCTATCCCATCCATTTCGACTATGTTGTCAAACTTGGGCGAGGCTCAGTATTTCACTACGCTAGACCTCAAGTCAGGGTTTCACCAAATTGAATTGGCTGGAAGAGACAGGAAAAAGACAGCATTCTCTGTCAACAACGGGCAGTATGAGTTCTGTAGACTCCCCTTCGGGCTGAAAAATGCCCCAAGTATTTTTCAACGAGCCATTGATGATGTGCTCCGCGAACAAATTGGTGGGATGTGTTATGTTTACGTTGATGACGTAATAATCTTCTCCAAGTCCAAAGAAGACCATATCAAAGACATTGAGTGGGTCTTGAGAAACCTTAGGGACGCAGGCATGCGAGTGTCTCAAGAAAAATCCAAGTTTTTCAAAAAAAGCGTGGAATATTTGGGATTTACAGTGTGCACAGGCGGGATTCAATCCTCTCCCGATAAAGTGAAAGCTACTAAGGGCTTTCCATAACCGAAAACCCTATTCGGTCTTAGGTAATTTTTAGGTCTAGTACGCTACTATAGCTGCTTCATAACGGGTTTTGCCGGCATCGCAAGGCCCCTAACATATATCTTGAAGGGCGAAAATGGCAAAGTAAGTGCCAATTACTCAAGAAAAGTGATAATCGAATTGTCACCAGAGCAAAATGAAGCCTTCGATAGACTTAAAAATATATTGGCTTCCGAGGATGTAATGTTGTCCTACCCAAATTATAAAAAGCCTTTTGACCTCACAACAGACGCGTCTGGCTACGGGCTGGGTGCAGTACTGTCTCAAGACGGCCGCCCGATAACAATGATCTCGCGAACATTGCCACAAATGACCGTGAGCTTCTCGCCATTGTATGGGTACTCAAAAACCTCAGAAATTACTTGTACGGTGTTAAGAATCTTAACATTCATACAGACCACCAGCCATTAACTTTTTGGGTATCGGACAAAAACCCGAAAGCCAAAATAAAGCGTTGGAAAGCCATAATTGATGAGCACAACGCAAACATTATTTATATACCCGGAAAAGAGAATTTGGTAGCAGACGCTCTGTCTCGCCAAAATGTCAATGCGTTAGAGGATCCAGCAGACTCAGATGCTGCCACTATCCACAGTGAGGAATCCCTCACATATACCATTGAAGCCACGGACAAACCGGTAAATTGCTTTGGGAACCAGATTATTCTGGAAGAAGGGACTATCCCCCAACAAAAGACATATATTTTGTTTAAGACGAAAACTCGGCACATAATTAATTTTTCCGATCGCAGCACATTATTACAAAGCATTAAAGATGCAGTAAACGCTGACGTAGCCAACGCAATTCATTGCGAGCTACCCATACTGGCTTTCATCCAACACGGACTAGTTGAGGCGTTCCCTTCTACCACCTTTAGATATTGCAAGAGCTTGGTTACAGATATTGTGAACCCAGCAGATCAGAGGGAAATTGCGACAACTGAACATAATCGCGCACACAGAGCAGCGCAAGAAAATGCAAAACAGATACTTGGGGAGTATTCTTTTTTCAAAAATAGGTTACTTAACGTCGGAAATAGCTGCAAACTGTAGAATTTGTGTTATGAGTAAACATAACCGGCACCCAAAAAAACAGGAAATAGGGAAAACCCCGATACCATCGTATGCCGGAGAAATGTTGCATATAGATGTTTACTCCACTGCCAGTAAATACTTTCTAACTTGCATCGACAAGTTTTCCAAGTTTGCAGTAGTACAGCCTATACGGTCTCGCGCAATAGTGGATATAAAAGCTCCACTTCTGCAACTGCTGAACATGTTTCCCAAAACAACAGCGATTTACTGCGACAACGAGAAATCCTTGAACTCGGAAACCATTAAGTCAATGTTCCACAATAACTTTGGCATTGAGATTTCAAACGCTCCACCCTTGCATAGCTCCTCTAATGGACAAGTCGAGCGGTTCCATGGCACTCTTGGGGATATGGCACGCTCCTATAAGTTGGAGAAACAGGTAGAGGACACTGTCGAGAACATTCTCTTTGCAACCATAAAGTACAACAGGTCAAGCCATTCGGTGACAAACGAGAGACCCATAGACGTAATTCACGCAGCCTCAAAAAACAGTACAGTGCAGATTAAGGAAAAAAGCGCATCAGCACAGGAAAAAACACTAGACCAAATGAATAAAGACAGGGTCTATAAGTCGTATTTGGCAGGCGATAGGGTTTGGTTAAAGAACAATAGGAGATTGGGAAATAAAATACACAGAAGCTATAGTGGAAGCAGACCTAGGTACGACGGTTCTTATTAAGGGGAGGGTGGTCCATAAGGACAATCTTAAGTAGGTTTTGGACATTTGAAAATTCACGACAATGAAATTTTTAACAAATTTCTTTTTAGGTTCCGATATTTTTTCAGTTTAACAATAGCAGCCATGATTTTGACCGAAGAGACATTGGACTCAACGACTACTCCCACGCGGACTACATACCTATAGTTGACGGAGACGGAACAATCTGGGACTCGTACACTTACATGGGACACACGACGAACTTGACATCTTTTGAAACTTACATCGACGAGACATGGAAATTGATAGACAATCTACCCAAGGACCACATGAAACAGGTACTGAGAACTGACATACAACACATAGCCACCTTAATAGCTTCTTTGACCGTTCACCACCGACAAGTACGTAGCATTAACATGATAGGTAGTGCCCTTAAGGCAATTGCAGGAACCCCAGATTTTGTTGACTGGAAACAAATAAAATTTAAGCAAAATCAGATAATAGAATCCGAGAGCAACCAGATAGACATCAACGGTAAATTCCAGGCAAGACTTAATGACATTTCAAGGGCCCTCAATGAAATTTTGAAACCAGATGCAGAGGTCGAACATTTTTATGCAACAATTTGGCAAAAAATAGAATGATAATTACAAACCTTGAGGACCTAATCCTCACTGTTACACTTGCTAAAATAAATTTAATCAGCCCCCTTATACTAGACAGCATCGACATAAAAGAATTATTAA
Organism: Hirtodrosophila confusa; assembly: GCA_035043065.1. Classification (NCBI taxonomy): domain Eukaryota; kingdom Metazoa; phylum Arthropoda; class Insecta; order Diptera; family Drosophilidae; genus Hirtodrosophila; species Hirtodrosophila confusa. The sequence goes on from JAWNNI010000169.1 coordinate 312,824, forward strand.
ATGAACATCTCACCAATACTAGTATAACCGACCTTTTAGAAGTCTCCCATATAAAAGCTTTTCAAAATTCTGAATTATTGTACTTTCTGATCAAATATCCCAAACCTTTGTTAAATTGTAAGAAAATAGATATTCTTCCTGTTCAGCATAATAACATAATATTAGACCTAGAAGAAGGAAATACGGTGGCCGACTGCGGAACAAAGACCTTCGAAGTACGTGACTGCGCTGCCACTGTGAGCACCACTTTCTGCAGAAGACTACAAAATATTTCATGCGCCGAACAACTGGTATCTGGAACCGTCGCACAATGCGCCGCACGCCCCCGACACCTAACGCCCGGCCCCGGTAATCGGCGAAGGCATTGCAGTAATAAACAGCGCAACCATGAATGTAGTGGACAGCACCGGTAACAGCCAGACAGTCGCGGGAGCTTTCCTCGCAACTTACGACGATCACGTCTCACTGAATGGCACCCGTTACGTGAACCACTGAAGCATCCTGAAGAAGAAACCTGCTGTATTCACGTCAGCCGTGGTCAACGTCACCCTCTTCAGAGAACATCTGAGCCTCCCGTTCTTACCTAACCATGAAGAATCTCCGCCATATTGGGGATCTTAGATCGGGATTATCATCACGATCATATGGCTGCTTGACACTCATCGCCCTATTCCTGCTCCTCGTGGTCACCTGGAAATTATACCAGCGCAGAATAAGAAAGAAGAAACCCGAGGACGCGTTTCAGCCTAGTAGGGGAGGAGTTAACACGCGCAAGCTTGAGTTTGCTGACAACGCTGTTGCGCCGGATGCCGTCGCGACAAAGTTGCATCCGAAACCCGAAACTCGCACGCGCAAGCAGCCTGATCGACAGCTGGAAACGCCGACTCAGCATTCAGCCGGCATTCCAGCCGGCAGCGGTGGCTTCATGGTTCAATGCAGCTTGCCCTAAGTTTAGTTTTGAATTTGTTCTCTTATAGTTCTAACGAACTTG